>JAESVK010000923.1:3457130-3488249 GCA_017140935.1 Hamamelis virginiana
TTTTTGTTAATTTATAATACTTGTATAACATAATAAATTGATAATATGTTTTATAGTTAAAATATATTAGCTTTGACTTTTCAAAGCTACAGGTGGCAGACTCTAGTGCTTTAATAGAAAAGGAGAAGGCATTGCGTGGATTCCGTGGAAGCTGCTGGAACTATTCCCTGGAATACTGAAGATATATATATATATATATTCACAAGTTTGAAAGCTCTTTAACGCTGGAGATTAATGAGTTACCAGCCACCGCCAACGACGATGACCATAACGGCAACAGAAACTGCAGTCGGCGGTGAGAGTTGCTCCGGTCATCGGCAGCAACGGCAATGAACAGTTTCACTCTGCGGTTTAAAACCCACGCTAGCTTCTTCTCTATTCTTTTTGTATCGGCTGTAACGGCTCCGTAGCTGCGTATAGGTCCGTTACTCCCCGATATGTGTGGTATCAACCCCGATACTATGTGATTTTCCATTCACATACGGTAAAGGCGTAAATCTCGAACAGGTCCCTTTGATTTCCAATACGTATCACCCGATACGTATGGTATCGGCCGACATTTAAAACCCTGCTACCAACACAATGAAGTGTTTATGAAATTGGTGCAAATTTGGACCTCATTCGTCTATTTCTTGAAGAACAAAAAATAAATATCTAGAAACAATTTTAAGGAAAAAATGGAAGTGTAGCAGAGACAACGGCAAAAGCCAATAAACATTTCTAAGAAGAGAGAAAAAGAAGCAGCCTACAGAGGTCAAAGACTCAAAGCTTTATGAAAATTAGGGAGTGAAGCCTGCTAAACTTATCCATTTACAAGCTTAGAAAGGAAAGTAAATACAATGCAGCTATCTAAAGCATCCACTACCAACTCCAATTATAACCCCTCAAAATTCTACTTATGTCTTTCTTTCCATAGGGACCACAACACAAACATATATACTTATATCCACTTTCTAAAAAAGTGTGCCCCTTGGGATCCCATACTCTGCAAGATCAGAAAGCCACAAAAAGAATTGGGAATAACCCAAAACACCCCAAACTTACCCATGAATCTTGCCAAAATATTCACGTAAGAACAAACATAACAGAAAATGATTCACCAACTAGGAATCAGCATAGCAAAGAACAACAATTAGGAATTAATTAATTCCTTGAAACCACATCATTTGCCATCGAGAATTGGCTGGACCAATTTTTGGGTTTCCAAGCAGCCGCAAGGGCTTGCCAATCCAAAAGGAACTAAATCTAAATGTCACACAGAAATTCCATCTTTACAATAAACGTAGGGACTTCATTGGGTACACTAAATTCTACTCTACCACATTGAAATGTTCACTACCCTAGATGCAACTTAACTTTGAATTACAAACCTTTAAAGCTGCCGCCATCACCCAAAAATTTGATGAATTAGAATCAACTTCAGCACAAGTATCATCAATTATCTGTCTCAAATTTGAACCTGAAATACAAAAAAGGGGAAAAATAACAAATAACAAAAAATTAAGTGTCAACCAAAAGTTACAACTTACACTTCCACAGTTGATCATTTTTCACTAAAAGCTACAAAAATAATGTTTAAAGCACTACAAAGATTGAGAATCGTGCTCATAGTCATGATCCTCTCCTCAATGCTAGAAATTTTACTTATTTGCAAACATCTATTTTGGAAAACCTCAATGTGAAGATTTATCATCCTGATGTCTTCAAACACAAAGAAAGTATATGTGCATGCATGTACAAGTTATGCCCATTGCTCACTTCCAATGCAGTCAAGGTCTTCAATATCAATTTCTATTTACATCTTGTTCAAATCTCCAAGTTTCTTAGAGATTTTATAAAAATAAAAATAATAGTAAAAAATAAAAAATAAAAAATACATTTTACTTGAGTGTGCATGGCAGGGTGGTTCAACCAGCTTATGCACCTTTGCACCACAAAAACGAAAACAACTGGAAACTTCTCTCATGAATAGGTACGGCATGAACCACCTACCCTACAGACACAAGGAATCAGATTACATCAAAATATCAGAAATTCAGTATCAGCCCTAGTTAAAACTGGTTGAATTGCTGGAATTCCAACAGCTTTGAAATTGGTAAAAGCAAAATAATTGTAAACTAAAGTTTGGCCAGCTTTGAACCTGGAATCAGTGTTAAATATATACACCCCAGTTGATCAAACTATATAGAGGGTGGCAGGCCACGGGCTGGACATTGACTAAAGGTGCATATGCATTGAATATAGTACACTGCTTTTACCAGGATTTCCCCCATAGGTGAAGAGGTGAACCATACTGACTATTTACTTAATGTGAAGAAAATGCATGTACAGGCATTTATGGTGACTAACTCATCAATCATGATCAGTTTCATGATGAAACAAGCATAGGAATTTGTAATGACTAGTGCTTTCAATGACAAAAATGTAAAGCAGAGCATTCCCCCACCCGGGGAAAAAAAAACCTCATGTGACAAGTGATTGCTATGCAATCATGCACTTTTAACATGGGTTTATAGTCCATTTTGGTTATATTTGCATTCTTATATCCTACTCTTTTAATAGTTTTTGATATATTGTTTAACTTTAATCTTTGTAGGTTTTTCATGTTAATTTGATGCTCAAGGAAAGGCAAATTGCTATTCATGATAAGTGAGCAAGTTGGGAGACTCACCTTGATGCTTGGGAAGGAATTCAAGTGCAATTGAGAAGAAAGAAAGCAATTGGGAAGGAAAAAGTGAAGTTACTGTTGAGATTATTAATATTAGTCTTATTATTAATACAGGAGTATTATTGTAAGTTCCCTTTTATTAAATGATATTATAATAAAATGCTGTAAAGTGAGTGAATACTCACGACAAATTCAGCCATCTTCTCTCTCTCTCTCTTCTTCTCTATCTCTTTCTATTGATCAATTATCAAAGTCAACTTGGTATCAGAGCACGGTATAGCACAGACAAAGACTAAGCACCAGCGCTGATTCCGCTGAAGGCTGGTATCTCCTGAAGGCAGCACTGACGTCATCATGACTGAAGATGACGTCAGCCCTAGTTTGGAGATGTGACTTGAAGATGCTTGGGGTTGGATCGCACCTCTATTGCAAATCCATTGGTGATTTTTTCACAATTTTTGGACTTCATTAGGTATGTTTTTCGATTTTTTTTTTTTTTTTTTTTTTTTTGTGTTTTTTTGAAAAAAGGGCTGATTTTCCAGATCTGGAATTTGGGGCTGTTTGGGTTGTTTTGAATGGTTCTAATACCTTCTAAGGGATCCGAATAGGGCTTATTATTGCCCTCTTGAAGTTTAGTTTTGAAGTTTAGTTGAGGTTGGTTGAGGTTTCGAAGGTCTAGCAATGAGTTTTGGCTATGATTGGAGGTGCTGCCATGAGAAGCCAGCCCTTGTATCTCTCTATTGTGGGTTAGTTTTTGCTTGATTTAATTTATTTCAAGTTTTATTGCCCCATTGCTTCTGTGTTGCTGCTGGTTGGGCTATCTATTGTGAGTGTAGTGCTTGTAGTGCTTGTGGGAAGGCTTGCGACAAGAATAAGTGATGTCAGAGGCCAGTGATGTTACTCAAACCCAACCCGGGCAAGTTGAGGGTCAGATTAGTAGTCACACTGATAACCCAATACTTCAAATTACTATTTCGAAACTGGATGGATCTACTTATCTTGCGTGGTCACAATCAGCTGCTTTATTTCTGAAAAGTAAAGGGAAGATGGGCTATGTGAATGGCCAAGTTACTGAACCCACATGGACTGATCCTGGATATGCTAAATGGGATATTGAAAACTCAACCATTATGTCTTGGTTGTTACATTCCACGAAACCGAAGATTAGCAATGGATATTTGTTCCTTAAGACTGCTAAGGAGATTTGGGATGCAGTATCACAAACCTATTCTAAGATAGGGAATATTGCTCAGATTTATGAGTTACGGCAGAAGATTCATGATACCACTCAGCGGGATTCGTCCCTTACCACTTATTTCCATACTCTTCGAGGTCTCTGGCAGGAACTTGACTTCTATCAGAATTTTCAGGCCACTTGTTCGGCCTTGGGTAAGGAACCTCACCCTTCTCTCCAGGAAGTGTTTGCATATGTTCAACGGGAAGAGAGTAGGCGAGGGGTTATGATGCACTCTTCAGTTCCAGAGCGCTCTGCTATGGTTACTACCACTCCGTATGATATTCGTGGCGGTCTGAGAAGTCGAGATGGTTCTCAGAGCTCGAATGACAAGGACAAACTAATTTGCGACTACTGTCATAAGACCCGCCACACGAGAGAGACTTGCTGGAAACTGACAGGTCGAGGACCTACCAGGGGTCGAGGGGGTAGATCAGGTACTAACTATCGCACCCGGACTCATCATACCACCTTGATCGAGGCTTCTGATTCTACCTCACCGTCGATGGGCTCGGTGGTACCTTCCTCTGAGACTGAGAATGTTGGTCTTACCCAGGACGAGATTGCACATTTTAGATGCCTAATGTCACAACTGGAACCACCTTCGAGTGCCTCTACTTCTTTTACTCATTCAGGTAACTTAGCTGTCTCATTAAATGCATCGTGTACATCTTCTTCTCCGCCTTGGATCATTGATACTGTGGCTTCTGATCATATAACTGGTATTTCCACTTTATTCTCATCATATAAGACTTGTTCAGGCAGGGATAAAGTGAAAGTTGTTAATGGTTCCTTATCCTTTATTTCAGGGAAATGTTCTATTTTTGTTACTCCATCTATATCTCTTTCCTTTGTTTTACACGCTCTTACCTTTTCTACTAATTTACTTTTCATCAGTCGTATTACCAAAGGTCTTAATTGCAGTGTAACTTTTTTTCCATTTCACTGTGTCTTTCAGGACCTAGTCACGGGGAAGATGATTGGCAATGGTAGAGAGAGTAGTGGACTTTACTTTCTGAATCCGACTACTCTTTCGGAAGCCCACCTCTCAAAAAGTACAACCAGCTATGTGGACAAGATTTAGCTTTGGCATAGGTGTTTGGAACACCCTTCATTTTTCTTGTTACAAAAGATTTTTACCTTCTTTGTTTTTGAAGAATAATGTTTCTCAATTTCATTGTGAATCTTGTGAACTTGCTAAGCACTATCGTGTGTCTTATCCTTTAAATTTTAATAAAAGTTTGTTACATTTTGTTATTGTTCATACTGATGTTTGGGATCCTTCTCGAACTCTGGCTTTATCTGGTTATCGTTGGTTTGTTTCTTTTATTGATGATGTTTCTCGTACTATTTGGGTCTACTTATTACACCACAAAAGTGACGTCTTCTCTTGCTTCCAAACTTTTCATAAAATGGTGTTAACTCAGTTTGAAAAATCCATTAAAATTGTTCGGTCAGACAATGGGGGAGAATACTTAGTGGGTGGTCTTAGCTCTTATTTTCAAGAACATGAGATAGTTCATCAAACTACTTGTCCCGACACTTCTCAGCAAAATGGAGTTGCTGAAAAGAAAAATCGCCATCTCTTTGAAGTGGCTAGGGCTTCCATGTTTGCTATGAAGGTTCCAAAACCTTACTGGAAAGAAGCAGTTCTCATGGCTGCATATCTTATCAATAGAATGTCTTCTCGCATCTTATCTTTCAAAGCTCCTATTGAGCTGCTTTCCCAGTCTTTTTTGTCTTCGTCTTCTCCTTTTATAGTTCCTCCTAGGATTTTCGGGTGCGTCTATTTTGTTCACGTTCCCGATCATGTTCGTAGCAAATTAGATCCTCGTGCTCTTAAATGTGTCTTTCTTGGCTATTCACCTACTCAAAATGGGTACAAATGCTATCATCCTACCTCTGGCAAACGTTTTGTATCTATGGATGTTACCTTTTTTTAGTCTGTGTCCCATTTTTCCCAATCTCCTCTTGAGGGGGAGAATATGCAACAAAATGGTGAAAAGGAATTACCTTTGCCTACGTTGCCTACATTGCCCACTTTATCTACCTTGGTTCCTGATCCTGATCCTACTCATGAACTGCATGTTGCTAGTGAAAAACAGTTGCAAGTTTATTCTAGGAGACAGAAAGTAAATATCAGTGCTCCTTAACTATGTCCCTCATCTGATCCACTCAGGTAATTCTGGTAGTCAAAGTCCTATTAATGATTCTGATATACCTATTGCTCTTCGAAAAGAAGTAAGATCATGTACTCAACATCCTCTTTCTAACTTTGTTTCCTATCATAAACTCTCTCCCTCTTATCGTGCTTTTGCTATACAGTTGTCTTCTATTTTTATTCCTAAAACTATACAGGATGCATTGAGCAATGAGAAATGGAAAGAAGTAATGAATGAGGAAATGAGAGCTCTTCAGAAAAATCATACATGGGACTTAGTTAAGTTACCTGAAGGCAAAAGAACAGTAGAGTGCAAGTGGGTGTTCACAGTGAAACATAAGGCAGATGGCTCAGTGGAGAGATATAAGGCTAGATTGGTAGCAAAGGGATATACATAGACTTATGAGATTGACTATCAAGAAACTTTTGCACCTGTAGCAAAGATGAATTCTATTCGTATTTTATTATCTTCGGCCGCAAATTTGGGTTGGTCTCTCCAACAGTTAGATGTAAAGAATGCGTTTCTCCATGAAGATTTAGAGGAGGAAGTGTATATGGATACTCTTCCTGGCTTTGCAGATGTCGGTATTACTGGGAAGGTATGCAGGTTGAAGAAATCTTTGTATGGTTTGAAACAGTCTCCTAGAGCCTAGTTTGAGAGATTTACTCAAGCTATGTTGAGATGTGATTATAACCAGAGTCAAGGTGATCATACCTTTATCAGATATTTTTCCCAAGGCAAGGTAACGGCTCTAATTGTGTATGTGGATGACATTATTATAACTGGAGATGATGTTGAGGAAATCCAGAATCTTAAGTCCCATTTAGCCAGAGAATTTGAAATTAAGGATCTTGGGAATCTAAAATATTTTATGGGAATTGAAGTTGCAAGATCTCATAATGGCATTTTCATTTCCCAAAGGAAATGTGTCCTTGACATTCTTACTGAGACATGTATGCTTGGTTGTAAGGCATGTGATGTTCCCCCATAGACCCGAACCATAAGTTGGGGGATGATTTAGATGATGTTGTGGTGGACAGGGGAGATATCATAGAATAGTTGGAAAATTAATCTATCTATCAGAGATTATTAATATTAGTCTTATATATTAGTCTTATTATTAATACAGGGGTATTATTGTAAGTTCCTTTTTATTAAATGATATTATAATAAAATGCTATAAAGTGAGTGAAAACTCACGACAGATTCAGCCATCTTCTTTTTCTCTCTCTCTCTCTCTCTTTCTCTTCTCTTTTTCTCTCTTCTTCTCTAACTCTTTCTATTGATCAATCATCAAAATCAATTGTTAAAGCATGGCAACCGATAGCCCTCAATCCAATGTTATCGGTAGCCCGATTTTTGTCAAAGCTATCGATAGCCCAAATACAAGGCTATCGATAGCCTACCTCTGCAGCCCATTTCTACAAAACCTGAAACCAACAGCTATCGATAGCCCATTTTCAAGGATATCGATAGCCCTTGCCCGAGACAACTATTTTTCAACTGTAATTTTAGATTTTGCAGGAGGGTATTTGAGTCTTTTCATAGCCTTTTTAGGTTATACATGTGAAACCTATTTAAAGGTCATTTTGACTTGGATTCTCTCCTCTCTTTCCACTCTACCTCTCTCTACCTCCCTACCTCCATCTTCTCTCTAGTTTTAGGTTAGATTTAGTTTCTCTCTCTAGGAGTAGTTTAATTCTACCATAGTTAGGCTTAGTTTATGATTTAATTGTTTTAGTTTCTCATAATAGTTTAGATTTATCATCTTTAATCTTTCAATTGTCGAACAATTTCTTGGATTGCATTTAATATTGATTGTCATTTACATTTAGTTAAATCTTCATTGAATTGTTTCTTCCTTTATTACTGTCTTGCTTTTATTAGTTTTCATGGCTAGCTAAACACCCAAGGTTGGGTTCTAGGGTAGATTTTCATTCCAATCCAAGGGGTTTATGGTTTTCTCATCCTGATTGTGATTTAAATGTTTACAGATTAATGTTAATATTCTCTCTAATTTAGAACTCTCTTGGTTTTGTAAGTTTTTGACCATTGGTGCTTGAATATAATGCAGTCCAAGTGTTTGTAAAAATGCTCATGAAAGGATTTAGCCTTAATCTATCATTTTTTGAATTGTAATTGGACTTAGACCGAATTATCTTCCGATCAAGACCATTCTTCAATAGATTCTTGATCAAGACAACTTTGTTTTGTACTTGGACATTTATCGACATATCCTCCAATCAAGACCATTCTTCAATGGATTCTTGATTGAGATAACTTTGAGAAACCATAATTCCCTAAGATTGAATGGAATGAAACTTTAGAATCCAACCACTTTCAACTTATAGCTTTTAATCTAAATTGTGTTTTCATTAGTTTTAAACAACCCATCACACACTCTCAAAATTCAGTTTTCTTTCCTTGCAAACTATTCTTTGGTTAGCAATCCCTAAGAACCCTTTAGGACTGCAATTTCCAATCCCTGTGGAAAATGACCATGGGACTCCCATGACTATGCTTGCAACCTCATTACATCCTATGCTTGGGATGAGCACATGAACTGAAATATGGCAAGCATTAGCAAGCATAAGCCCCAAGGCATAAGTGCATAACGCATAAGCCTTTTGAATTTCGAATTTTTATATTTAAAAGGTATTTTAAAATAGTTAAAAATAGTACAAAAAGAAAAAAAATAACAATAAATTAATTTTATAAAAATAAATAAATATAGAGGTGTAAACAATTTTCAAACATTTTAGAACCAATCTAAATCAACAAACATAACTTATTCATAACATTACAAAAAGGAGTAAACTATTTTCAAATATTTTAATGATCATTCCCTCTCTATTAGTCGATCAAAAGTCTCTCATGTTCAAAAGAAATAAAATGAGATAAGGGTGCTTTTGTTTTCTAACCATAATTAGACTTAAATCTGACATTGCTTAATAAACTCCCAATAGGCATCTGACTAGCCCATTGGGGTGTAGAAGATGTGCCCACTTGCCTTAGACGTGCACTACACTTATTAGGCATACGCGCAATGGGACTACTGCCTAAAATTTTACACCTTAAGGAATTTTTTATCCGCCCCACCCCAGGGCTAGCCCAATAAATGCCTTTAAAAAGCACTAATAATGACTTACTCATCCATCATGATCAATTTCAAGATGAAACAAATTCCTATAGGAGTTTTATCCTAAGAAAACTTTTATTCATGCTTCAGAAATTATGTACTTACTAATTCCTCGGGGAGCAAAAACTTTGAATGATGCCTCAATAGCTTCTTTATAATTGTCTTCATCCATTGCTATCATTCTAGCTTTAAGAAGATCCTACAATATTCATGACACCAACTAAATCACACTAGAAACAGAAATCAAAGGAAAATGCTAACATATAAGATATTCAACAACAAGTCTAAACCTTAAATTCTTTTTTCTCCTCTCTAGTTGATGGAAGGCAACCACCATGACCCTTAGCCCACTCCTCGGCCATCTTGACGAGAATGACAACATATGGTATGTGCTTATGGGCGACAGGATCGGACACATTTAAATCAATTGTGTCTGCAAAACTATTGTTGATAAATGCACATTTGGAACATTAGGGACAGAGGCTAAAAGGATAGAAAATGTCATCAGCAGTATTCAATTCATGAAAAACAACGTGCACAGACAAATTCAATCAATAAGAATACATATAAACTTAAACAGCTTTACCTCCTGAGCTCAGGCCATGGGTAATTCAACCGGAGATCATCCAAAAAATGATCAGGTTTTGATTCGATTACAGTATGTTCCTGCCATAAGCACAGAAGAATGAAATTAACACCTCTACAGTACATCAATCGCCAAATTTCAAATTTTGATAAAATTTCAAGGCTCATTTCCAATTCATTGGTAATTGTGGGCCACTGATTTTTTTTCAATCATTTCAAATTGGTTATGCAGAAGCAAGTCAAAAAGATTAAGAACTAAAATCAAGTAAATTTGATTTGTTTTCAATAGCCATGAGATGACCCTGAAGTGGAACCCAACCTAGTCATCCTGCTTGTGCCATAGTGTTCTCTTATATGGTAGTATTTGTCACTTTATTACTCACTTTCTGGAATGCCAAGACGGTGAAATCATTTCAATCACTAACTTAAAACACATACCTTCAAACTGATCCGAACAAACCCAGTAAGGCCATAGGAGCGAGCAAATATTAGTGTAACATTTGCCTCCCTACAAATTCTATCCAGCTTTACCATTGAATCTTCCACCAGCTGAAAGTGCAATAACAAAAACCCCATCAATGATATTGCACTTGTGAAGATATAGAAGATAACACCTATAAATTTTGGGAAACACCATACATCGCGGCAGAGCAAAAATACATCAATGTCCATACAAATTTCAAGATGTTAAAACAATTAAAATCAAAGGATTGGCAATAAAAGACTTCTGCAAGAACAGCACATCAAATTGACCGCAAAGAGAAACCCAATTTTATTTAAATTTTTTCCATTTTAGTATATGAGTCATCAAAAGCAATGTTATGCATTAAAATAGATACATGCAAAGTATAACAGATGAGCCAATATATCATACAGGAGTAAGAAGTGAGGATGAACTTGCACGCAATACAAACATCAAAGATCGAAATCCCATAGAAACCTTTATAAAAAAAAAAAAAAAAAATCCAAAAAGAAACAACACTAACCTTTCGCCTATCAATAGCTGGAAGCCACGCATCTTACAAAGGTTTTTTTTTTTCAATTTTTTCTTCCCCCAAATTTTGAGAAAGAAGGCTTACATCCTGATTCATTCCTCTCTCGTTCACTGAGATGTCTCATCAAGATCTATTCCTAATTCCTCCCTACAACTATGTTGACTGAGTTTGACCACCAAAGAGTAATGACAATTTGTTCATTGAATTATTTCCATGCCAATTTATAAGAAACACCGTTTATCAATTTGATTCAAATCAAATGGCTAAAATCAGTAAATGACTATAATTCTTGTTACACTTGATATACCAATGGTCTTATCCTATGGTGAGTCTGAATTTTTTTGGCTACATATGCATCTCCTTTTTTTCCATTGCAATGATCATATGGAAGCTACCACACACTGCGCAAACTTGCTGCGAGTTTCAGGTATTCTAAATAATTCGAAAATTTGAGTATAACATCTTTTAACTTGAGGGAAGGGATATATAATTTCCCTTCCACAGACCACAAATGAGACACTATAAAGCCATCCTTGAAATGGGGCCACTCCCCACTCCCTGAGCATATGAACCTCTGCACATATAGATATCAATTCATATGCTTATGATCAACCACAATATAAAAGGTTTGGCAAGAGGCACGTAGCAAGGACCCATTGAGCAAGGTTTTCCAAGAATGTATTGCAATAACTAGGAGAAGATGCATCCATTGCCGCTGTAATTGCATACCTGAGTTGCTATTACCAAGGTAAATTGAGAAAAGAACGATGGGTTTGTCTCAATTAATGCCTCTGGATACTCTTCTATAAACTTGGCTTTCACAGCGTCATTTAGCTCTTGAAGAAATGCACACACACATTTTGCCTTTGACTGCCCAACGCTTGATTCATCGACTGCCAACATCACAAGCAAACTAAGATGAAAACCCTCAAAAGTAATTAAAACACTAAAATAGAGATACATACCCATAAAGTTATTTCCAAGGTCACCCTCTTCAACTTTAGATCCATCAATTACCGTAATACTTCCAATCCCACCAAGAACAAGATTTTTCAATGTTTCAGAACCAGTAGGACCACAATTCAATAGGCATATGCTAGCTTTCTCAAGGGCTGCTTGTCCTTTCTCACCCCATATCCTGCAAATAAAGAATTAAGAATTGAACTTTTGGATTAGAAATTCTAAAGTCCAAAACACATAAAATAGCAGCCTCGAACACACATTGTATTTTTTATAGCTTGAATGTTCCTTACCGCAGGAAAACTACTGAGCAAAAAATTTTAACAGCTCAAAGGAAAAAAGATCAAAACCAAAAGGAACAGTCTTTGATAAAGTGAACATATCAAACACATTCTAAAATACCAATCAGCTATATGCAAAAAATAAGTAGGTCCAATTTATCACTCTTCAAGAACGAAGCCTACCAATTGTTCACCACTTCTAACACTACTAAACACATATATTTTTGTCACCTCAACAAATTGCAATCCATAATGTCACATGAGAATAAGCAAACGCATACTTAATGTACTGGGTGACCAATTTTCCAAGAAACAGAATGATATCTCATGTGATTTTAAGAAAACAGTTCAGTTCAAGACCCATTTCAGATCTTACATTAAAACAATAAAACCTTGAGCAATTACACTTACTAACCAGTTGAAAAACAAATTCCTGAAACCAACATCAGAGAATGAGACTTACTAATCTAATAACCCCATAAATAATTCCCATTGATAAAGCTTCCAACAATCATTAAAAAAAAAAAAGGATACTTAAAATTCTAACCAGTATCCTCACAAGAAACTCCCATAATATAACAGTACATGCTTCAACCATCACTATATGTGAGATCCAAGACACCATATAATTCACTTCTCTTTTTATCCATTAATCAATAAGGTTATTTTTGCTTTGTCAAAAAATAATTCCCTCATGATATTTCTCCAGGATATATTAGCCTTGAGAAAAGAAAAAGGTTATCTTTTAACAGTCGAAATTTATTATTCTTTTGAGTGAAATTTTTCCTGGAAATATTTTCCATCAAAACGAACAAGCCTATCTAAACAAACTCCCTCAAAGTTCCAGCTTTCTAGAGATGAATCAGTATCGAAGCAATTATCCAAGTGTTTTCAAAAATCAAAAACACAAAGAAACAGATTTAGGCATTTTTGTTTTGTAACACAGTTCTAATAACAGACCGTAGAGAAAACGGCTGGGACTAATTGGGAGTTGAATGTCACTTATAAATAGCTACGGCAAGAGGGTTTAGGGAGAAAGAAATAGTAGGACTGTTGGAGGGTACACGGTCAATAAGATGAGAATAAGTTCGAAAAATACATGTATATATATATATATATATATATATATATATATATATATATATATATATATATATATATATATAAACAGTACCTGAGCTGACGATCGTATTTGATTTTGGGTTCCGCCATTGTTGTCTGTAAAACGGAGCTCCGAAAGAAACAGTTGCCCTTCTTCTTCTGGTTCGCTTGCTTCTTACGCAGAGTTGATTGGGGAGTGATGACACTGGCGTGTGTTTGAAAAGAGAGGAAATTAGGATTTCTTGTACATCAGCAAACCCGTCACTAGCCTTTGCAGAATGATCAAAGCCTAAGAACAACAATATAATTAATCATGTGTATTTCCACTATCCAAAAAACGAAAGAATTTTAGCATGCTCTATATGCACAGTGCCGACACAAGATTATCAGTACAAACAGCCAGCGTCGAAGTATAAATGCATGTATCAGAAAAATGTGTCATAATTAAACAGAAAAGAAAGACCAACTGTAAAGATAAGCACAAGCTTCCTAAAACAGAGACTCAACATCACCCTTTATCAATGAGGTAAACAACTGAAGAATGAACATTCAGCAAGATGATGACTCAACTAGAGCAAAGCAAGCCTAAACAACAAATTTCTCATTTGACTCCTCTTTTATTATAAAAAATTATAATAAAAAAATTACAACTAAGAACAAAAAACTTTCAGTGTCATTGGCCAATAGATTTATAAATTATGCCTTATATAAAATAATAATATTATTCTAATAACAATAATGTCACGGAGCTTACTTCACAAATGCAAGCATTCATTAAAATTTGGAATTATTTAACAGACCACGATAGAGACAACAAAATAAAGTCACACAACTAAACACAAAATAATAATATGTAAACTAACATTTACACCTTAAACAGAAGCATAGAATATGATATGGAATCAGCCGTTGTCCTGATAAAAACAGATTAGATAGGCCAAATTCACAATCTTTAAAAGGGTGTAGACGTGTGTGAAGGTGAAAAGATTTAATCAAACCACAAATTAAACTCTCTCTAAGCACCCAATAATATGCTTTCGCCTAGAACGTGAACATCAAGGGAAAATTTCCCTCTGTTTTCTTGTAAGGATCTTACTTCAGTTACTGATATCCCACATATGAGGTAAAACTAACCCAGAATCACCCAGAGAAACCCTAAAAATCTAACCCTATTGAGTTAGGCTGATCTTAACGAGAGAAATAGAGAAGAAGTGTTACCTGAAGCGTATAAAGCAACGTGCAGTCCGACGGAAAGCAGGTTGCTGGTGCGACGGCGAGATGGGTTAGTGAGAATGAGAGAGAGAGAGAGGAAGAAAGAAAGGGGATAGTGGGAAAAACAGAGATGGCTGACTGAAATAAAAGATTTTTGCATCTGGGGACTGCATGCGTGGGCCGGTCATTCATCCACTTCGGCTTCCTACTTTTAAAAAGTTGTGAAAGCCATTTTTTTTCATTTCCACAAATTTTAAAAATTTATGAAATTACTTTCAAGTAGTAAAAAATTATATGATTTACCAAACGTACTTTGTTACCAAAATTTTCATTTTTTTATTTTTTTAAATAAAAATTGAAAGTCGTATGTTATTCAAATGCAGCCTTAATTTTTTATTTTGTCAAAGTCGTATTTGATAACAAAAAGAAAAATTGTTTACTAAACGCTGTCGTTTTATTAATATAGTAATAGGGTGGGTCAATTAGGGGTGTTTGCCGATCTAGTTTGGGAGGTTTCACCTTAATTTTTGGACCAAACCAAAAATTCCGATTTGTATTTTTCATAAACCAGAGCAGACCAATTATAATATTAAACCAAACCAATCATTCCAGTTTGGTTTGGGCAATTTGACTGGTTTTGAAATTATTTATTTTTATATTTTTTTCTCACTACTTTCATGCTTCTAAATTTCAATTTTGAGCCTTTAACCCTATACAATGTAGACAATCAAATTCTTGTACCTTCAAAATGTAAAAAAAAATAAAAATAAAAATAAATGTTTCTGAGACTTAATTTTGGCTACTAAACTCCTTAATAGTCCTTGTTTAGCTTATAGAAATATTAATTATATTATGTACCTTTTTAGTTTACAAAAGTATCAAATATTATCAAATATATGAAAAGTTTATATTGTTAGAATTATTAAGCTGCGAACCAAAAATCCAAAATGCATCGTTTAAATTTTAGAGGTTATATATATATATATATTATACTGGTTTGGTCCGGTTTATAAGGGTTTGGAAATTACCTATATATATCAAACCAACCCAAACCAAATTACAAAAAACCAAACTAGTCTTTTGGTTGATTTTTTGAACACCCCTAGGATCGACGATTAATACTTGACGATTAATACTTGCGCAGATGACATGTTACTAAAATGGGCCAAAGTCAAGCCCCACCATGGGCCAATAAAGATTATCCTTTTTTTTTTTTTTTTGAGCCAATATTGCAACCCCAATAAACTTTAATGTTCCGTTTGGTGAGAATAATGGAAAAGTGAAAGGAAGGAAAGTAGGAGGAATGGATTTTCCATCCTCAAGAGATGGAGATCCACTTTCCTTCTTATATGTTTGGTATGGTGGATGTGGGATGGATGGAAAAGTGGCTTCATTTCTTCGTGTGTGTTTAATAAAGAATGAGGAGGAAAAAATAAAAGATCTAATTTACTATTTTGCCCTCACATAATAACAAAAAGGAATAATGAATTTTTGTTAAGGATTGAGGGTAATATGGTGATTTTACCCCTAAAGAACCCAATCTCTCAATTCATTTGCCCACTTTTGGGCGGATTGTAAAAAGATAACAAACCCCCTCTTATTCCCCTCATTTTTCCATCCTCTTTACCCTTCCCCCCATACCAAACAAGCCCCGAAATCCCAATCCTTCCACTTTTTCCTCCTCCCTTTTCAAATGAGAATCCTTTGCTTGGGTTTGCTTGGTACTTGGGTGATGTGTCATGGTCTAGATCATCTGCACATCACCCAAGTGAAAAGCAGAGCATCCAGATCATGACACATCACCCAAGCATATTCAAACCCATACTCCTCCATTTCCTCAAAACAAACAAGGCATAAGGCAACCCAAATACTATGTACACCCTAACAAGTTATTAAAATAAATAAATAAATAACTCATTACTTTCCTCAAATGACCCCAATCCCAAATAAGAGTAAATGAACTAGTTGTCCATACCCTAAACACATTTGTAGCCCTAAATTAACCCAGACCCCTCACCTTCACGCATCCTTCTCTTGCATCGCTCCTTCGTGCATCCTTCTCCTTCTTCATTCTCTTCCACCATCTCATATAAACCCACATTATCTATCAAGGATACATTGTTTAGATTTAAGGATTTAAACATTACTTCTTCTTTTTACAATCATATGAAGATAAAATGGAGCTTAATGAAGCCACTAGCGGTGATCATGTAAATGTTTTAAAGTATTCATAGTGTTTTTTTTTTTTTTTTTTTCTCTTCAAAATCTTGTACCGTTAGGTTATACAGAACCTAACAATCCGTGTTTATCATGTAGAAGACGACCTAACAATATGAAAATATTAGGTTTTTTCCAACCTTACAAATATAAAATGTTAGGTTGCAATCAACCCAACAAAATTGGTTTATCATGCTAAAGCCAACCAACAAAACCAAAAAGAACATCTTCGTATATGTTAGGTTGGAATCAAATTCTATTAGATTGCAACCAATCTAGTAAAACTAATTCATTAGGTTGAAAGTAATCCAACAAAACAAAAAGATAAATAAATAAAAACGTCCATGTATGTGTTAGGTTGCAACCAACCTAAAAATGTTAGGTTGCTTTCAACCTAACAAGTTGGAATTGTTAGGTTGGTTGCAACCTAATAAAATATGGTTTGTTAGGTTGTTTCAAACCTAACACATACCTAAACGTTCTTTTTGGTTTTGTTGGGTTGGCTTTAGTATGGCAAACCAATTTGTTTGGTTGATTGCAACCTAATATTTCATGTTTGTAAAGTTGGAACCAACTTAACAATTTGAGAATGTTAAATAGCTTTCAACCTAACATTCCCAAATTATTAGGTTGAAAGAAACCTAACATTCTCATATTGTTATGTCGTCTTCTACGTGACAAATACAGATTGTTAGGTACTATGTAACATAATAGTACGAGATTTTGGAAAAAAAAAAAAAAAAAAAAAGCCATGAATGTTTCAAAACACTTACCTGATTACTACTACTGGCTTCATCAAGGTCCATTTAATTTTCTTATGGTTGTCAAGAGAAGAAATAATGTTTAAATCCTTAAATCTAAACAAGGTATCCTTGATGGATAATGTGGGTTTGTATGGGATGGTGGAAAAGAAGGAAAAAAGAGAAGGAAGGCGAATAAGGATGAACTAAAGAGAAAAAAAATGAGTAGAGTTTAAATGGGGGATTAAGATTGTAAGGAAGAAAGAGATGGAGCTTTGAAGGAGATGGTTCATATGAATAAATACTTAGGATGTACTTAACAATTCAGTTAAGATATATTGGGCATTTTTGGATTTATAATTGTCTTAAAGGGTAAAATCATTTAAGGATATTTTTGGAAACAATTTTAAGAAATGATGTCTATTTATGTATTTTTAAAATTATACAGGGATAGTTTGGTCAATCAAAAGTTTTTCCCACATTCACACTTTTATCCATATATATATATATATATATATATATATATATATATATATATATATAGCACCAAATAGAGATCATATTTTGAAAAACTTACCATTATGATCCAACGGTCAGTTTCTGAAATATGTAACATTAAAAAATTGTGACTGTTTTGTTCTTTAAAATGTCAGCAGTTCTTCTTAGTTAGTTTTTCCCCATTGGATTACTGTGATTTTTGACAAAAATGAAATTCATAAGCAATTCATCTAATCCAACAGTCAGTTGCATAAGGTGCACTCTATAATAATAAGTCCATATATATATATATATGAATCTCGTTCCCATGCGTACTTCCTTAGAGGACTTGGCCAATGTAAAATGGGTATTTTACAAAACTGACCGTTAGATTGAATATTCTCCCTATGTATGACAGGCATGCCAAAAATCACAGTATATATATATATATATATATATATATATATATATATATATATATATATATATATATCCCATTCCCGTGCGTACTTCCTTATATGAGGACTTGGCCAATGTAAAATGGGTATTTTGCAAAACTGACCGTTATATTAAATATTCTCCCTATGTATGACAAGCATGTCAAAAATCACAGTGATCTGACCGTCAGTTTCTGAAATACAAATTGTTAAACGTTATATAGGTATTTAACTTTTCACAATCTATATTTTGGAAACTGATGGTTAGATCATTGTGATTTTTAGCATGCCTGTCATACATGGGGAGAATATTCAATCCAATGATCAATTTTTCAAAATACCCATTTTACATTGGCCAAAAGGCCAAGTCCTCATATATATATATATATATATATGGCAGGTTCCCCTTACATTCAGTTTTACATTTATGCCTACACCTCGTTTTCAAAATAGCCATGTGGGTCGAATATTTTGAGAAATTGACAATTGAATAAGATACATTTATCGTGTTTGCCATTCATGCCAAAAATCGCAATCATCCAATGGTTGATTTTTTAAAAAAATATCACCGTAAAAAATTATTATAATTAGAGAAACTGAAATGAACTTAAGTTCATATAGTAAATGATTGCTTATACTTGGACGTCAGAATATCTAATGGTCCCATTAAACAAAAATGAACCTCAATAACCTGTCCAAACTAGCATTGGTACAATCTTTTTTTTTTTCAAAAAAAAAAAAAGAAAAAAAAAATGAAAGAAAAGAGAAGAAACTCTTTGTTTTAAAAGCACTTCAAGGCTGCAATGCGAACATAGGTCAAGAATAAATTTCAAAAACCTTCATTGGCAACCAGTTATCGAGCCAAAGGCAATTCTATCTTATAAACTTCTCCCCTCAAGCATGTTACTGAACAAATGAATATAGAAATCCAAGTGAAAGAACAACCAAAACAATGTTAAATATGATAAACTAAATCCTTTGCACCAACAAAGACTGTTTTCTACATAACTCAATAAAGGGTTAAGTCATATATGCATGGGTTTTCAAGGAATGGAAAAAAAAAAAAAAAAAGTAAAAGACAAGTAGTGGTGTTTTCCAATACTAAGGATATACCATGTTCATCAACATATAAAAGCTTCTCCATCATACATGACAAAGTTTAAGCCTCCAAGGACAAGCAATGAATGCAAAAGCCATCACCGAGTAAGAATTTTTATCAGTTGCTGGGCATCAATAAACAAGGTCTTGCCTAATCAGAAACACACCAACTTCCAGAGTGACTTGTAAACTAAGAGCATAGCAGAAAAAATAGTATATAGATATGATTTTGAACCTCAAACATGGTGTTTTAGACTGAAACATCTCTATGAGATGGTGCTATCTCGCCTACAGCTACCAAGACCACCAAGACCATGGCAATTTCAGAATTAACCCTAGGACAACAAATGACTCATGTTGTGGGTTGAATTGATCTTACTGAATAAGAGAGAAATGATCCTGTCAACAAATGCTAACTTTCATAACGTCAACAAACACTACCAAGGCCATTAGATCACTCTCATGAAAGTCGGCAAATGCTGACAGGATCATTTCTGTTGAATAAGAAATATTCACTTTAATATTAACTCAAAACCTACTCGTTTATTACTAAAATGAAAATATGATAAAGAGAAAGTAAACAAATAAGGAAGTGAAAAACTAAAAATAAGAGGAATCAGTATTTTAAGAACACGGATATGCTAATTAAACCATTGAACAAAACCTGTTCAAATGAGGGAAGTGAACAAAATAGAAGCTTACAGGGGACAAACATGATCATAATCTATTAGAAACTGAAATATGAATAAATGAAACTAGAAATCAAATTAAGGAAACAACAAAGTAAGCAAAAAAGCAACATGAATGATATTTGTAATGTCATCTTGATGAGCTTGAGCTTTAACTTCAACACCTGAAAACATACAAATTAAAGACATGTATAAACGAAGTCAAGAGAGTTAGGGGGTGTTTGGCAAACTTAAGAACCAGGCCAGCTGAGGATAAGTCTGTTTGGTTTATATTTAGTATTGTTTGGTAAATGCATTTTTTCTGTAGATCAGTTCAATCTTGTCCAGAAAATAAGGCAAAAATACAGTTTTTTTCAAACCAACTGTAAGCTGGTTTACATAAAAACCATATAACAAAAGGAGATCAGAACTGGTCAGACCCAGTTTTCGAATTTCCCAAACAGGCCCTTAAGCATTTTACATATCAGTAGAGAGTCTTTGCATGGGAAAAAAACACAGTATTAATAAACACAAAGATAAACTTAACTCTCAAGACAGGATACAAGCTGGTTAGTAAAATGAGATTATGTAGCTTACAGCATTAACAAAACAAGAACTAAGAAGTTAGAACTTGCAATTATTGTAACATTCACTAATAAACAACATTAGACCACAAATAACATGGACATGATTAGAATCACAAATGCAGTAATAATAAATCATGGGCATTGGCTAATCAAAACCTGTTCAACAATAGACCTGTTTAAGGTTGGACATAGTGAAGAGAAGTGAACAAGAATAAAAGCTGTTTTGTATAATTTCATACTCAAAATAACACTTCAGGACATGTGAGACCAGAATCAACAGGAGATAACACTAAGAACAAGTCACTGAAATTAAACTATAGCAACCAACTAGCAAAGTACACAAACTACAAGCAGTGATTGCATTAAATAAAAAAAACCGAGAAATTCAATCCCCAACAAGAAAAACAGGACCCAATAATAACGTAATTCAATTAATGTGCTTTACTACGTAAACAAGATGAACACTAGTGCAAAATAATGAACTAGCAGCTTCCAAGCATACTAAAAGTTCAGTAAAAATTATTAGCTATCACAATTAAGGCATTCATTGGTTCATAAACAAAGTATCAAACAGTTAACAGATATCCATTACCACGAACACTCTTCAAATTCTTAATCTTGAATACGCTTCTCGGCTTCTATGAAATAACATTAAAAAAAAAATAAATAAATAAAAAATAAAAAATAAAATAAAAACGCATACATAGTTCACATTTTCCTTCCTTGCCCACTGAGAATTAATTAGTCAATCCAAGAAAGAATATGAAATTAAATAAATACAATTAAATTGAACAGCAATTAGAGGGATCTATCATGGAAAAATTTATGATTTTTATTATTGATTTCATTTCTAACATAATAGCGTAATCCATTAACGGAACGCGAAAAAGATCATCCACTACAGATAGAAACAAATCTACAGTGAGGAAAAATCAGTCATTTTCACAGATTGAACTATTTCATTCAATGAGCAACAATGATGTCAGCACTGAATACATCAATGATGGGATCAGGAGAGTCCGAGACTGGACTCGACGGATTCGAGCTAAGAAAGAACACAGATTTGGCGGCGACGAGCTTCTTCCGTTGAGGGCATCGAGGGCTATAGATCCTCCCGGCAAAGCAAGGGAAGCCGTCGATCATGGCGACTTGGGTTTGGTTGCTGTTGTTGTTTGGAGTTGGTGACGGTGGAGATGAAGGTGATGGTGTACGGTAGAGAGAGATCTGGGAATGTGAGTCGACTCGGTACGATCGAGCACTGATTCGCGAGTCTCTGAGTCGGGCGAGCGCGCCGGGTTTTAGGTATCTGTTGAAACCTTCGTTCCTGTGAATGGTTCTGGCTCTGCGGTTCATGGCGACTGGCAAAAATGCAGTGCAGATAGAGAGAGTTTATAGATAGAGAGAGAAAGAGAGGGAGGGAGTTTTAGAGAGAGAGAGACCGTGGGGGTTTATAAGGAGGGGTTTGAGGCGGGAAAGAGAGGGAGGGAAGAGATGTAGAGAGAGAAAATGGTGTTTCAAAAAGCTGGGGGAAGCGGGAGAAGGGGGTTGAACACGTGAACTTTCTCTCACTACCCTACTTTTTACCAAAAATCGACGCGTGGCATTCGGTCCACTGGGAGTTTACTTGTGTGTGTATCTCATGTACCATAACGTTGTTATATGTCAAGATTAAGGCCGTTGGATTGAAAATGATGTCATCTGATTGGTATTTTTTATCAAAGTACGGCAATTTAATTGGTGGTATCAAATCTTGGCTGTATACTGGTATACAGATGAGATATAGATCGACCGTTGAAATAGTGGGTGGTGGATTTCGACTTTTAGAGGATTTATGGGTATTTGTGTCATTGCATCGGATTAGGGTTTCTGGGTGGATTTTTGCTCATGCTTGGCGGACATTTGGCCTTTTCCATGAGTAGTTGGAGATATTTCGATTTCTAATTTTGAAAAAGAAAAAAATTAATGTATAAAAATAAATAAATAAATAAATGCTGTAAATTTTAAAATAATTAAAATATATATATTAGAAACCGAAAAAAAAAATACTGTGAATTTTTAAAATTATTTATTGATTAATTTTTAAAAGAAAAATACTATATCACCCGGCACTTTAACTCGAAATTAAAAATTTCTCTCATGTGTCTTGCTGTGCTTTGAGTGATGGGGTCTATCCTTTCAAACTGTTTCCCTTTTTTTCACACACCACTCAAACCACGACACGTCGGGATAATTTTTAATTTCGGGTTAATGTCTCGGTTGATATAGAATTGTTGTTTTTAAAATTATCCATTTTTCTTATTTGTAGTGTTACTTTATACCAATGCATAATATTACTTTTGAAAAACATGTGCCTTACTTGCCTCGTACTCCCTATAGCGAGATGATTCAAGCAAAATTTAGCATTTCCAACTCTACTTTGGTTAAGTTTGGAAATCCACATTAAACTGTATAGACGTCTTTTTTTTATATATACAGGTATCCTGGGCTAGCTTACGCGTACCAGACTAAATCTTACACCCCGAACAAGGCTTGCATCTTACGGTCTGTGGCTCCGGATATTATCAGTTAGTCGGAGTGGAACACAGATCAAGGAACTTGGTATGCCCTTAGCCCTGTTTGCTTTGCCACTAAACTACCCACCATGAGATTATATATAGCCAAAATCGGACTAACTTGATATAGATCGAATTGTACTAAACCATGTCGTCAACATCAATTTTTTTTCATTTTTTTTTTTCTAAATTCCTTTTCCTTTTGTCTTTCTATTATATAGTACAGTAATACACTAGTTGGTTAACAACATCATGATGCACGACAACTTAATATATCATACTAAAAAGATGAATTCGTGACATTTATTTCTAGTGAATAATTATTTGTGGTTAATAATTTAGGTCATTTTTAATGTGTATAATATGGTCATTTTTTATTTAATTTTTCATGAAATACGATAGAGTGTTTGAGGAAATAAAAAGGACTACTCGTTCAAATAACTGATTTGAAATTTCTTTTTAAAAAAATTGGTAAATAGTAGTTGTTTATTGCTGGTAGTAGAATAAGAATAGGAATGGATGCAAAAAGTCACTGCAACATTTGTTAATCCAAATAATATCAACCTAATTGGGTGAAGTTGTGTCAATTATTAGTGTTAATAACATGATAACTATACTATCCAACAGTCAATTTTATTTTAGCAATAACGGGTCATCATATTAATCATAACCTAATAAGGAATAATGATCAAAATGCTGTCTTTAATAAAGTTAGTAAACATTCCATGATTGTTAGATCTTACTCCATGGTCAAGATCTAATGGCCATGGAGCATTTGCTGACTTTATTTTCAAGTGCAACTTGAATAACTCGATTGTGTTTTGAAACAAAAAAAGTTACAAGCCTTCAAAGTTAGAAATTTTATTTTATTTTATTTTTTGCAAAAAATTGACTTGGAAAAATGTGATATTTCCCCCAACTTTGAAGGCTTATAACCTTTTTATTTAAAATTCAAATCAAGTTATTCAAATTGTAATAAAAAATATGTTATGAGAGCTTTTTATAGCAACCTGAATTATTCAAATCAGAATTCATACGTGGGAGATATGATCCTTTAAAGTAAGCTTATTTAACAGGGAAAGTCATTGCACGAAAATCCAAACCTTATGGGGTCGATGTTATTTTTCCAAACTCAAGGGAGATCCCTATAATTTTACCAAATCTCATAAGAGGTTGATGTAATTTATCCAAATTATAATTTTTCTTAAAAATAGTAACCTATAGTGCGAGTGGGTGCCCGATACGATCATTTCCAATTTCCACAGAGAGAGAGAGAGAGAGAGAGAGAGAGAGCTACAAAGTGGGGCTAGCCGGAGCCTAATTAGGTCTAATTTCTAAAAATGGCGAGTGGGTGCCCGATACGATCATTTTCCAATTTTCAGAGAGAAAAATAGCTGCAAAGTAGGACCAGCCGGAGCCTAATTGGGCCTGATTTCAAAAAATGTTAGGGTGCTGATATTGCAACCCCAATTTTTATGTTTCCAAAAATGCCCTTAAATGATTTTACTATTTGGGACAAGTACAAATCCAAATTTTACTATTTGGGACAAGTACAAATCCAAAATGCCTAATATATCCTAATTATTTTTGTTAAATTCACCCCAACTATCCATTCATATAAACTATTATCCTCTTCAAAGTTCCATCTCATCCTTCCTTACAAACCATAATCACCCATTTAAACTCTGCAAAATCACATTATCTTTGGTTAAATCTAATACATCTTTCTTCTCTTCTTTTTTTTTCCTTATTTTTCTTCCTTCTATTCCACCATCCCATACAAACTCACATTTTCCATCAAATATTCATTATTTAGATTTTAGGATTTAAACATTTTTTCTTATTTTTACAACCATAGGCATATAAAATGAAGCTTAAAGAAGCCACCAATAATGACGAGGTAAGTTTTTTGAAACTTTAATTTTTTAATTTTTTTGTTTTGCAAAATCCCATACTGTTAGATTACGCAAAACCTAACATTCTGTCTTTTGCACCATTTCATTATTATATTATATGCTTTCATTGGGGTTTATGAATAATTTTCCATTTCCATGCTTAATGTCCATATATATATATACTGTATCATGGTAGTATTGTTAAATTATTTATATTATTTTCACAGTGAATCCTTCCTACTACATGGTAAGCTAGGTATTTATTATTTGGGATATTTGATGGCAATAAGAAAAACAAATTTACTTAATGTCAGGAAGCGTTTGGTGTAACTTCCTAGACTACTAAGTCATTTGTGAAAAAATGATTTTTATGATCAACTTTCTAAAAAGTCATTTAAGTAAAGGATATTGTTTGGAAATTGTATATTAAAAGTCCTTTGGTATCAAAAAGTATGGAATGTATGCTTCCCACAAACGTGGGTTTTCAAAAGCTAACTTTTCTACCTTCTCTTAAATAGACTTTTCAACAATTGATTTTTCATAAAAATCCATTAATTTTCATGAATTCATACAATATAATTTTTTTTTTCTAGAACAATTTTTAAGGTTAGGAAGTCCATTTGGATTCTCCCAAAAGTTACATCGTTGAAATCCTGGTCCCGTCCCTGCTAACAAAATACAATTGTTATGTTACAAACAACCCAGCAGATAGGAATTGTTAGGTTGGTCATATCCTAACAAACATGATGGGATAGGAATAACAACTCTATTCACACTTATTTAGGGTTGGGATTATAATAATAGAATTTCTTTTATAACTTATCATACTGTACTTAGAATTAGGATTGACTTAGGGTTCGTTCCGATTGCAATGTCAGCTCCCAAAATGCTAAGAGGGTGTTGGGTTTAGCCTATTCAAAACTTTCTCAGGGCCCATTTGGATGTGCTTATGCTTGTGCTATTGAAGCAAAATCAGAAGCAGAAGCAGAAGTCAAGTGCTGCAGAAGCAGAAGTCAATTATGTTTGGATACTGCATTTTAAAGTGCTATTCTGCAGAAGCATAAGTCAATTGTCTGTTTGGATACCATTTGTTGAAGCTACTTATAATACTGAAATGACCCAATTACCCTTACAAAAATGTTTTATTATTATTATTATTATTATTATTATTGCTTGTTTGGCAATCAAAATTCTATTGGACAAAATTATAATAAAATTATAATTAAGTTATAAAATTTAATTATGTTTCATACAAATATTAAATTAAAGATAAGTGCAACAAAATTCTGCTTTATATAATAAATTAATACAAAGTAAAGTCTGTCTACAAGGATAAGGTTGGCATTTGCAAATTTCATTAACCAAAAACAACTTGTACTTTTATGAGAAGCAAGTCCTTAGGTGCTTCATGCATTAAGCACAAAAAAGAACATTTTCTACTTTTTTCTACTTCTTTCTTTTTACACAAACACACCCGACTTGTGCTTTTGGGCACCAAAAACAACTTATGTTGCTTCTACTTCTCTATCCAAATAAGCACTCACCATAAGGTGGGATCCACTATCAGAAATTCAGTTGAATTTTTGTACAATACTTTTTTCATTATATTTGTATAATAATTAATATTAATAATAATGCATCATTGTGATATAAATTATTATGACAAATAATAAATAAAATAGAATAAATATAATAATAAGACTATATTTATCTATAAAAATTAGAGTGGAGATCTTCTGTCCCACTTTTATGTACCACTTCATATCCTCTCTCACAAAAGTTCACCTTAAAAATATAAATATAAATATTTATTAAGGCCGGTTGGAAGAGAAGCAGAAGCAGAAGTAGAAGAGAAGCAAAAGCAAAAGTCAGTTGCGTTTGGATACTGTATTTTAAAGTGTTTTTGGCACTATAATTGCTTTTATTGCCTGTTTGGATATCATATGAAGAAGTTGCTTTTAATTAGGAATTGACACAATTACCCTTGACAATATTTATAATTTTATTCATAAGGATAAATAATATGAATAATATTGTAACGCTCCAACTTAACATCTGCACGACCCTTCCGGAAGGGTCGACACGTGTCAAGCTGAAGGTACAATCTATCCTGTTCATCTGTATTTTCTCACAAGATACAAGAATTATATAACAAAGTGATAGGGCATGTCAAACACAATATGTCCCAAATCATCATACACAAATATTATTCAATGAATCAAATAATATTACCAACATCCCTGGCAAGTAGGCTATTCCAAAATCATTACACAGTATGAAGAATTCCAACATATAATACATATGATATAAGAATGCAATCAAAATGCTGCAACGACCTTAAGATTTGACCAACAACCCTTATCAATGATTTAGCTGAGCCAGGAGTGCAACCCAAAGTAAATCCGTAATTTACTGCAATAAGCAGGGGTGAGCTTTCAACGCGCTCAGTAAGAGATAATATAACCTCTACGAATTAATAACAATACATTAATAGATGAGATATTTATATAAAACGGTTATTTATAGAGTTCAACGGATTTAGAAAACAATTTGAAATCAAAGTTTTAAAAGATGTGTAGACTTTCAATGAAAAACCAGATCCTCCAGTAACAACACCAGTAACCAGTAACCAGGCATATGCCACACATGCAGAATACCCCATCGCATGTGAACAATAGCCAAATAACGTCCTCAATCCATAGCATGGTAATACCGCCACACAAGGGCTCGACATATTCCATCGGTATGGACCTCGGCCAGATTAGCATATGCGTCGTCTCAACGGGTCCCTAGCATATCCAATCATGGACTGAATCATATTTTAGGGTTTTTGATTCTAGGCTAACAAGCCTTTAGCTCAATTGGGCTACTAACCAAATCCCAAGGATAGAGACCGTAGTCACACCGTCTAAAATATCAAGTAGGGCCATGGGCCCAAACCCTCAATGATACGATTCAGTCCACATACATATATATACATACATGTCCTGAAATATAATAACTATCATGCAATGCCCACCGGGTGAAGAGATGAGGAGTGAACTCTATTCTGGTCAATTCATCTACGCGTGGTAAAGATCCAATAATCATCGTATAACATCCACTAGGATTGGAAAGGCGAGGAGTGAACTCTATATTGGCCAATTCATCCTTCCGTGGTAAAGATCCAATAACCAAAGTCCATTAGGCATGGAAACCAATATTCAGTAACCAGAGCCTCAGCTCAATCAATATAAAAAAAAACATTTATTGAAACCAATATTATTTCCAAAAGAACAGTGAATGGCATATTGTGTTGTCAACAACATTTATGATACATAAAACCTTCTAGAAATATGGTTTACTCAGATAACAATATCAAAATCAATCATTTCTTTAGACGGTCAAATCATATGCCCATTCACTCAGTCAATAACATTATTTACATTTGAAATCATCTGATAACGTTAAAAACACGCCACACAATGTATACAGTTCATAAACAGATATATTTCTTATATCTATTTGTTTGAATAATAGAGCAGTAAGGTTCACTAGTGTCTATGAATCATATCATCAAGAAAGTGTTTAAAGTTCATATTGTTCTCAAAAGAATTGTAAAACAGATATATCATTGTCAACGGTAAAAGGTTACTTATCCCTACCTCAATGCCACAATGTTTCCAACCCGTTACGGCTCCACGAGTCTCCCAAATGCAATGCTCAATGCACCCCAATGCAAATGGTTTTCCAAAGAACCTTTCAACTAGAAACAACAAATAAAGCAAGCAAAGAATTACAAGAAAGCACAATAGATCCTTAAATTAAAAGTAAAACGACTCGTCTCCAAAAACTACTCACACGCGAACCCAAAGACTAAAACTTCAAATACTAAACCAAAAGCCCTAAAATATCTCATGACATAAACTTAAGGATGAAAAGATGCTACACGATGAATTTTGTGGCCAAATGCCAAAAGGTTTGAAAGATATACCTTAAAGAAAATGAATGGTACAAAAAGGAAGGGCAATTTTGGTATTTCACAAAATGTTTCTCTTTCCAAATAGAATTTGACTTCAAAACCAAAATATTTAGAAACTAGACTTCATAAGCTTTCCGAGCATATAAAATATGCCCAAAATGGAGTACGGATGAAAAAAATAAAGCGAAACGAAGAAAGGCAAACTCAACCTCATAAAATTACCAAAACGGGGTGTCTTAGTTGACTAATCCTTTGGTTAGTAAATGTATATGAACCAGTCAACTAGTCACTAGTCACTAAGCCATCGATTAGTCGACTAGTCACTAAGTCTTAGTCGACTAACCGCACGACATAACCTACACGACTAAATACAGATGAACTAGTCGACTAACTACCCTTGCTTAGTCGACTAGCTCACTGCAGAATCGCCATTAACGGCCTGCAACTAAGCTTCAACCTTAACAAATCACAACCACAACCTCCCAAGCACCAAAATACATCAAAACAAACTCCAACCTAGCTTGATTTACCATAAAACCCAAAAACCAACAACCAAGATTCATCAAGTTTCAAACTTAAAAACCCATAAACTTTACAAAACCCACTTTCAAACTACCAAAACTCAAATCCAACACAAATCCACCATCATAAACACAAATACAACCCCAAACATTTAGATCCATTAAAATAAGCTTCAAAGACACTTGATCTACAATAAAAACACAAGTCAAAGGACCACAACAAAAAATTCATCAAAATCTCAAACTAAAAACCCATAAAACCCATTTTGACATCAAACCTTGCCAACCACCAAAAACTCTTCATCAAACGCATCAAAATCACTTTGTACAACCTACAAAAGAACTCCAAAACACCCACAATCATCTATCTCAACATCCAACTAAAACCCATACACATAAACCTACTAAAGACTTTAAAAGAAAGAAAAAGAGAAGAAAAACAACAATAAAGAGGTTAGGCTTACCTTTTTTGGCGATGTGGCGGCGACGGTGAACTCCAGCGATGCTCCGGTGAGTTCCTTCTCTCTCCCTCACTCGGTCTCTCTTTCTCTCCCACGACTGAGCATGTAGAAACGAGAAAAAGGGTTTTGACCCTTTTTATATACTCAATGGCAAAGCTGTAAATTTGTGAAGTTTTTTTTTTTTTTTTTTTTTAAATCATTAAAATATTCATATAAAAAGGAAATTAAAATTTGGTCTATCACAAATATTATTTAATAAACAATATGAATGATATAAATAATAAATAATTTAAATAATCTTATTTATAATTATAATTTGAGGTTCAAATTAGCGGTCCACTCCTCAATAGGGCAGATGGGATAGGTATTTTGAAAAATCGACCGTTGGATTAGATGCTCGTATTATGTTTGTCATGCGTACAAAAAATCATAGTGATCCAACGGTTGGTTTATGAGAAAACTAATGAATAGGTTAGGTTATTATGTGGGGGATATGAAGGGAAAGATAGTTATTTTTGTAAGGGCAATATTGGTATTAGGAAATATCAAAAGCATAATCACAAAAAGGAAATTCACTCAACTGGTGATTCTCACAAAAGCAGCTTTTTTGGCTTTTGGGTGATTTTAGAAGCTGTTTTTTTTTTTTTCCAAACAGGTGTACAAGCAGCTTTTGATAAGGAGAAGCAACTTCTTTGGCTTTTACTTCTCAATCCAAACGGACACTAAAAGGTGGGATTTTCAAGGTGGACTTGTGTGAGAGGGGACAGGAAGTGGTATATAAAAAGTGGGACAGAAGATCTCCACTCTTCTTATAAGGATGTTTTTATTTTTCTTAAATCAATTAACTTAACTTAGACTATTGAAATAGATCCAACGATGAATGTTAATGCAGTCTCTGACCTTTAAACCTATTTTTGTTGAATCAATCGATTGGAATGATATAATTTATATAAGAATATCTTCATGAAAAGATCGAGATTGTTCACGTTAATTGTTCATTAAGTGATTTTTTTTGATAGTCAATGGTTGATAATCTAGATATATATATATATGCATACCTATTTTCAAAAAATTAAAATATTGAATTCAAATATACGAAAGAATATTAATAAGTTTTAATTGAGACATTATATATATATATATATATATATATATATATATATATATA
>JAESVK010000923.1:3488349-3536124 GCA_017140935.1 Hamamelis virginiana
TTTGGATTTGTTTTTTATAAGTACTTATTTGCTTTTTTAAAAATTTAAAATATATAATTTCTTAGAAAAAATTTTAAAAAGCAAATAAGTATTTATTAAAAACAAATCCAAACGGTGCATTAGTAAATGAAGACAGACTATTTATCTCAAATTGGTAACACCAAAAGGACCACCCTATCCTTAGTATTTTCTCTGTGAAAAATTATTTAATGAACCGGACATATATATATGTCCATCCAAAAACATAATAATATGATGAGATGAGGTACGAGTGGTAATTTCTTTCTTTCGTGGAAAGTGCATCCGAGGGCTAGATGTGGCCTTCATTGTTGAGGGTGTATCATAATAAGTATGTACGCAGTACTAGCAAATAAAGTCTATTATGTGCAACGGTTACGGTTCGTTATTGAAGAGATCGGCGACTTGGGCCGCCACACGAGGTTCTTTTAAAAGTTCTCTTGGTGGGTTTGTTGGGGTGTAGGGCCCAGCAAACGTAGACTATTCACGTGGCTTTTCTTTTCGTTTTCTTTTTTTATAATATAATAAATAAATAAATAGTTGGAGTTGGACGATTGAACTTCTCTTGGGAAATTTCAAAGCAATAGGACCACTGATTGAGAAGCAAAAATCAAAAAAGCTGCTTGTCTCTATCAAAAGTTGCTTGTGCATCCATTTGGGAAAAAAAAATTAGCTTCTAAAATCATCCAAAAGCCAAAGAAGTTACTTTTGTGAGAATCATCAGTTGGGTGATTTTCCTTTTTGTAATTCTGCTTTTGATATAAAAAATTTCCTAATACTAATATTGCTCTTACAAAAATAACTAAAATAATTTTTTTTCCCTTCATATCCCCCACATAATAACCTAATTCATATGTTTGTTTTCTCATAAACCAACCGTTGGATCATTGTGATTTTTTATAGGCATGACAAACATAATACGAGCATCTAATCCAACGGTCGATTTTTCAAAATACCTATCCTATCTACCCTATTGAGGAGTGGACCGCTAATTTGAACCCCAAATTATAATTATAAATAAGATTATTTATATTATTTATTATTTATATCATTCATATTATTTATCCTTATAAATAAAATTATAAATATTGTCAAGGGTAGTTGTGTCAATTCCTAATTAAAATAAACTTCTTCACATGATATCCAAACAAGGAGTAAAAGCAATTCTAATGCGAAAAACACTTTAAAATACAGTATCCAAACGCAACTGCTTCTGTTTCTGCTTCTCTAGATTCTACTTCTCTTCTACTTCTGTTTCTGCTTCTCTTCCAACGGGCCCTTAATAAATATTTATATTTATATTTTCAAGGTGAACTTTTGTGGGAGAGGATATGAAGTGGTACATAAAAGTGGGACAGAATATCTCCACTCTAATTTTTATAGATAAATATAGTCTTATTATTATATTTATTCTATTTTATTTATTATTTGACATAATAATTTATATCACAATGACGCATTATTATTAATATAAATTATTATACAAATATAATGAAAAAAGTATTGTACGAAAATTCAACTGAATTTCTGATGGCGGATCCCACCTTATGGTGAATCTTGTATTATTATTCTAAGTAAACAAAAATCAACATAGCATTATCAGTACTTCTCCATATAATGTTATCCAATTAAATATTACAAATGATTTAACGCGAGCTTTGATTCAGTGGTTCATATTTTCATTTATGGAATAAGATTCTGGTTTTTATTTCTCATAAATGAGGTTTTTGACTCATTTATTACTTCTTTCTCCATCAACAACCAACAACTAATCCTACTAATGTCAATCATCTAGGAAAAAAATTACAAATAATTAATTGATATGACATTACCAAATTATTATCATATAAGACCAGTAGATATATAAAAATATACTCCCTCCATCCTACAAAGATAGGAGTGAAGATCTTCTGTCCCACTTTTATATACCGCTTTCCTGTCCCTACTCATAAAAGTCAATCTTGAAAATTTAAATATAAATATTTATTAAGAGATGAGATTTTAAATGTAGACTTTTGTGAGAGGGGATAGCAAAGTGGTACATACAAGTAGGACAAAAGATCTCCACTCTAAAAATAAACTTTATTTCCATCTTGGCTTTCCCAAAATAATAGTTTATTTCGAAAAGTCAAATTACAATTCTTTTAACTTTCCCATAGTATCCTTTATTATTATAAGAATAACTTAACATGACACCGCATGCAATTATATAAGAATGCAATTATATAAGAATGATAGTTTTGGAAAGAAAATGTAAAAAAGATCACAAATTAATGCATTAATGAATTTTTTTTAATATGCGTAGCTTTTTAAAAGAGGACTATCTTTATAGGACGAAGATATTAATAGAATTAGAAAAATAGATTAGCAAAAATAGAAAAAAAAATATTTTAAAGAAAAATGTTATGCATCACTATAACCTATTACAACAATGATTGCTGCAAAAAATAAAGATTGAATTTTCAAAAATATTTTTTGATAATTTTTTAAAACTATTTATTTTCTTATTGTAGTAATTCGGTGTAACGCTTAAAATTGGAAAAACTGAGGGAAAAATAGTATACTATACTAAAATTAAATGATATTTTCTTTGGTCAATTGAATTAAGTGGAACCATCACTAGTGGTCCAACTGTTTAATGCTAACGTGGCAAGACATCATTGGTTCTCACTTAACAAATAATACAGTTGCTCTCCACACGCCTCTGTCTCTGTCTCTGTCTCTCTCTCTCTTATTCATCTTTCTCTCTCTAACAAAGGCCGTTTCACAGAGCAGAAGAAGCCATAACAAACCGTTACAGGGTCCTCCATTATGTGTTTGTCTTAACTTCTCTTCCTCTCTCTCATTCTCTCTCTAAAATCATCATCTCTGACTATAACGACTCTGGTTGCTCTGCAATCCTTATCTACATAAATCAACCTTCATTTGAATGCGTGATCGTCATGTATATAACCACCACATCTTCTTCCTCATCCTCTGCACTCCTCAGAGCTTCTAGGGCTCTCTACTCATCTTCTCTCTCTAGATTTTCCCTCTCTAGAACCTTCTCTTCTTCGCCACCTTCTCATTCATCTCCTTCTTTACTCAATCACCACCGATCGATTAGCTCTGCATCCTCCGCATTTCGATCTCTCCGGCACTACTCTGTTCCTCGGTGGAGCCACGGTGTCGATTGGAGATCTCCGGTTAGTCTCAGGGCTCAGATCAGGACTGCCGCTCCCGTGATCGAACGGTTCGAGAGAAAGATTGCTACGATGGGTACGTTTGATGGTTGTGCTTTTGATTTTAATTACTCTCTGTTTGGTTTCTGAGAAAATGGAGTACAAGAAAAAAATAAATAAATGAAGCTTTCGTATCATATGTGTGTTGTATTGCTTTAGTTTGTAAATTGAATAATTTTGTAACATGCATTAGTTAGTTTTCTGGAGTCAGGAAAGAAAATATACGACAGTACGAAAATGAACATGTTGCGCAGTTTAATGGCAATAGCTTGATATTTACTGTCTGTATGAAGAGCTTAGGTTTGAGTTACTCAATCCATTATCTCCGTTTGGTTCCTGATAAAATGGAGGAAAAGAAAACAAAACAAAAATGAAGTTTTGCATCGTATATGTGTTGTGAATGATTGTTCTGTTTGTTTATTTGCATCGATTCAGCCTCTGAGAACGCTTTCAAGGGAATTTTGACCAGTCTTACCAAGCCAGGAGGTGGCGAGATTGGAAAGTACTACAGCCTCCCAGCTCTAAATGATCCAAGGATCGGTAATTCTCTACAACTTGTCAAACTTATCGAGAATTTGTATTGTACTTATTTGTTTGTATGCTGCAAATTACTGCTTCCGCATCAAATATATTTTTATTTTTATTTTATGGGAACTCAATCTCTGTGGCTTTAATTTTTGTGTGGAATCGGTTACCCTGTAGAGTGATCTTTATTTTTATTTTTTTCCAGTTTATTTGAAGCACCTGTTTCTTTGTGAATGGTTGATTTCTTTGTCACCTCTCTCTCTCTCTCTCTCTCTCTCTCTCTCTCTCTCTCTCTCTCATTTCTTTAATTGGGGAGTTAGAATGCGATATAATCTGAAAAATACTTCTTTACAATGTCATTTTCACCATCTCCCATGTAATGCAAATTTGTTTTTGTTGTATTTGTGTGACTGATTACTTTTTCCGTCCTTTTCCCTGTATGCATGACAGATAAGCTACCATACTCTATCAGGATCCTTCTTGAATCTGCAATTCGTAATTGTGACAACTTCCAAGTCACTAAGAATGACGTTGAGAAAATTATTGATTGGGAAAAGACTTCTCCAAACCAAGTTGAAATTTCCTTCAAGCCTGCTCGTGTTCTCTTGCAGGTATCGGCCATGAGTTTGCTAAATAGAGTTGTTATGATAAACATGTCTCCATATTATAACACTTCTGCTTTGTTGTTAGGATTTTACCGGAGTACCAGCAGTGGTGGACCTTGCTTGTATGCGTGATGCCATGAGCAAACTTGGAAGTGATTCCAACAAGATCAATCCTTTGGTGCGTGCTTTTGTCATTTTCTGCATGCACACTGTCCTGTAAGTTAGATATTGCTGGAGTTCCTACAAAAGGACATTCAGTTATGCCATTCGTAGACTCATAGTGTTTTGGATCTTATTACTATAGGATTGAAGGTTTCAGATTTCAGCTGAACTACATGTAGATGCATATTAGTTGCTTTGGTCAATACCTCACATTATTTTGATATTCTGATAAGAATTAATAATTTATTTTTTGATTGCATTATTGTTTTCTCAATGTGTTCGTACTTCGATTTTTTTCTTTCTATATAGCTAACTATGTCTGTGGGTACTCGAGAACTGCTTAATGATCTTATTAGAATAATAAGTGCAATACGATGCGTCTCTCTGTATTATAATGTAATTTCCAAACTATCCTTGCCAATAGTACTAGGTTTTTACTTGCTTACTGTTTTCTTACCATTTGTTGTTCTGAACGATATCATGTGTGCAGGTTCCTGTGGATCTTGTCATTGATCATTCAGTTCAAGTTGATGTAACAAGATCAGAAAATGCGGTGCAAGCAAATATGGAGATTGAATTCCAGAGGAACAAAGAGAGATTTGGTTTTCTTAAATGGGGCTCTACTGCTTTCCATAACATGCTCGTTGTTCCTCCTGGTTCTGGCATTGTACATCAGGTAAAGGGAGGTTGGAAAGAGGAATTCAACAATTCATGATGGGTTTTTGACATATTGGATTACATATCTATCTTGATGCTGAAGACTTACAGTCACATGTATATGTCATTTCAGTTTTGCTTTCTGTTTATATATTTTTTAAATTAATCCTTTAGTTCTGTTCATAGATAGAATGAACTAATATTTGACGTTAGTTTGAATTTATGTACAGTGTCAGTCTTTGATGGATTTGGCAGGGAGTAAATTGACGGGATAAAATTTCAGGTTAATCTTGAATATCTTGGCCGGGTTGTTTTCAACACTGATGGAATACTCTACCCTGATAGTGTAGTTGGAACTGATTCCCATACAACTATGATTGATGGGTTAGGAGTTGCTGGATGGGGAGTTGGAGGCATTGAAGCAGAGGCAGCAATGCTTGGTCAGGTAATCAATGTCATGGAACAATGATAAATCTTCTTCCAGTCTAGTTGATGATTCCCATACAACTTTATGATTTTTTGTTGTTCGTGGTAAAATACTTTACTTTGGCCATAAGTTCTTGGGCCTTATTATGTTTATAAGCTATGCTTTATTATTGAATTGAATGCACATGCATCTTTTTAAAACTTAGTGTTAAAGAAACACCCAATGATGCACAACTCTGTGACAAACTTGCAGTGGACATTGAGTTACATACTGCAGGCACCTCCTTGCGTGTGTGTGTGTGTGATTATATTGCAGAAGTGTGTCAGCACATGGACGAGCAATATTTATCTGGCATTCCATGTTTTGTGGTGCATTCTTAAGTACCTTTTCCCCCTCTATTATTTTGTTCCTTTAATTTTGTATGTTTCAGGCTTTCTTGTCATAGTTTTACACCCATTTCTTGATTTACTTTTGAATCACATGAGCACTCAGGAACATGTGTTCACACTTTACCAGTGATTTATCCTCTAATATTTTCAAGTAGTCTTATGCTTTTGCATAAACTTTGTTTTGCTTTTTCATCCAAGTTCTGACTATAAGATATAATTTTGTAATCGACAAGCATGTTTAATTTTTCCTAATCCAATTTTTCTTGTGTTCATTTTCTTTCTATAAAATGCACCTTGTTGCTTGCATACATGCCGTTGAATATATGCGGGGAATATTTGTGCTGCATTTTTTCTTCTAATCCTATACTCTTCTTAATTGACAGCCCATGAGCATGGTGTTGCCTGGTGTTGTTGGGTTCAAGTTATCTGGAAAATTGCGTAATGGTGTCACGGCTACTGACTTGGTTTTAACTGTGACACAAATGCTGAGGAAGCATGGTGTTGTTGGCAAATTTGTTGAGTTCTACGGTAATTTAGTTCTCATGTGGCCGAATCCAGTTTATTTTCAATTTCCATGCTTCGGTCCTCTTTAGATATAAAGTTTTAATGTTTGTATGTTCTTGCAGGCGATGGTATGGGTGAACTATCATTAGCTGACAGGGCCACTATTGCCAACATGTCTCCTGAGTATGGTGCAACAATGGGATTCTTCCCTGTCGATCACGTTACTTTACAATATCTGAAATTAACTGGAAGAAGTGATGAGACTGTGAGTATTTTACTTACCATTTATAGTCATGTCAAATTGACTACCTCATAGAATTCTAGCACATGCTAACTTCCTTCCGTATTAAATATAGGTGGCAATGATAGAAGCATATCTGCGTGCAAATAAAATGTTTGTTGACTATAATGAGGTAAAACTGATTTTCTCTTTTCCTTATTTTGCCATTTTTTATGTAATCAGGTATATTTGGCAAATAGTGTTTTGAGTTTTAAGGTAATTTTTTTTTTCTCCAAAAATTCAGCCTCAACAAGAAAGAGTGTACTCATCTTATCTACAATTGGATCTTGTGGATGTTGAACCCTGTGTTTCAGGACCAAAGAGGTCTGTGTTTATTGCCTACGGAGACTCTCACTCATCAATGCCTCTTTGTTCATCTCTTGGTTCTTCAATGTTTATTTATTTATTTTTATATAAGATTCATTGTGTAATTAATTATAATTGTGATTCTTCACAGACCTCATGATCGGGTTGCATTAAAAGAAATGAAGTCCGATTGGCATTCTTGTCTCGATAACAAAGTTGGATTCAAGGTAAATCATAAGCCTTATGCTCATCAAACGTTTTGTTATGATGTTTCCTAATTAATGTACTTGTTGTCATGGTTTAATCTTATAGTTCAGATGAGGTTCAATTCGCTACATCTTTTAATTGTTTGTACAATTTGAATCAAGCGGATATATTTTCAATGTATTTGGTCTATCAGTGATAATTGAACTATTGGGAGTTGGGACAATACATAGATCACATGATGTAGGATAGCCCTTAAAGTAGAGAATAAGGTTGCCTACAATGAAGTATAACAGCTCAAACTTTGCTTTTTCTTTGGATTTATGGAAGGAAAGGTGATCCTGAGGGTTGTATATGGAATTAGGGTTAGTGGTTGTGGTTTATGGATGGATATGGTGTAAAATCAGAAGCAGAAGCTTGCTATATCTTTTGGATAAAGAGGAAATTTTTAGGTTTTTCTAAGGTTAGATAGTGTAAAATGGTGAGTCTAGGATTTAGGGAAAGAAAAGGTTTAAAGGTTAAAGATGAGGCTAAAGAAATGGCTAGTTGTGCATAAAAAGAGTGCACAGTAGTGCTAGAAATTGAAATAAAGAAGAAAGAGAAGATAAATAATAAGAAGAGAGAAGATAAACCTAAAAGCTCACTAAGGATTTCTAGGAGTCTCACTGAGAAGATGAAGCTCACCACTAATTGAATTCAAAAGCTGTTGAAAATTTCATTAATAACTTGTGTATATTAGTGTCTACTTGCTTTGCTTATTTAGAGAGCCATAAAGCATACTTTCTAAATTCTATTGCTGGTCAAATCAGGATCTTACTGAAACAAGTAAAAGACTTATAAATAGCTAAATAAAACTTAAAACTAAATCAACATGAATAAAAATTGATAGAACTCATAACTAAATGCCTACTAATTTTGACACCAAACAAACCTAATATCCCTCTAATTGAAGAATTTCCAAAATACCTCTAAAGCTGGAATTAACAAATTTCACAAAATCTGGAGGCTAGGAGTAAGTAGGTTCAACCCTACCCCACCAAGAGTACTCCCTTGACACGTACCACCAATGGTGGGACCCATGGGTGGCTCCTGCATTAGCGCTGCAACTTTTAATGACCACCATCCTAATAGAATTTGTAGCTGTGATGCCAGCCCCATGTCTGTCAATTCATTCTATGATTACTTTTCTGTAAAATTTGTATCGTTTCCCTAAATGTTTTAATTTTAATGCAGGGATTTGGTGTACCAAAGGAAGCACAGGACAAAGTTGCAAAATTTTCATTCCATGGACAGCCAGCAGAGCTCAAGCATGGTAGTGTTGTGATTGCTGCAATCACAAGCTGCACAAATACATCGAACCCTAGTGTCATGCTTGGTGCTGCTCTTGTTGCAAAAAAGGCTTGCGAACTGGGTTTACAGGTCAGCCATGGTTTAAATGTGCTATGTATTTTAGATTCTTCCAACTCCAATGATTCCCCCTTATTTTTGCTTGCAAGTATCCGCAATTTGGCTTGGTCAACTATGTTGGCTTGATCTTCTGCTGTATTATTGATGTTTAAGGGCTTGGATATCTCTTTTTAATGTTTGCTTAAAATTATCATTTTCCAGGTCAAGCCATGGATAAAAACAAGTCTTGCCCCGGGCTCTGGAGTTGTCACAAAATATTTACTCCATAGGTACTGTGTATAATTTATAGATAAAATTTCATTAAATGCGCATTAATTTAAAGAAGTTATTATTATTTTTATCATTTTAGAGATAAAAATCAGTTTTGAAGTTGGATTTGCTTGATACAGTGGCTTGCAAAAGTATTTAAATCAGCAGGGCTTCCATATTGTTGGATATGGCTGCACAACATGTATTGGGAACTCAGGGGATTTAGATGAATCAGTTGCTTCCGCAATTTCAGAGAATGGTAGTGTTGTAATTTTATTTTTAAGTCTCTATAAGTAATGGATATGTAAAACGTATAAATTAAGCTTCAGAATAATATGCAAGTTATCATTCGTTTCGCAACTTTCAAGTTCTTATTTAGTCTTTTACAGGATCAATTTTTTTTTTTTTTTTTATTGCCCATCTAAATTAATTCTGGTCTTTTCTGCAGACATTATTGCAGCTGCTGTGCTTTCTGGGAACCGGAATTTTGAGGGCCGTGTTCATGCCTTAACGAGGGCTAACTACCTTGCTTCACCTCCTTTAGTGGTTGCCTATGCCCTTGCTGGCACGGTACATAATTTAAATAAATAAACATGTCTATATATGTTCAAGTGTTTGGAAAAACCACGGCAGTTATTAACATTATACCAAAAATCTGATTAGAGGTAAATGGAGTGGATTCAAAGTATTGAAATGCTGGGAGGGTTATACAAAACTATTTAGGTGCATAGTATTGAAATGTTGGGAGGGTGATGCAAAACTATTTATTATGTATGTTACTCATTATTTCACATTGAGTTAGCTGTACACACTTTGCATATATAACTTATAAAAGTTTGAAATTCCTATTTTCAAACTATGTTAATTAGCATGAAAATCCACAATCCAGCAAAACCGATTTCAATATGGCATGAAAATCCAACAACCATTGTTTGAATGACATAAAATTCTTTTAACCTTTGAATTGGTAGATTGTGATAGGATCGCCGCATTATGTATGCCCTTCAAATGTATTATTCTGTTTTGGGATATGGGACAATATGTACTGGTTTGTGTAACAATTTTTGGCACTGGGTATATTTATTTTATTGTAGTCTATTTAGTTGGTTGTCTCAAATTTATAAGATTAATTCTATCATTTAGCAAATTGTTCAGTCTGTCTCATAAATAAGCTAGATATAGGATGGTTCTGTATATTGAGCATTAGTGAATACATTTTGCTGCTTCATCTCCTAATTCCAAATCATGACCTAAATATATGAACATCCTGCACATGTTAGCCATTTGAGGATCCTAATTTTGTATAAGGATTGCTATAATCACCACTGGGAAGAATGTGTGTGTGGGGTGTGTGGGTGGGGGTGTGTATTATTTAGGTTGAAGCTCTAATTACTATAAAATAATGAATTTTGAAAGTTGATCATTCAGAAGTCCATTTTGTAATCTTCTCCCATGCATCACAATCACTTTATGATATCATTCTTGAAGTAATGCATCATCATGGAATAACTTGAAATCATTTTCTAGGTTGACATTGACTTTGAAAAGGAGCCAATCGGAACAGGGAAGGATGGTAAGAGTGTCTATTTCAGGGATATCTGGCCATCCACAGAAGAAATTGCAGAGGTAGGCAACTTAAAGTTTGCTCTCTGTGTGTGTGGTGTGTTTGTTTGTTTTGTGTTAATGTTGTATGTTTACTCTACCCATAAAAAGAAAGGGGTAACAATAACAACAAAACAAACTAATTTGAGATACTATCCTGTCCAGGTTGTTCAATCCAGTGTGTTGCCTAATATGTTCAGAAGTACTTATGAGGCTATCACAAAGGGAAATCCCATGTGGAATCAGCTACCGGTGCCAGCTGCCACCCTGTACTCATGGGACTCCAAATCAACCTACATCCATGATCCCCCGTATTTCAAGAACATGACCATGGATCCTCCCGGAGCTCGTGGAGTGAAGGGTGCCTACTGCTTGCTGAACTTTGGTGACAGTATTACAACAGATCACATTTCCCCAGCTGGAAGCATCCACAAGGATAGTCCTGCTGCAAAGTATCTCCTTGAGCGTGGGGTGGATCGCAAGGACTTCAATTCTTACGGTAGTCGTCGTGGAAATGATGAAATAATGGCAAGGGGAACTTTTGCCAATATCCGCCTTGTTAACAAGCTCTTGAATGGGGAAGTGGGGCCAAAGACAATTCACATTCCTACAGGGGAGAAACTCTCTGTGTTTGATGCAGCAATGGTGAGTTCTGTACTCCCTTAATACTAATTCCTTTCACAATTTTGCAACCTGAGTGTTTTTTGTTTTTTATTTTTATTTTTAACTTTTTGCTTGAGGCAATAAATACTAGTCTGAGGTATTACTGGATTTCACATGAATTTTCTTTTTTATGGCAAGCAAATGCATGATTTGTCAGAAATACTTTTCTGTTTTTTAAATAAAAGCATGTCATATTAGGGACCCTGAATTCCTGGACTTAATTAATTAAGTAATACGATACCCTTTAAGGAGAATACCCTCCTTTTCTTCTTCTTCTACTTGTTCTTTTCTTTTCCCCCCTCTCTACATAGGAGAGAGACTTGCTCAATAAATCAATATGCTACCTCCGTTATTGTGGCAACTGGAGGCACTGGTATTGTGAATCCTGACAGTTTTCTTCAGATTGGTTTATTGTCATCATGTGAAAGCATGGAATACTTTTGTTATCTGAAGTCATTTCATGTGAATTAGCAATGCCAAAATGTCTTTAAATGCAGGCTGATAATTCTCAGCTACAATTTATTGTTAATCACTAATAGATGCAATCAATCTGTATTTCAGAGGTACAAGTCTGCTGGAGAGGACACTGTTGTCCTGGCTGGAGCTGAGTATGGAAGTGGAAGCTCCCGAGATTGGGCTGCCAAGGGTCCTATGTTATTGGTGAGTCCTTATATAAAGATGCTGGAACAAATTCTCACTCCTTTTTCCCCCTCCCCCTTTTAACTGTGCTGGATCATCTTTCTCCTTTGTTCTTTCAAGTAACTTTTAGTTTGCAACAGGGAGTTAAAGCAGTGATTGCCAAAAGCTTTGAGAGGATTCATCGCAGTAATTTGGTGGGAATGGGTATTATTCCACTTTGTTTCAAGCATGGTGAGGATGCAGAAACACTAGGATTGACTGGTCATGAGCGTTATACCATTGATCTTCCAAGCAAAATCAGCGAGATAAGGCCTGGCCAAGATGTTACTATCACGACCGACACTGGAAAGTCTTTCATCTGCACGGCCCGCTTTGACACAGAGGTATTTCCCACTTCCATTTCTAAAGGTTTACACAATTATTGTCATTAACATCTACTTGTTGCTTTACACCTATGCCTCATTTTAAGTTAAGAGTGCCTTAATGATCCATGTAACAAAATTAAACACAGTTAGGAGAGCACGAAGCAAAAGCAACTTTGTTAACAGGGTTTACCAAGCTATTGCCCGGCTAAAACAGCACATGTAGCCTAATGCAAGTGATTGAGGGGTTTTTTGGATAACAAAAGGAAAACGCTGAAATTGTATTGTACTGGATTTCTCTCCAGAAGCATTTTTAAGCTTTTCCTCTTCCTTCCCTTACTCTTTTCGAGATCCAAACAAAGACTTTGGGGGGAGGGAAAGAAAACAATAAAAAAACACCCTAGACTACAGCCTAAACTAGGGATTGATTACATTTAAAAAACATAGGTTATATGTGCAACTCTTTCTAATAATCTTGTGCAACTATGCTATAGAAGTAGTACTCCATCAAAGTGCCATAGACTACTTCTACAGTTCAATATGTTTTACCGATGGAAAATGATTGTGTTGACAGCCTCACCCACCACCTTCAGTCCCCCACTCCATGTAAAAGAGGCGGAAAGTGAAGGCAGTGGATGGAGGCAATCAATCTAGCACTACCCTTGTCCAATTATATTTCCATGTTCAAACAGAAAAGACCTTAAGTGATTATTGTGATTTATATGCTTTGTTTGCCTATCAGAACTATAGTTTGTAAGCATGAGCCTCTTTAATGGTAAAAGCTTTTCCATGTGGGGTTGATGTTGTGACTTTGATTTCGTTTGCAGGTGGAATTGGCTTATTTCAATCATGGAGGCATTCTTCCATACGTTATCCGAAATCTGATTAAGCAGTGAAAATTATTGTGTCATCGTTGATCAGCGGCCCATCTTCCATTGATTTAGCTGTCAATTGTAAAATGCAAAAAAGAGAATAAGGTCTTCAATAATAATAGATTAAAAAAACAATCCCTTTCACGGGACCAAAATTTTTCATTACCTTCCTTTGCATGTGAAGGAATCATTATTCTGTCCACGAGAAAACAACAATTTCTAGTAATAAATATCTTTTTGTGTTAAGATGATTTGCTGTTCTTAAGTCTTGTGCTTTTGGTTTCTTTTTTTAGTGATGGCATGATTTCAATTTCAGCTTCAAGGATAAAAGATAATTACAAAGGTATTTACTTTACTTTATATATGGGAGACATGGTCAAGTGATAATTATTAATTAATTAGAATGCCTTTAAAGATTTTGATAATTATTTTATCGTGCATATCAACTTTCACCACCATTTTCACATAAAAGTAAATTCTGTATTTGTAAATTTCATACAGAGAAATTATATCACCTTCCTTTTTGCTTTATATTATTATTATGAACCTTTCCTTGTGTTCCTTTGGAATTTGGATGGTTGTTGGTGACTCTTGTGGTTAAAGACTTGAACCTCGATCTGGAGGTGTTTTTGCAAAGCATTAACAGAGAGAGTAATCTGTCAAAATCATCATTGCACGCCAGTAAAAGCACCACAAGAAATGGAAATGTAAATGGAAAAGAAAAAAAGCAAAAAAAAAAAGAGGTGCGCAATTAGCTACTAGAAGCGATTCTCCCTAGAAGTTGTTTCCAAGCAAAACCTAGATGCTAAAAACAAATAAGAACATCATTTTGTAATCACTAATATTGGAAAAATATCAGCTGGATCTTTAATACATCAATCCCAAGTCAGAAACAATTCAATTTGTAACAACAAAAGAGCACAAATTAAAGTGGACAGCACCCTACAGTTTCCGCACCACTTTTAAAAATCATAGTATCTAGCATACTAAACCCACCACCCCTGCCCCTGCCTACTAAACACTCGGTAGAGTCGCTCAAAACTGCTATCACCAACCAGTTCTGCAACCTTCATTACAAAAACCAGCGTAGCTACCTATTAATAATACTGGTAAATAAAACAAAAAACAATAGCAAACCTCTCAACACTGGCCCTGCCCTACTAATGCAATAGATGATGCCGAAACTTTTCGATTCTGCACAAATGCTTCATCAAGAAGCCCTTCACTTCCGTAATCCAATGATGGTCTTCATAACGCTGTTGATGTTCCACTTGAGGTCTGTTTAGCAACATAAATTTGCTTCATCTTTGATGCGTGAAAGCTCTTTTCTGCACCCAAAGAGTGGTTCCTTCCGTGGAACCCTAGTCTCCGGTGGGACCATTCGCCCCCTGAGCTATTCTTCTGAGAATTGACCCCACTTCCTCTCTGATAATTATTATACCCGGTGGAATGACTGTACTGCTGGGCTGACAAATTCTTGTGCTGGGAAGACTGAGCCTTAAAACCAGCAGTCATGGTCTGGCTGCTGTTATTGCTGCTACTGACATTATGAACAGCATCTGTCTTGCCAGCATCTGCAATGGTGCCTCCCGAGGCACTCTTGGAGATAACACCCTGTGTTGTAGCTCCGGCACTGGTGGAGCCTGATGGGTCTACTAAACCTAGCTCGTCAGGAAATTGGGTGGCAGTTGCATCTGTTGCCACAGGAAAACTTCGGCCGCTATCAGAGGGTGTTGAGGTTCGAGACTCGGTGAACCTGTTGGCAGTTAATGATTGGTCCACAGGAGGTCCATGGCTGAATTGAGAAGGAAGCACACTTTCTGCCTGCTGTTGCAATGGTAATGACAGAGGAACAGAGTGAAGAGGTGATGCAGGAACATGGGACCAGCGAGCTTGGACTGAAATGTCAGGAGATGACTGCGCACAAGTAGTTTGATCCAACTGTTGGTTATGTTGGAAGAAAAGTGATAAAACTACTTTACAACTGAATAACAGCATGCACTGAAACCTTATGCTCCTTATCATTTTCGCATATAAAGGATAAATGATAGCAAATAAAGTTATATATGGTTCATATGAAATATTTTTGCACCAAAAGGGCATTGCAGGGCAACTTAATCAGCTTAAAGTTTCAAATCCACAAATTAAATCTTTTACCTGGAAAGGAGACACGTCAAACATGGCTAGAGGAGAAGCCATGGGCAGGAGCGGTGATCCAGGGGCAAGGTGCTGGATGGGAGCATGCATGTTGGGAGGATTGCGCTGTGCAGAGACCATATTCATATTGTTCACGTCCCCCTCACCGATACCCATGGCTGAAGATGTGGGGTTGTGCTTCCAGTCAGGTTGCTTTCCAGATGGGATATAAGTGGTGCCCATGAAACTCAAGCCAACCTGTCCGAATTGTCCGACTGGTGCAAAATGGTTGTAGACAACCATGTGTGGGGGACCTTGAACCCCTGGGATACCTCCAGGTGGACTGATAAAAGGGCCAGTGAACCCTGCTGAAGGACCATAGAATGAGTCTACACCAGAATGGCATTGTTGCCATGTCCCAAGTGGCCCTGAACCTGAAGCACCACTTTTCTGGGACTGTGATTGAGTGCCAGCAGATTCATCATGCGGTCCAAAAGCAAAGATAGGACCCCCCAACATAGGGTTCATTTCATAAAAGGGAAAGTGGGAAGGCGGGCCTCCAGGGAAATGTGAAAGCATCTGGCTTGAAGAATTATGTGGACTTTGTAATGGTGGCCACAAGGAGATTGGTGGGGTCTCAACAGAAAGATCAGCCGGAAGGGCTACACTCAGAGACTCTTCACCCCTTGATTGACTTGCTAATTGCTGATCACCATTCACACCTGCCAAAGATCAAACACCACTCTAATAAGGGACATCTCTACAAACAGAAGTAGTACAAAGCACACTAGCTATCATTGTAAGAAATTTTTACCACCTGCAGCTATCCCATCAATATCTGCACCTCCAAAAGTTTTGGTATCAGAAATGGAGACAGAGCATGTACCCAGCCCATTACCAACAATCTCATCACTACTGATGGCTGCAACAGCAACGGCTGAAGCAGCTGCTTCAGCTTCAGCCTCAGAGTCTTCTAAATGAACACAAGACTCGTTAGGATGCTTCTCTTTTTCAAAGAAAAGAGTGCAATTATTCTCAGCTGAAGAAAGATTGTGGGGCATTTGAATGTCCGACCGACACGAACCCAGAGGGCCAATCCCATGTGAAACAGCACGGCTGCTAGGAGGTAGAATTGTTGGAGATGTAACTGCACCTGAATAGAAAGGCAGAAAATCCGTCCAGAATCAAAATGATTGCAACACAATGAATATTCTCATGCGAGAATGTATAAGCTCACCAAATTGAATTTTCTCCCCAGCAAGCAGAGAGTTGACTGGGCTTGCCGTGGAAGAAAATGGTTTGTCCTTTGTCAAGATGGATGATGATGGCATGCTGGGCTCGCTAACTGAGCTAGTATGATCTCCAATAGAAGCAACATGAGTATCAAATCGTGCAGGCTTCATAGCCTCATCAAGTTGGCTCTGCGTTAGGGCCATAACCTACCAGATAAAAGTAGTTTTGAGATTCTTATCAGATTTACTGAGCAAAAAATTACATGAATATGAGAGAAGATGTTATTCATTCAACTCTTAAGCAAAAAATATCACCACCATCAAAACAATATTAATCAAGGTTCAAATAATTTATGCATTGTCAAGTTACTATAATCATTCTAAATCAACTTGCATTCTAATGCATTTTCTTTTTCTGAACTTTTGCATGTATTTTAACTTATTTGCAATCCAATGTCACGATAACGGCTCTCTCAACCAAACAGGTGTATTTAGACAAACAAATCTAGAGCAACTTGAACCTGTTCAGTTTACTGAAAGGGAAAATTTGAAACCTACCAGATATCAGAGAGCATTAGAAATGGTTTTTAGCCTAAAAGAAATAGAATTTTCCAAAATCAAATATATACAAAAAACAATGCATGCCCTTAAAGACTATTTTTTGAAATGCAATTTTCTTTTCTGAAAGGGAAGACTTCATACCAAAATATATGCAGTATTCTTTCCTGAAGAGGAAAGACTGCATGCCCAATTATATACAGAAAGCAGTATTTTTTGAAATTGCAATGGACAAGGAGACTTGGCTAGTAGACCATATTTGTTCGGGAGCTGATGTGATGAGTTGGGGTGTTGTTTTCTCAAGGAATCTTCATTATTGGAAGTTGGAAGGAATGGTGAGATTTTTTAATAAACTGCACTCTTCTAAGGTGGTGGGGGGTTGAGCCGATATGATTGTGTGGAAAGGGACTAAGCATTGGAAGTTCACGGTCAAATCTTATTTTCAGATTCTTGCTAGAAGTGAGGAAGTTTCTTTTCCAATGCATCGTGTGTGGTGGACTTGTGCCCCTCCTAAGGTAGCCTTTTTTACTTAGATGGCGGTCTGAAACAGGTGTTTGACCATTGACAATTATGTTAAGAGAAATTTTGTGCTACCCAACTGGAGCATTATGGGCAAACAAGGTGCTGAGTCGGCAGACCACCTTTCGTTGCATTGTAAGGTGGCCAGGTAGCTTTGGCCCTTTTGTTTTCAGATGTTTGAGGTTTGTTGGGTTATGCTGGGTTTGGCAAAAGGTATGTTGGAGAGTTGGTGGTTCAGGAAGGGACATACCGCTTCGGGCAAGGTGTGGGAGTTGGTACCACATGTGATTGTTTGGAGTATTTGGAAAGAAAGAAAGAAACAGTAGGAATTTTTATTATCTAGAGAGTCCTGTTGAAATCAAACTAACACTATGAGAATGAGGCAACAGATATTACTTCTCATATAATAGCATGGGCAGTAAAAATGAAAATAACACAAAACAGAAGCAGCAGCATACAGCCCAAAGATATTACAAAAGAAGAAGAAGAGAAAGAAAGCAAGAAAGGCAGCATACACATGGCGCATATAATTGCTAAACAAAGACCTCAAATAGAATAAAATATACCCATCTAAGGAAACATTATGCAGCTCACACAGAAACGTTAAGTTCACCGAGCCCCAGAAGCCCCATATAAAAATTGAACTCGCACAATGGTAACATTAACAAAGAGCATTAAAAAGTGCAACTCTAATCCTGAATCAGGGACTGAAAATTCAAGTGGCCAAAACAACTAGAGACAAATTTTAAAACTCAGCATAAACAAGACCTAAAAAACGAGGGAAATTATAGTTTGATCCCTTCAACTATCACCAATTTACACATTGCACTCTTATCTTACAGTTTTAATTAAAACACATTAAACCCCCTACAGTTTTCCATTTGTAGCACTTTTTACCCTCTTGTCAATCAGTCGTTTGATTCTTTGACAAAAAAAAGTATTTAAGCTCATCATTTTTTTTCATGCAGTATTTATCTTAGACTACTAATGTATATACCAAGTATATTGGTAAAGTTTCATGATTTTTCTCAATATATTTTAATTTCTATGAATTATTTTCACCATACAGTAAATAATTCATGATAAATAAGATATATTGAAAAAAATCATGAAACTTCACCAGTATGCTTGTAAATACATTAGAAGTCCAGTAGAAATATTGCATGTAAAAATGACACGCTTAACACCATCTTTCGTCAAAGAATCAAACGTTTGAGTGACAAAAGGGTGAAAAGTGCCACAGATGAAAACTATAGGGGGTCAATGTGTTCGAATTAAAACTATAGGGGTGCAATTTGTAAATTGGTGATAGTTGAAGGGTTCAAATTGTACTTTCCCCAAAAAAAATGTATTAGCAGAATTCCAATAATAATTTACCGCTACAAAATTGACTAAATTCATGAAAGAGAGCTATTCTGACAAGTTAGCATCTAAATACTATATGGTAATTAAAAAAATATGAACAGTTTTGCACTGCCAAGACAAAAAACAGAACACAATAAAAGAAAAGAGAAAAAAGAAGAAGAATGGCAGTTTGCAAACCTGTTGATTAATCCGTGTGTTGCCCCAAGAGCCCAAAGATGTTTGAACATTATCTAAAACCTTATTCTTGGTCTCAAATATTAAGCTTGGCCCAAGGGTTTTTCCACCACTAGATATGACAGGAAGGGAGCTTGTCTGCAGGGACCTGTAGAAGAACAAGTGAGATGTACAAATCTACATGTATATACTTCTGGCAAAAAGAAAAAAGAGTATGCAGAAAGAGTATGTACTTAATAGCTTGGGATCTTATATCAGACCGGGCATCAGTATTCACAGCAGGAGTGCCAATCGGAGCCAATGGTTGGGACATTGGGGTGATGTTAAGTCCCGCTGATACCTCGGTATTTGTCAAGCCTCGCCCCTCAGAGCCAACAAAATCAGAGCGAATGCTGTTTGCTGCTTCTCCACCAAAAGATGCAGAAATTTTATTTGAGCCACTAGAGACCATAGTAGTTTGTGAAGTAGAACGATGTTTACGCGGTGTCTGGCATAAAACAAACAAATTTAAGCAACATGCTCTTCATGCATCAAAAGCACAAAAAACAGACTGAAATTGAAAGTGCATTACAACCTTTATGAGCCGAGACTTTGCCTTAATTTCTTTTTCTCTCTGTTCACGTCGATCATTCAGCATTTGCCTCTTTGACCTTACCTCAATGAAGTCATCTTCATCACTAGGGGCTTCTATGCCAGGTTGTTCATATACACGCACAATGCCGCTTTGCAAAGGAGCATCAATATCCTCTCCAGAACAGATGTTCCTTTTCAGGTTTCCTTCTCCGGAGCGTGAGATGTTCTGACTCTTTGTTGATGATTCTTTTCCAGTTCCCTTTTCAGCCCTACTTCCAGAATCGATCTCCCGTGAACTAACAGGACCTGAACTCGAGCATTCTGACTCAAGAGCCTGTTTCAATGGTTTGTTCAATATGGCACCCTTCTTAGACCCATTTCTTGCAGAAATTCCCATACCCCTTCCACTGAAATTCGACTTATCATCTAGCCCAGAGTAGTTAGAAGAAACCAACCCTGATGATTTCCCTCTATCAGCATTTTCCCGAACTCTAAACTCAGTCCGCGAGACATTATGGCGAGGCCTTCTCTGAAATCCCCTAGAATCTGCACGAGCAGCCTCAGGAGCCGCATATGATGATCTCGAACCAGAATTCCTGACAGTAAAGACGAATTTTTTTCCTTTGCCACCAGACATTGGCCCTGGAGCCTTTGACCCATTTAAATCTCTTTCTCTTGAAATGGACTGAGACGGCATAGTTCCAGTTTGCAGCTGGCCTTCTAATTCTCTATTATTAGATAAGGATATATAGTTATTCAGGACTGTATCATGCTGCCCTCTATCATCTACTTGGAAACCTGATCCAGACCTAATATTTCCTTCACCAATATGGACACTTTCTTCTCGATCCTGATGTACCAGAACCTTGCTTTCTGCATTTTCCCTCACTGGCAATGAATTTACCTCTGTCGATGCATTCTCTTGAGATAGATCCAAGTGCCTTGGAACCAGGCCTGGCTGGTTATCCATTGAAAGAGACAGCACACCATCTTTCACAAAATTAGGAGTAGAAGTGTCTTGACCTGGTTGAACAGGCATAGGACCTCCTGGGTTCTGATTAATAGAAAATTGTGCTGGAACATTGGGCTGAACAAAAGACATTGATTGAGGAGCCAATGGCATAATCCCCTGGGAGATAGAAGATGTATACCTGAGCTGTCCAAACTGGAAGAGAGGAGGCTGCGATGGGTGCATATGGGAAAGAGATGGGCCAACTTGGGGATGTAGATGAAGAGGCATCTGTATAGAACCAATCTGTATGGCTGGAACCGGAGATGGTATCAAAGAAGGACCAGAAAACAGCCCAAACTGCAGCTTAACAGGTAACTCTGCTTGATTTGGAGCAGCTGGTACAGTAGACATGACAGTCTGACCAGATGAAGAATGCAAGGGCTTGTTAACCAAAGATGGGACAGATTGCTGAGCAGACAGGCCGGAACTACTAGAATCCTCATTATTTAAAAGATCAGATGCTGCTGAGGTATTGGGCTCAATTACCAAATCTTGCATTGCCTTTTCAGCTTCCTGGATCCTTATGGACGAACTATCAATACTCACTTGGGGAGAACCATCCGCAGGTTGAAGAATTTTTCCATCACTGCAAATCCCATCAAAAGATCCCTGTTCTTCAACAGTGCCAACATAAACCTGTGGCATCACAAATGGAATTTCTTCACTCCTTGAACTTCTTTCAAACTCATCGCTTGGCATTCCAACTTCAACGCCCTCATTAAAGCCCAAGACCAAGTTGTCCATCATGCGAGGTGAGCCTTTCTCCTCTAAATGCATCCCTTCAAACTCCTGGGTCAAGTCAATATTCTCATCATCACCTTCATGCACTTCATCCTCTTCCTGGTATCCATCTTCATCATCCTCGTATTCTTCTTGCTCCTGCAACTGTTCATTGTTCTCAATACTCCATTCTTCATCATCACCAATAGAGATAGAACTTGACACGGTCATCACATTCTCTTTCCCAGCTTTGGTAGTTAGGATAACAGACTCATTCCCAGACAGAGGAATGTCTTTGCCTTCTGCAGTAGTTGATAACCCCAAAGAATCCCCAGATTCATCCAAGTCATCATGAGAGAGATGAGTTGGAGAACTAGGGGGGCTTGAAACGGAAAGTGAAGATTGTGAATCACACCTCAGTGTAGTGTTCCTATCCAATTTCTGCTCCTCAGTCCCAGTATTCTCTTGATGAGCATCAATCATTTCAGATTGTTCAAGCTTCTCATGATGACCACCATCATACCCCATCTGCATAGAAGGTTCACTTCTTGCTGCATGATTGTACTGCATCTCACTGTCAAGAAAAGCTGAAGGCCCAGGACGTTCATTCTCACCTCTGTTGGAAATTTTGTGCATAAAAGCTAGTGATGGAGGAGGGAGAACACGAGGCTGTCTCATGGAATACCGTGACCTCCCAAAAGAATAAAGCCCATCCGCCTCAGAATTCTGATACAACCGTTCTGGGTAAGAAGAATGAGGATTGTTGCGAGAACGACCCTGCCCCCATCCAGCCTCACCAAATTTTTCAGCAAAGTTCTCGTGAAATTCCGAATCAATCTCTGCATTTCTACTATAATGGTCTCCATCCCCAGGAAAATTCCACCTCTGCCCTTTTAGATGAGTGAAATCTTCCATGTGAGGCTCTGGAACCCCTCCTTTAAAATAAGTCCTAGAAGATATGAATCCTGATCCTCCATAGATCTCTTTTCTAGGAAATGCTCTCCCACCCATAGATGCATCTCGCCTGGGACTGTGGTGACCATTCTCCTGATCCGGTAGAAGAAAGTTTGAGCTGTTCCCATTTTCAAATACATCCCTTCTCCATGAATTAACAGGCTTTCCTCTGTCCAGAAAAGTGGAAGAACCATCTCTAGATGAGTGAGGCCTAGAACCCATCTCAAAAGATCTATTCAGACTGGAAGAATCAGAAGATGCTGAAGTTGTTATATTCTCCACCATTCTCTCACCATCTTCCCAGTCACCTATTTCTGCTGCCCTGAAGACTTCTTTTTCTTTCACTATCCCTGCCATATTCTCATCTGCAAGAGCTGCAATAAAACTCTCACCCTTTGCTGATTCAGCCCGCCTCCTGGCAATCCTTTCCTCCAATTCTAGAAGTTTTTGCTTAGCAGCTTGTTTCCTCCTCTCTTCCTCCATAACAATCCTACGTCTCTCCTCTTCTCTAGCCATCTTCTGCTCTTCAGCTCTTTGAATGGCTTCCAGTCGCTCTTGTTCTGCTCTCCAAGCAGCTTCTCTGGCTTCTTCTTCAAGTCTTCTCTGCCGTTCTTCCTGTTCTCTAGCCAGCCGCATTCTCTCCTCTTCTTCTCTTCGAGCCATCTCCAAAGCTCTTTCTTGTTCTTCAATGATCCGCTGCCGCTCCTGTTCTTGCATTTTCTGAACTCTTTCAAGTTCAGCCTCAAAAGACTCCCTAACAGGATCATGGAAGTCAGTTTGTTTGAGCACATCTTTCTTCCTCTTAACCACCCCAACAAGTCCTCCGGAAAAGGGATCACGTCCATCAAAACCACTCGTGCCAAAGTCTTTCAAGAAAGGGTCCTCTAAATAAGGTTTTTCACCCTTCGTGAATGATCGTTTCTCCCTCCCAAAATTGAGTATCGGATCATTCATAGGAAGTCCTTTGCCACCTGAAGAGAATGAGGATTTCGACGCTGAGCTATTCTGAAAAGAATCACCTCTGTATTTATTGTACTGTTCATTGCCATATCGATCACGTGTATTAGCCCCTCGATTACTAAATGTGTCCACCGTGCTGTTCCAGTGCTGTCTCCCTCCTTGTCCATATCCCGTATCCCTCCTTCCAAAAGCCGAGTTACGGTTTCCGGTGAATCCACTAAAATCATCTTGAGTGTTGTCTCGAGAAGATGGCAGGATGAACTTGTTCTCCTTAATTGTTTCTCGGTTCAGAGTAGGTGGCCTTGCACCAATAACATTTCTGTCATTTACAACTTCTTGGGAATTAAATCCATCTTTTAGAACAGGGGAACTTCTCCACGAGCTCCCATCCCGGCCTTCTCTACTAGAAGTTCTTACATCTCTGCCATAAGGTTCCGAATGTTTCCAAAAGTTTCCTTCCAGGCCATCTCTGTTAGGTGTTTGTATATCTCTGCCATAGGGGTCCACTTTAAGGACTTCACTGGAAGCCACCCTTCCAGTATCATTGTCACGCTGACCCCACCTATCAATAAGCTTATGAGCTGGTTTGTGTGGCAAAACACTAACTCTTGGCATATCAAATTCTCTATCCCAATATGCTTCACCTTTTGAAGAGCCATGATCTCTGCCCCGGTCTGTGAAACCATGACTTGTATCACGCTCATCGTCAGCCCAATCAGATCTTGGATTCAACCGAACTAGCGGCAGTGGACCAGGAAAATACTCTTCTTGCTTCCGAGATTGTTCTAAAGCGCGAGAACTACCCAACCCACGACCTTCGCCACCATTCTCCCTAGACCCATTGCCAACACTATGATGAGAGGAATGCACCTGAGGGTGCATGCGAACAGGTGCACTGAAATGGGAACTGTCCCTCTGCTCATTAGATGCTTCCTCACCCACTACATGCTTCTGTTTCTGAATCAAACCATCCTTTTGTTTCTGTGCAGGTCCAGAAGTAGTAGGCAAAGCAGCCTTCAATGAAGGGAAATCCTCACCCCTCAAAACCGCTGCTTTCGCCACCACTGGATAAGCCCGAGCAGAAGCAGACCCCAAGAGTCCAACTGTACCTGATCGAGCTGAAGGCGGTGTATAAACAGTGCTCCCTCTACTAATCCCATCGACAACATTATGCAAACCCTGGTCTATAACATCAACCTGAGTTTCAACATTCCCATCTTTCTCCTGCAAAGCAATATTCCCAGGCTTCGTCCAGCCCATGCCGGATGAAGAGGGTCTCGACCCACTTCCTGAAACCCCACCGCCAACTGCCCCACCACCTGATCCCGAAGAATCAAAACGCTCATGCTCCTTCCTCAATGAAGGCAGATTCAAGGGGGGTGGAACAGAAAGCTTTGGGCCAGCCTTCTGCGAACTCCGAGGCCTTGACAAAACCACCATTCCACCACCGACTCCGCCACCATGACTACCGGGTCGAATTCGATTGGATCCATAAGAACTCGAATGAGGTGGATGAGGGGGCTGCCCATACGATTTGTTCAGATTCACAGACACAAACTTAGTCCCGACGCCGGGATTGGCCATCTCACGGTCCGACCCAAATTCCTTTCCCGTTTGGCAGATTCGGATCTCCGCCAACGCATCAAAACCCTAACTCTAAGTATCTCCTCCACCACAAAACAGATTTACAAAATCCCCCCTTTTCACAGATCTTTCAGTATTTGATGATCAAGAATCAAAACCCTAGAATTTCTCTCCAAACCTGATCACGAAAATAAACCAAACCAAAAACAATATAATTGATCGTATAGTTTAACATATACATATACATACACACACATATATATAATTAATAAATCTGGAAATTGAGAAACTGAAAGAACATCAGTGATGCTGCGTATGGTTAGGGTTTCGATGCGGCGTTAATTGAGTTTAAGCTAGAAAGAGAAGATCAGATGGAAATGGAAGGAGGGTATAGGAAAGGTGCTTACCTCCGTGGGCGTATAATGGAGGACGGCGGTCGCTAACCTGCGCGGTTGAGATACGTATACAATAGCGTCCGAGAAGCCCTACACTACCCGGAGAAGAAAGAGAGCTCGTTTCATCAATCAATAGACTTTTTGTCATAAGGTGGTGTTAGAGTCTCACTGTCCAAATCGTCCGAAACGACAATGTTTCTTCCAAAACGGCGCCCACTTTTTGTATTCGTGTTGGGTACGCTGGCCACTAAAAACGACAGCGTTTAAGCTAGGGAGGCTTGCTTTTGTTGAGCCGTGTTTGGGTTTTTAAATTTCCCGTTTGGAAAACGCAATCCATTTGCATATAAAACGGTGGTGGTTGTCTTCTTTTTGGTAAGTAGACGAATAACATTAACTTAAGAAAGAGAAATACATCTGAAAAAGTTTGTGCCCAAGGCATCAAAATACAGTAATAAAAAAATACAGACAGGAGGTTTATCCAAAACCACAAAATCCAAAGCAGAGTCGCAACTTATCTTTGCAAGCATGTCAGCGTACTGATTACTTTCCCTGAACGTGGTGGTCATCTTTAGTTGCGGGAAATGTGTAGCTTTAGGTGTCCTTTAACGTAGCTTCCTATAATAGAAAGTCATATGTGAAGAAGTGATTTTTTAAGAAATCAATTTGATCAAAAATAGTATTTGGCATGATCATATTTTTAAGATCCTTTTGTATCAAAAAGTATATAAATTATATTTCCTACAAATGTGCATTTTTAAAACTAAATTTTTTTATCAAACTTTCAAGTAAATGACTTTTTATAGAAATTCATTTTGAAGAATTCACCAAACACTTTTTTTTTTCTTCCAAAATGACTTATAAGACTAGATAATTCATTTGGAGCCTTTTAAAAGCTACGCCAAACGCCACCTTAACCGTTGCGTTAAAATGGTTGCCGTGTGTCTTCCTTTCTCTTCTTTTATTTATTCTTCCCTTGAGAGATTTAAGTGGTTTGGTTTTATGTTTGGTGAAAGTCTTCTGTTCTTGCTCTAGTTCGTGCTTCCCGTGTTGTTTTGGGTAAGCTACTCTTTTTGGTCAGTATTCTTGATGCTCTTTATGTTCTTGAATTTAGGTTTTGGTTTTTTTTTTTTTTTTTTTTTTTTTTTAAATTACAATTTGACTCTCTCACCTATAATCAATTTATATTTTGTATCCCTATAGTTTTAATTTCAACACATTAACTTCTTATAATTTTAATTTGTGGCACTTCGCCCTTCTGTCATATATATAGCCATTTGTTTTTTTTTATTAAAAAATGATTTCAGACTTTATTTTATTTTACTTTATTTGTTTTTTCTTTTTATGCAGTATTTATTTTAGATTTCTAATGTATCTATAAACATATCGGTGAAAGTTTATGATTTTTCTCAATATATTTTAATTTTTATGAATTATTTTTTTCCATATAGTAAATAAAATTCATAAAAAATAAAATATATTGAAAAAAATCATGAGAATTCACCGATATACTTGTAGATACATTAACAATCTAGAATAAATACTGCATAAAAAAAAATCACAAGCCTAATACTATTTTTCAATCAAAGAAATAAATAGCTAACTGGCACAAGGGTGCAAAGTGTCCACACAAATCAGAATTATAGGAAGAGTTCATGTGTTGCAATTAAAACTATTGAGATATAAAGTGTAAATTCAGTCTTAGTTAAGAGGGTCAAATTGTAATTTTCTCTTCTTTTTTTTTTTTTTTTGGGTTTTTGTTTTTTGTTTATTTTTTTTATGATGTTTGCATGATGGAGTAGCTTCTACAGCCTTATGTAATCAGATGGATGCAGTTTCTGGATCAAGAAAAAAACTATTGAGGTACAAAGTGTAAATTCATCTGTATTGATGTATATATATGCATTCATTTAGCTATAATGAGCCTATTTAAGAATAGATATATAGACAAGGAATGGAAATTATTGGGTCCTGCATGTATGTATTGAAAACATTTAGGGCACCATGTTGTGCTATTAAACATGGGTGTGCTCGTTGTTATTTATATGCCATGGCCATTATAATTTTCATTTGTGTATTGTCCATTCTTAAATTGTCAATTCTGACAGTTGAGGAATGTAAATTCTTCAGCATTTATCAATATGCTTGATGGATATATACTTCTTGGATGGTATAGGACCCCACTGTTAATATGGCAGTATCCATGGTGTTTTTTTTTTTTTTTTTTTTTAATTTATTTTTTTTTTTTTTTATATTTTTTTTGATATATTCTGGTTGTGTTTTTGGTTTTTTTTTTTACTCTTCTTGTTGCAGTACTCTGTGTTTTCTCACGTATTTAAGCATTGTATTCGCGGTTGTTACGTTTGGTTTGATCTGAAAGAAAGTATCACTTAAATCTTAATTTTGTTAGTTTGTCCTACATTAAAACATGCTTTTTAACATTTGCCTTACATCGTGCAAATTGAAAGTTTGTGGCATGAATTAATACAACCTGTAAAGTTTTAAGGTACTAAAGTATAATAACCCAAAATTAAAAGAAGTCAAGTGCAGCTCACATGGGGTGTTTGGATGGGAAAATGACACTTTAATCCATATAGGTTTCATATAGGATGCACGTGACTCGCACACGTCGTCTCCATTACTCAAACAGACGGCTGTTCACTTTTATCCTACATTAAAACAAGTTGTTAAAAATTTGCCTCAAATCGTGCAATGTTAAAGTTTATGTCCTGAATCGAAACTGCCCCAAAATTTGAGGTACTAAAATGTCGATAACCCTAATTATTATGAAGCGTAAGTAATACTAGTCTGTATGGGGATTAATTATACAAAACTCATCAGCATCTTTTCTACAATTTCTAGATGTTACACTAGGAGCAGATGACAAAGCCAAATGTGCAGAATTAGGAATAAAAAACTTCTTTGTAAGCTCATGATTTAACACTTCTTTCTTTTTCAACTTATCCATAGAACAATATCTTAACTCATAGAAGTATAATATTAATTGTTTTAAATTGGTTTTACATACTATTAAGAAAAGCATATAACACAATGGATATGATATATATTGTCCAATCTTAATGCAAGAACTAATCAAAGAACAGTATCCATCTAATTTCACATTAGTATTAACTTAATTGAAATTAGTGATAATCTCACCATACAAAATCATAATTTTGTTTAGGCTCTGTTTGGATCATGGAAAAAGTAGGAGGGATCGGAATGGAAAGGAAAAGGAAAACTAAAAAATATTTTCCTATCTTTTTCTTCACTTTTTCCCGGATCCAAACAGAAGCTTACAGAGAGAGAGAGAGAGAGAGAGAGAGAGGTAGGTTAGTGAATAACATGGTCATTAAATATTAATGGTCCTCTGGAATGCTGTCCAAAGCAGGCGTCCAACTGCCATTGATGCCTTGAACATCAGAGATTCTTCGACTTCTCATCTTCACTGCACGTAACAATTGATCCACAGAAGAGAACTTACAATCTTGTTTATAATCCATCAAAAGCTGCTGCAATTCTCTCTGTGTCACAACAACTCTAATCCTCACAACCCCACCACCTTTAATATTATCACCACCATTTTCTTCACGTAACTTGAACCTCACCATCTTCTTCTTCTTCTTCTTCTTCTTCTCACCATGATCATCAACACGTGTCGTCGTTTCCATCGATTCTTCCATTGCTACTGCTTCCTTCGTCGGCTCATGTTTCTCATCCAGCTGTCCTACAACTTTGTTCCCAACCAAGCAATTCCCCATATTTTAGAGAGAGAGAGAGAGAGAGAGAGAGAGAGAGAGAGAGAGGAGGGGGGAGCAAAGGGAATTAGCTGAAATATAAAGAGAAAAAATGGGGAATGGCACATGAGAAGCCGAGGATTACGCCGTGTATTAGTGAAAAAGAAGTGATAATTTTGAATTTTTTTTGTTTACTTAAGACTAATTAACACCACCCATACAATATGAATTTTTGGATGCCCGTTTTGATTAGCTATTGACAAACATATTTCTTAATTTTCTGGTCTACCAAACAGTATATATATATTAGACAAAAAGACAATATATATATATATATAAGCTTAAAGGCATCTGCACATGAACAGGATCATGGGTATCTGATTTTTTTTTTTTTAAATTATTTCCATTGATTAGATTCTTCTTAGTCAGTCCAAAAATGGGTTTAGTTTCAGTGCAGTGATGCTAGGGTTTTTTCGCTAGTGTTGGGTGCACCTGCAGCTTCCCCATTGCATAGTTCAACCTCACCGTATCGAAGGGCATTTCCGGCATTTAAATGACAAACATAGCCCATCCACGCGTCTATATCATGATGTGGCATGTTATAATTGGAATATCTAATTAAATTGGAGTAGCTAACCTTTTTTGGGTATGCTATTCACGAATAGCATACCTGACATTAGCAATTACCAGGTTATCTATGACACCACCTGGAACTAATCTTTCCTTGAAAAGTTCAATGTGGTAGTAAAAATCTTTTTTTTTTTTTTTTTCAAGTAATATAAATCAGTAGAGTAGTTGTTAGTAGAGAGTGGGATCAAATGAACTAATTTTCATCCATGAAGAATAGAATCCAGGACCTCGACTCTCAAAGGGTGAGAGATTAACTATTGAGACAATTTTTTTTATTTTTTTATTACAAGGGTGTCTAGGTCAGTTTACGTGCACATCGACTAATTCTTCGGGTGACCGTAATTTTTCAATAAATAAAAAAAAACCTATTAAAACAAATTGCTCATGCATGTTCCTTTTACTGTCTAAATGATGGGCATGATTTTGTTCTTGTAAATTAAATACTCTTTTAATGCATATTAAATATTACAGTGATTGATTTTTAAAAATTACTGTATCATTATGAAAAATTGAGACAATTTTCAATTGCAATATAATTTTTTATCAACTGTATTTTGAAATGCCATTATTGGATTATCATAATTTTTGGCATGCATACATCCATAATAAAAATATTTAATCTAATGATCGATTTTTTAAAATACATATTTCATAATTAGTTAAAGGCATCGTACTGATTTCAACATATGTGCACAACATCATTTCCATTTGTCTAAATGCCTTAAATTAAAAAGCGGATGGCCGGATTGGATTAGAGGATCTACAATTAATCTTAGTATTTATACTTCAAGAAATTAAATAAAAGGTTTCAAATTCGACACTCCCATTCATGAAGTTGGCCCCCGATTAGATTTTTTTTTTTTAAAGTCAATATATAAAAATGGATGATAATCTTATCATGTGGAGCTTTGATCATAAGTCATAACAACTTAATTTTTATTATATAAATTTAGGTACAGCAATACCCAATAATCAACCGTACTGATAATACCTAATACAATTTATTTTAAATTGTAATACGATCGATCAAACTTTCGATCTTCCTTGAATCAAATTATATGATTTTTAATCAACTATCAAAGCTCGTTAACGTGCAATGATTCATATTAAATTCATCCAATTAAAGCTTAATTAAAACCAGCTTTAACCTGATTTTTCGAGCAAAATCACTTTAATCAAAAGGAGTAGAACAAGCCTAATTAATTATGTACACTAGGTTAATTTTATAGATTAGAGATTGATTTCAAAAAGCTAGATATATGACCAATAAATTAATTTATATTAATTTTAGGGTTGGAATCTAACCATTTAATTTAAATACAAAAGAAGTTAAATTTTTTTTTTCATTATTTATTTATGTGAATTGTTTGTATCTCCAAATGGATCTCCCTTTGCATGTGAGATATTGTTGGATTAGAACAAGCCTAATTACATATGGATTAGAACAAGCCAATTTTTTAAGCAAAATGAACTTGATCGAATGGATTAGAACAAGCCATTAAGATCTTGTTTAGAAAAGCTTCGCTTAAAAATCATTTTTAGATCGTAGAATTCCACTTAACTTAAAGAGACAAATGATAATAACTTCTATGCGAGTTGAAGGGCATAAGATGCATTGTTGGTCAAAGCTAAGTTTCTACCTTTTACTACAATCACTTCTAGTTTGAAAATCTTTATATGTCAATAATTGGTTTGTATATATATAACTTTAAAAAGTCTCCAAAGTGATTTTCGGCAAAGCTAATGCAGCTAGGTTTTATGGATTAGAAATCAACTCATGCAGTCAAATGGATTAGAACTTGCTTAATTATGTACCAAACTAGGTTTTATGGATTAGAAACTTCAAAAAGATGACCAACAAATTTTATATTTTAGAGTTGGAATCTAACCATTTAAATACAACAAGTCAAAATATATATATATGTGTGTGTGTATGTGTGTGAATGTATCGCGAAATGGGTATCCCTTTGCATGTGAGATGTTGTGGGAGAGTTTGAGAGAGCACCATTTTAGGGATGGAAGTTGCTTTGCTTGCATAATATTAAAGTTTGCATGACTTAAGGGGTGGTTGAAATATTTGGGGCCATTGCCGCGTGAAATCTGTTCACGGCATCTTAGCTCACATGGGGTTAGGTACTTCAGATTAGGTCACTGTCATAGTTTCTTACCAAATTTATTGGAGTCTCCTTATTGCATGGGGAAGATGACCTGCCCATCAATGCCTGCCCTTTTTCTTTGTCGTAGTATAATAATTTGGGAGACAGCCACCGATTAGTTCGGTTTATTGGATACAAATAACTATTGGGACATAAACAAGTTGAGTTGCCCAATAGTGTAGGGTTATGTGTATCCCTATTTTTTGAAGTAAAAATATTATTCAACCATCCATTTTAACCACAGTTCATTTCTATCCTGATGTATCCTTCCATAATTGGAGTTAGATGAGCATCTTAGATATGATTGATGTGGGATCTATGTACACCCATGATTGGAGCTATGAGGGGATACATCAGGGTGAATCCTCGGAGGGTAACTAAAATAGATATTTGTATAGCATTTTTCTTTTAGAATAAACTTTTGGATTTGAGTATAAGAAATTGCATTGATTTTCATTTATAGGTTTGGAGTAGGGTACGTAGGAGTGGATTTCTATTATTTTGCTAAAAAAAATGGAGTCAATCCGAGTTAAGCAATAGGTCTTTGAGGCTTGACTTGATAAACTGATGAATTTCGTTTATTTTATGAATGAGCTTGAATGAATTTTTTATTGAACCGATCTCGAGTTGAGCTCGAGTTGTTTAATTATTTAAAGTATTCATAAGATGAAAAATTTAGGATCAACCAAAAATAAAATAAAACGGACAACCTCTAAATGTTCCTGAAATCAAATTCAATAATATCCAGAGTAGACAAATGGGGAACTTAGGATTGATCTCATTTGAACATGAGGTTTGGCTCACTCGTTCATATATATCTACTCTTTTATGAGATGAGGTTCTAAATTCCATTCCTCATAGATGAAACTTGACCCATTTTTCGCTCCCTTTGCACTAAAAACTAACCTAGCTTCCTAATGTATATGGCAAAACAAAAACAAAAAACCAAAAACAAAAAAACCAAAAAAAATAGATCTTATTTATAGAGAAGGAAAGGAAATAAAGCAGCTAGCTATCCAATTAGATTTGGATTTCTAATTCAGTAATTCTACATTATCTGAAATCCTCAAATTTGAAATCCTTAAATTTGATATTCTATTTTTTTGGGTCAATTATGCCATGGAAAGGCTTTAAAATCAGTATTTCCAAGAAATAACCATATAATATGATGGTATAATTTCTAAAAGGAGATTTTTATTCTTATTTTTTTTATTTTTTTTTTTTATTTTTTTTTTTGGGGGAAGAGCCATTAGAGCATGTTTTTGATGGCCATTAACCAAAATTTGTAAATGTTTTTGGCAAATGGCTAATCGTTAGAGATGCTTTTATGGAGTCACATGAGAAAAATGGTGTTTTATGATGTAGTCTTGGCTTTTGAGAGATCGAACAACGCAAATTAGGAGTTATATTGGAAATTAAAATACTAGAAATTCTAAATTGTAACATACGTATCTACCGCGATTAATGTAGTACGGAGGAAATAAATCAAGACAAGCTAATAATCAAGAGAAATGGAAATGATCGAATCAAAACCGGGCCAATGATGAGAGTACATTGAGAAAGGAGATTGAGAGAATATTAAGGATGGAGAAATATAAAAGAATTTGATTTTTTTCGATCTTTATGTGTTTCCATTATTATGCATTTCTATATTGTGTATTTTTGTTTTCTATCTAAACCCTCTAATGAATTGGTTGTAATCAAGCAATATATTATTAAATGAAATTTAATTTTTCTACACATAGTAATGACAAAATGATAATAAATAAAAGAAGATAAATTTTTTTTTGCTTTCGAGTTAACAAGAACGATAGTGTATAATACCATCTTATTAAAGAAACAATGATTCATTTTGAAAGAGTTTTGAAATAAGGGTGCTTGATTCGTATCAAGAAATTGTTTTGTTTTCATAGAAAAAGGGGGAAAAAACTGCATTTTGATGTTGTTTTGAAAAGCGATGCATGTTGAAGTCATTTTTGTTATATATATATATAATTTAAACATTGTTTTGAAAAAAAAAATGTTGGACTTGTTTAATTAGTTGTGTTTCCCAAGAACAATTTTCTACATTCTCTCCAAGTGGCGTTTGGATAAGTTACTATTTTTTTACTTTTTAAAATTTTGAAGTAAAAGTAAGTTTTTGTTTCGACTATCTATTTTTTGAAAGTAAAAAACACGTTTGGAAGTCTCAATTGCTATCACTTTTAAATTAAAGGGTGAAAATCCTCTCATTTTACATTCTTTGTTAGCCTTTGAATCTAAGGTGATTCAAGGTTGGAAAATGCATACGAGAATGAAACGTGGGGAAGGAAAACCATAATCGATGGCGGTAGGAAAAAGCTAGGCTGCGGGTCGGCGCAGACCTTGCCAACTGCAGATCGACGGTGGGAATGGCATTGTCGATGATGATAATGACGGAGAGAGAGAGAGAGAGAGAGAGAGAGAGAGAGAGAGACCCGACTCTAGGATAAAGAGAAAGCCCTATAGATTGATGACAACGACTATAGATTGATGGTGTTGATGTCGATCGGTGGGAATTTTTTTCACCCCGACGGTTGAAGAGGAAACATGAGGGGAGAGAGAAAGCTTCGGCGATGGGGATGGTGGCGACTATGATGACGACAATGATTGATGATGCTGATGACGGCAACGATGCTGACATTAGCCCTTCAGATTTTCTAGTGGCGAATAAGTGGGAGAGAGAAATGGATTTTTTTTCACCCCAAGGATTCGATGGCTGGTTCACGCGAATATTGGCCTTCTGCTCCAGTTTTTATTATTATTATTATTATTATTATTATTGTTATTTATTTATAAAATTGTGGAAGTAAGTTTTTCTTGCTACTACAAATTTTAGAATCACAAGAAGTTACTTTCATGTAGTACGATGTAGAAGTCACCTACCAAACATGCTTCACTACTAAAACTTCCATTTTTCTATTTTTTTAAGCAAAAAACTTGAAATTGAAGCTTAGCCAAATGCACAAAAAAAGTTGAAAACACATTTTAAATATTGATTACTATTTATGAATATTACTAAAATGCTTTCATTATAAAATCCTTCAACTATAAGTTAGTTTTACAAAATTTTCATAAATTCTAAAACGAAACAAGTAATTCCCTAAATTATATGTGAGGTTCGCAAAATTTCCCAAAAACTTTAGAACTAAACAAATAACTTTCTTGAATTTTGAAAACATAATAAACAATTCATTAAATATGAATTTGTAACTCTTCAATTACCCACCTTCATAAGTTAATTTTTTGTAATATTTTACCCACCTCTATTTGTCAAGTTTAATAGATTTTGTGAATTAATTTAACCCATAAGAGTGTCTCTAAACGGGAGCCCCCTTTTATTTTCATATTTGGGAGTGTTAGAGTATCTCTAATGGGGACCTCTCATTTTCATTTATGGGAGTACTGCAGTGCCAAAATGGGGGCTCCTCTCATATTTAGCCATTGTTATTAAACCCGGACTGGACAAGGGAACCGGTCCCCTCTCCGGCTGGTTCAACCCACAAAAATCCGTTCAACCCGGCGGTTCAACCGGTCAAAAAACAGGTCAACCCATTTTTTTTTTTTTTAAATATTAAATTTTTTTTTAAGGTGCTAAAATGACTAAAATAGTCCCAATATTTGTAATGACTGCACATAAATTCAAATATATGAATTGATTGTACAAACATTTTTAAAAAATTATATTTTGAATCATTTATAGCTTTTATTCTAATAAATAAATAAATAATATATTTATGACGTCACGGTTCAACCCGGCGGTTGAACCGGTTGAACCTTAACCCGGTAACTTTTCCGGTTCGATGAACGGCCCGGTTTTTAAAACAATGTATTTAGCACCATTTTGTTTTAATGGAAACTTTCATATTTGACATTATTGTGTTATAATGAACTTTAAACTTGAGAAAAATTTGATATAAACTATTTGGGAGAAGATGGGGAACTCCTCCCCAATGAGGAGCTCCTATATTTGACACTATTTTGTTCCAATGGACATAAATTGGAGAGAGATATTATTTAACGGGAGATAGCCATTGCCAAAAAAATTTATGAATATAGAAGGCATTGATACCATTGCCAAAATTGGGAGATATGAATGACAATCTATCGCATCTCCAACCATAGGAGGCAAAGCTCTATTTTAGGCATTTTGCCTATCAAAATCCAAAAACTTACACTCCAATGGATAATGCAAATGGCTTGGCATTTTGTATATCCTTTAATTGGAGAGTCAAATTTAACAGGGGAATAAGTTATAGACAAAATGACTACATTATCTCTAAATAGTACTTTTTGTTCAAATTGACTCAAAAAAATAATTAAAATATTGGACAAAAAGTTAAAATAATATTAAAATATTAAAGGTTAGGTATTTTGCATAAATATGGTTGGAGTGTATTTTCATTTGATAGACAAAGCGAGAAGACAAAACACTATTTGAATGTTTTGGAGAGGCATTTTGCCTCTCCATGGCTAGAGTTGTGCTTCTCCATGGTTAGATTATCTCTTTTTTTTTTTTTTTTTTTTTGACTCCAAAAGTTGGCAACGATAGATCTAAATTGGAGCCCATTGGGAATGCTCTAATTTAAGGAATTATTTATTCAATTTTTATAATTCAGAAAAGAAATTTGTTTAGTTTTTATTAAAAAAATTATTTGTTGTTTGAGGGATATTTATAAACTTGACTTATATTTTACTAGTTTTTATATGGTTTTAAAGTTTTGAATTTTGAGGATGCTTTGTGAAATTAACTCATAGTTGAGGAAGTTCTATGCAATTTACCAATAAACTCACTTAAAAGCGACCTCTTATTTCCTGATTTCCTCACATCCAACGGTTCTCCTTTGCCTCCCGCGCATCACACGGGTCAAAATCCACCAATGCCATACATGAGGAAACACAAGTTCAGCTGACCAAGCAACCGGCACCTGCTGTGCACGTGATCATCTCTCTCAGAGAGTCAATAGTCGCATATGAGGCCCCGTACGTCTCTCTTACCACTTACCAGTGTGAAGCAAGAGCACAGAAGTGCTCGAAATTACATTTGCTCTCTCTCTCTACCATTTGTTCTCTGTACTCAGCTCTCCCCTGTTTTTCTCAAACGTCAAATCCAGAAATGTGTTAACCAATCTCTCATTATTCTCTTCTAGCACTCTTTTGATTACATTCTCTTTGGTTGTCAGACTAAACAGAGTGCAGATATGAGAAAAGAGATGTGTTATAGCCAGATTCAACTTACTCTGTTCTTCCTTCTCTGTAAGTGTGCATTATTTATCTCTTGTGTTCATTACTGAAACTACTACTTTCTTCTTCTTTTTGTATGATTTTTATGGTTTTATGAATTGGGTTATCATGAAATTGGTATATCTTATAGGCAATGTTATTGGATCTTGTTGGGTTCATTGCTATATTGTGGGTTCAGGGCATTAAGATATGGAGTTTGATGGTCTGTTCATGTTTAGGTTGTGTTCTTTTTTGCTTGTTTGAATTGAACTTTGCTTGATTTCTCAATGGTCAGGTGATCCATGGCACTATTATTGCCTTGGGTTTAGTCAATGTTAGGGTTTTGGGTTTTAATTTAATAAGACTAGGGAATTTTCCTTCTCATTTTTCCTTTTTTCTATATGTTTGGTTGCAAAGAAAATATAGGAAAAGAAAATAATTCAACATTCTGAATCTTTGGTATTTCTTTATTTGGGACCTGAGAAAACCAAAAACTCCATTCAAATTACCTAATTGCAGCTATCTAGCTTAGTCAAAGTCAAAATTTATATTATTTAGGATTTATGACTGAGAACTAGGGAAATCGGGAACTCAAAAATTATTTAGACTGCACTCATATTTGGCTGATTTCTTGCTTTGAGGGGCAATGGCCGAGAACCAGTAATGCACCACAAATCTAGCAGTTCAATAGTACCAGACCACCCTTAAACTTTTTTCCATTTTCAAATTTGGCTAAACTTTCTTTCCATGACAATTGTTCAAACGTTTATTTGTGTATATATAAAGTAATTAGACAAGGGAGACTTGAAATCCTTGAACTTTGGCTCTTTGAGATCCTATCAGTATGATCAATCCATTGAATTGCTTTCCTCTATGGTTTACTATAGCTCTCTATGGATTCACCGAGTAGATTATTGAAGTTAATATACATTTGTGTCTACATATTTACATGAAAATATGCTAGAATATTTCAACAGTGCCAAAATTGTCATGGCACGGTGTTGAAGGTATCCAAAAGATGGCAAGGGCCCGGAAAAAAGAAAGAAAGAAAGAAAAGAGATGTATTATTTTATAAGTAGAATTTTATGCTAACTACGTTCCTAAGTATATAAATAATTTTTAATACACCATCTCATTGAACTATATGAATACATCTGGTGCAGGTTTACATGACTCCCATGGCAGCCCATTTGGTAATACAAAAGCTTCTGTTTTAGTGCAAATAATGGATAATGCAATAGCTCCTGATACCTTCTTGAGTGTAGACCCGCAACCCTTTCTTCCTTCTCTAGGTCCTTCACCATTGACACCGTTTACAAATAGAAGTGCGGCAAGATTATCAGGTATACTTTAGCATGCTGTATTTTGTGGCATACTAAGAAACCTAATGGTAGGGTATTGCTAAGAGCATTTCATGAACAGGTCCAAAAACCACTCCAGCAAATTTGTATGTTTGATAAGAAGAAATAAGCTGGAATTTTGTAAAAGGCTAAAAAGCCCATTTATTGAAATGGAGTATGAGGAACTCTCCTTGAGAAAAGCACTGATTTTGATATGTGCCTAAATTAGAACCTTAAGGAGTTTTCTAAAATATGTCCAATCTGCCCAATTAATCCTTTAGGGCGTATTTGGTTATCTTATGCAAATTGAATTGCTCCATTTCTCCATCTTGAATGTGGCCATAGCAGACAAGGGCAACCGTTATACAAATGATGGTAAAAATTTGAATTGTCGTCACTGCATGAATTCCTAATCTTGAACTCTCACCATCAGTTTTGGTGATAGCTCCTACATTCTGTGATGGCGATGATGGAATTTTATATTTAAATTATCCGTAAAACACAATGGAACACATTGAGTTTTCATGGGACATTCCAATGTGTCCTTAGTGTAAGCAAGATGATCAAATCAGACTTGATTTATTGCATACCCATTTCCACTCAAAACTCTTCTGCTTCACTGAAATTTCTTACATTGGAGATTCTTGGATATGAAGCACTTCCCTATGGTAGAAACTGTGGTGAACATAACCTAACTTGATACTTCCTTTATCTTTCAGGACTCTGCACATTAAATTTTTCAGCTGCGGAAAGTATAATGAACACAACGGCAACTGATTGCTGGGCTTCCTTTGCACCATATCTGGCCAATGCAGTATGTTGCCCTCAATTTGATGCCACAGTTGCAATTCTTATAGGGCAGTCCAGTAACCATTCTGGGAAGCTTGCTTTGAACGAGACTCATGCAAAGCACTGCCTCTCAGATGTTGAACAAATCCTGGAGAGTCAAGGGGCCAATGGGAATCTTCAGACAATGTGCTCGATTTACCCATCAAACCTCACTGAAGCCTCTTGCCCTGTTATAAATGTTAATGAATTGGAGAGCACTGTGGATTCTTCTACTCTTTTAGCTGCCTGTGAAAAAATTGATCCTGTCAATGAGTGTTGTGAGCAAGTTTGCCAGAATGCCATATTAGATGCTGCTAGAAAAATTGCCTTGATTGGTATGTCGCATTTAGATGGGGCTCGTGTCTTGCCTGAAAACTCAACTTGGATTGATGGTTGTCAGAGTATTGTTATCCGGTGGCTGACCAGTAAACTTGACCCTTCTTCTGCTAATAGTGTTCTTAGAGGACTTTCTAATTGCAAGGTAAATAAAGGTAAGTATTGAAAGAATATTTTGTAGTGTTAGTGGGCTCTCCTACATTGGCTTATTGAGCATCTTGATCCATCACTTGATGGCTGAACCAAGAAACAAATCAGGTCACAAACTCCTAGTGTTTGTACATTTTGGAAAATTATTAAGAACATGGAAACCAGCAAAGAATGTTTGTAAATCTCACGGTTATGTTTTGCACCAACTTGATTCAGAAATCTTAAAAACTAGTTCATTGATCTTCAATTTTATTTTTCTTATTATTTTTTCATCTGGCTCAGTCTGTCCACTGGTATTTGCCGACATGACAAATGTTACGAAAGAATGCGGGAACTTGATAAGTAACCAAACAGCTTGTTGTGATGCCTTGGGGAGCTATGTGTCTCAATTGCAAGAGCAGAGTTTCATTACCAACTTACAAGCCTTGAATTGTGCTGCATTGCTTGGATTGAAGTTGCAGAAAGCTAATGTCTCCACCAATGTTTATAATCTTTGTCATATAAACCTCAAGGATTTCTCTCTTCAAGGTCAGTGTTGTTATATACCCTTAAATGAGCATAGCTTAGCTTGTTTCAGTAGTGTCAAGAGAACTGATACTGATAAGTAATTTTTTTTTTTTTGTTATTGTTTATTATGGTGGAATCTACTAATGATATGTACCAGTTGGATCACAAGGTAATGCTTATATTATGAAATTACTTTTAAGTAGATTCATAAATATCATTAAGTTGGCAGCTTCTCAGTTTTCTTTCTCAATGCAGTTATCTTGTCTGCATCTCAATTCTCAAATCTCCTAATTGGAAATTTGCTTCTTTACTGTTGGCACCTTCTCAGTTTTCTATTTTGCATTCTTCAAAATTTAAATTAACTTGTTCTTTGTTCAATCCATCCTTTTCACCAGAGTCTGGCTGCCTTTTGCCAAGCTTGCCTTCTGATGTAACATATGACGAAGCTTCAGGAATCGGTTTCATTTGTGATCTAAACGATAACATTGCAGCTCCTTGGCCCTCCACTTCTTTTTCACCTGCTTCTTCCTGCAACAAAAGTATGCTCAAAATGTTAAATTTTCTTCCATTTGCAAATAGTCTCTGCATTTGCTGCTCTTTATTGACATACATTTTCCTGAACCTGTTGGAATTGCAGCTACCAAACTTCCACCACTTCCCAAAGCAACATCTGGGCAAAATGGTAAGGGGGCTTACTGCCTTACTTATAGCTAACACTACAATATTATGACACAACAAGTTTCTGCATTAATGATATCTGTAGTGAAATTTTTTTTTTTTTTTTTCATTTTCATGCATTGCAGGTCTTTACATAAAAAACTTGATGTTTCCTCTGCTCTTTGCCTCCTTGCTGGTTCTCAAGATGCAGCTTTAATTTTAGGTATTGGCTATTCTTGGGTTCAATTAGCTGCAACAGAAACTGCTTCTTCTGCTGGATGATTCTATTAGTCCTTCCACTGTATATCTGCAATGGTAAAAGTAAATTAAAACTGATAAATATATTGAATTAGTGATCTGAAATTGACCTCTATCACTCTAGGATATGATTGATTATCGGTTTCATAATGTCAGTGACGTCGCATTAATTCATGTGTAATTTATGAAATAAATTTTGTATAATGAAATTAGCATAAATGAGGAAGGTTAGTTTGTATTACTTCCCATACAGTGTTTGGGAGGAAAGAAAAGTGTAGAAGTTCCTTTTTATTTGTTTCCTTTTTTCTTTTCTATTTTTTGTTAGTGAATGATGGAGTGATGAATCTGCTTTTCCTAATACTTGAAGCCTTTTAATTGGTTGGATCTCATAAAGAGTAAGGGAATGGAAAGGGAAAAGGTTAAAAATGCTTCGGAGAGGAATTCATTTTAATGCAACTTTCAACATTTTCCTTTCTCTTATCACTTGATCTTTCCAGAATCCAAACATATCCTAATTGATCTATTGATTTTGATGGTAAGCAGCACTATGGAAAACTGCAAACTAAAAATGGCTTTAACATTAATTACTATTATTACTGAACAATTGGTTCAAATGGTAATTATATAATTATTGGGGTTTTAAATCTCTATTACTGTCAGCAAATGTGTTGAAAGTGGGAAAAATATCAAGAGTGTATTGAAAGTCTTAACCTAATCAATGTACAAAGAGAGCCTTATATAGGCAATAGACCCTATACAGTATATAGAAACTATACGGTAAATAGAAACTAGAAATTATATACATTAACATCCCCCCTCAAACTCAAGGTGGTGGAAGAGAAATCAGCTTGAGTTTGTCAATCAGATCCTGAAATCGTCCCAAAGGATGAGCCTTAGTGAAAATATCTGCAACTTGATCAGCGGACGAAACAGGAAGAAGATGCACAGTTCCTTGACCAATATGATGACGAACAAAGTGACAATCAATTTCAATATGTTTAGTACGATCATGAAAGATATCATTGTGCGCAATCTGAATAGCACTTCGATTGTCACAGTACAAAGTAGTGGCAGAGGAATGAGAAACACCCATGGCTTCAAGTAACCAACGAAGCCAGATAAGTTCTTGAGTAGTGTCAGCAAGAGCACGATATTCAGCTTCAGTACTAGACCGAGCAATGACAGTTTGCTTCTTACTGCGCCAGGAGATAAGAGAATCACCTAGAAAGAAACATAATCCAGTGGTAGAACGACGATCAGTAGGATCCCTAACCCAGTCAGCATCTGAGTAAGCACGTAATTCCAGAGAAGAAGTAGCAAAGAAATGAAGACCATAAAACAATGTACCCTTGACATATCGAAGGATACGAAGATTAGCAGCAAAATGAGTAGAGCGTGGAGCAGACATAAACTGACTAACAAGATGAACAGCATATGCAAAATCTGGTCGTGTGACAGTAAGATAAATAAGACTGCCAACAAGTTGACGATAAAGTGTGGCATCAGGCAGCAGATTGCCATCAAAAGAAGTAAGTCGAGCATTTGTCTCAAGAGGAGTAGCAACAGTTTTGGCATCAGTGAGGCCAACTCGAGTGATAAGATCGGATGCATACTTGGCTTGAGAAAGATACTACCCATGTGAACCGGAATTGATCTCAAGACCAAGAAAATAACTGAGGGTGCCAAGATCCTTCATCTCAAAGTGTTGATGGAGAAAAGATTTAAGATCTGAAATGCCACCAAGGTCATCGCCAGTAATAATCATGTCATCAACATAGAGAAGGAGAAGAGTAAGACCGCGATCCGTCTTACGAAGAAATAAAGCTGAATCATATGGACAGGAGGTGAAGCCAAAATCTCCAATAACAGCACTAAACTTGGCGAACCATGCTCGAGGAGCCTGTTTCAACCCATAGATAGCACGACGAAGTTTACAGACCTTGTGTGGAGGATGATCATATCCAGGTGGAGGGCGCATGTAAACTTCTTCAGTAAGATCGCCATGAAGGAAAGCATTCTTAACATCCATTCGGAACAGTTGCCAATGTTGAGTAGCAGCAATAGCAATCAAGCTGCGGACTGAGGTAATGCGAGCCACGGGGGCAAAGGTCTCCTCATAATCAATGCCATGCTCCTGAGTAAAGCCTCTAGCCACTAGACGAGCTTTGTAGCGTTCTATGGAACCATCGGAACGGGTCTTGATTTTGTACACCCATTTACAACCCACTACAGATTTGCCCAAGGGAAGATCAACCAGATCCCAAGTATGAGTGTTGCGAAAAGCCTGCAATTTATCAGACATTGCTGCTTGCCACAGGGGATTAGAACAAGCTTCATGATATGTTTGAGGTTCATGATGAGAGAGGATAGTAGAAAAACAATGAAAATCACGAAGATGAGTGGGTGGTTCCCTTACCCGGGTAGAGCGACGAAGTGGAGGATCACTGTCAGGATCAAAGGGAGTGGCTGAGTCAGGAACAGGATCCGCAGATAATGTAGGCGCCTCAGGAGAAGTCGTAAGTTGATCAGACCCTGTTGGAGAATCATCAGGAAATAAAGAAATAGATGAATTAGTGAAGAATGGTTCTGGATGAGCAGAAAAAGGTAAGTGAAATTGGGAAAGAGATGAGAACATTTTATGTTCCCAAAAAACGACATGACGAGAAATACGAAGACGTTTGGATAAAGGATCCCAACAACGATAGCCTTTATGTTCTATCCCATAACCCAGAAAACAACAAAGGCGAGCTCGTGGTTCTAACTTGGTTCGTTCATGAGGCTGAAGAAGAACAAAACAAGCACAACCAAAAACTCAAAGAGTCTGATAGTCAGGAAGATGACCATAGAGACGCTCATATGGAGATTGGTTCCCAGTGGTGGGGGAAGGTATACAATTGATGGAGTGAGCGGCTGTAAGAGCAGCTTCTCCCCAAAGAGGCTCTGGACAGGATGAAGAGATAAGAAGAGCTCGTGTAGTATCCAAAATGTGACGATGTTTGCGTTCAGCACGCCCATTTTGTTGAGAAGTACCGGGACAAGATCGATGGGGAAGAGTGCCATTGGCACGAAGAAAGGAAAGAAACTCCGTGTCTTGATATTCCATGGCATTATCGGCACGAAAAACTTTGATATCACAAGAGAATTGAGTTTTGACCATTCGTGCAAAATCATAATAAACCTGTTTGAGTTCAGAACGAGTATGCAGAAGATAAAGCCAAGTATAACGAGAATAATCATCAATAAAAATCACAAAATATCGTGATCCACCCATTGTGGAAGTGGAAAAAGGACCCCAGATATTAGAGTGAACTAGATCAAAAGGTGCAGAAGAAATAGAGTCACTATTATTAAAAGGCAAAGCCGGCTATTTAGCAAGTTGACAAGATAAGCAATCTAAATGTTCATTACTAACTGAGCCCAAACAACCAGTAGAAATTAAAGACTTTAAACGACTAACAGAAACATGTCCAAGACGAGAATGCCATAAATGTAAAGAAGAAATAGAGTGAGTAGGAGCAGCAATCGGCGGTGAGGATGAAGTGGTGTGGAGATTGATGAGCTCAAACAGACGACCAACTTTACGGCCTATCCCAAGAGTCTGTCCATTCTGCGGATCCTGTACAACACAACCAGAACGAGAAAAAATAACAGTGAGACCCAAATCACAGAGTTGACCCACAGAGAGAAGGTTCAAGGTTAGTTTAGGAATGAGATATGTATCAGACAAGGATAATCGTGAATCAGAAATATGTCCTATATGGCTGACATGCATATGAGACCCATCGGCAGTATGAATGGCAGAAGTATGAGAAGTAGATTGTTTAGTAGAGAAAATAGTAGGATCAGAGGTCATATGATTACTACAGGCAGAATCAAAGAACCAAGAAGAATTACCTGATGGAGTAGCAGATAGGGCAGTAGAGAGGGAAGTACCAGAATGGGAGACAACCTGTTGAAGAAGAGATGCTAGATCAGCAACAGTGATAGGGGCTGTAGGATCCCGAGTAGAAGATTCCTCTGTGGCGGAAGCAACTGTAGAGTGTGAGGCTTGTCCTGAATGTCGGAATTGGTTGTCTCTGGAGCGGGTGAACTGTGGTTGGCTGTTGGGAGTGGGATTGCGAGGACAATCCCACTAATAGTGACCACGCCCCTTCTTGCGACAAAACTTACAAATTCGAACCGGACAATTAAGAAGAGCATGGGTAGTCTCATGGCAATATCGGCAGGATTTCTGACTCGAGTCCCGTGAGTCCTGTCTGGGATGATGAGTAGCAAAAAGGGTAATTTTCCAGGAAAATTTGGAGGCAGAATGGTAATTTTCCAGTAAGATGGAGGGGCAAACCGTAATTTTGGAAAAAATCTGGAGTCAACGGGTCGTCGGAGCTGGTCGGGTTCGGGTCAAGGTCGGGTCAGACCTGGTGACGTGGCGGGTAGGGATGACGTCAGCAACACGGTGATGATGCTGGGCGCGTGAAGTGGGCGCGTGAAGCAGCCGCTGAGAGTAGATCTGACCCACAGCCGATGGAGGTGGCGCGTGAGAGAGCATCCCGAGGTATTTTTGGGTGTTTCTGGTGGGGTTTTGAAGATCGGACAAAAACAAGTATTTTGAGTGGTAGGTTGGCTGATTTTGGTTACTGGAAGATCGAGATTTTTGACTTGGATAGGTTTGAGGGTCGGACGGTAGGGTTTTCCGGCGGATTTGAGGTTGCGACAACAGGGTTCGGCGGCGGGGCACTGTGGTGGTGGTAGGCAAGGTTCGGTGGGCGAGGTTTCCTAGGTATTCGGCTCTGATACCATGTTGAAAGTGGGAAAAATATCAAGAGTGTATTGAAAGTCTTAACCTAATCAATGTACAAAGAGAGCCTTATATAGGCAATAGACCCAATACCTATACGGTAAATAGAAACTATACGGTAAATAGAATCTAGAAATTATATACATTAACAAAATGAATAGTGTTGATCTCTTCCCTTATCATTATTACCCTTATCATTACTCCGTGTGATGAGAAATCCAAAGGATACCAAATGCTAATATTGAATCAATTTGAACATATGAGATTGTTGCGCACATACTTTATGTATCAATCATTGATAACTGTTCTCATGTGCATTGCTTCTAAAGGTAATTAAAAGGAATAATAATAATAATAATAACTTTTGAACAACTGGTAAAGATAAGATTATTATTAGGTTACTTTGTATCACTGGGCATGATCAATACTCCAACCCATCCCGATATCAACAAAATTAGTTTTGTTCTAGCCTAACTCATAACCCCATCACCCGATATCACATCACCCCATCCGCAACTCGTGGTTACAATGGTTAGGCGGGTTGGGTTGGGTTGGGTAGATTTGATGAATTTTTAGCGGGTTGATTCGGTTGGCGAGTATAGAGGTGACAACCCGCCCCCACCCGCCAAATAATTATATATAAATAAATAATATAGTTATATAAAATAAATTTCATTACTACCTTATATTTTCCTTTAATTGGATATGCTTGCAAGTTAATGTATTTTATTTCTTTAGAGATATTTATTATGATAGTTTGAATATGCACTTATTCGATTTGATGTTCTTTTAATTTTGAATGTAAAATCATATGTTAGTTTGTAAGATTTTTTAATAACAATGAACCTTTATTATTATGTATCTAGTTAGTAGCTTCTATTATTGTAGGACAATTTATTTTGGCACTTTAGTTTATTATTATTGGAAGAATTGTTTGGTTTATAGTTTAATTACTAAATAACACAATATTGCATTGTTAGATACGAATTTGAGGTGTTTTTGCTTGTTAAAAAGGTTTTAAGAACTTTAGGTGTTTATAAAAAAAAAAAATAGTAATGCTTTACCCGTTCAATCTGTTCAACCCGCCAGTTGAAACAAGCCATATATTTAACTAATCCACCTGTTATTGAGGTAGGCGGGTTGGTTAGCGGGTAGGAGAATTAGCCACCCGCTAAGGGTGGGTTGGTTGGCGGTTTTACCCTCCACCCTCCACCCGCCCTCACCCAACCCAAGCACACCCCTAGCCGCCTACCTCAATGTCCAACTTGGGACTTGGGTCCAACCAATGTATGTCCAAACTAACCCTATTCTGTGTTGGACATAGGGTTGAAAACTAAAATAATCATTCATGAACCACTCACCAATAAGCTCGATAAAACTTGTTTAAGATTAATCGATTGCTATCGAGTCAAGCTCAAGCTTAAAATTTAGATTTATTTAATAAACAAATTAAATTTAAGCAAACCTAAGTTCGACCTAGCTAAGTGATCGCTGGAAATACGGGAGGTTAAATTCCGTATTTACGGTCAAGATTATTTTATTTATAATTTACCTATGTTTAACCTCAATCCGAAGAGAGTGGTAAGCACGGGTGTCGATCCACAGAGACTAGTAATAAAAACCGGCTAAGTCAATTCACTTTTGGTGAAAAAGACATTTCCCATTGGGTAAATTTGGTTGGTTAATTGATATATTTTTTTTTAACAGTAATTGCAAGTCAAACATATAAGAACATAATTGTAAAAGAGATAACAGAAATTAAACTTAAATTAAATTACAGAAAATTAAATGGGCAGGAATTGAAATTGCATAATTATAAATAAAGAAAAAGTCCTCCTCATAATTCCAAGTGGAAAAAGAGGGGATATT
>JAESVK010000923.1:3577416-3609916 GCA_017140935.1 Hamamelis virginiana
CTGTTATTGGGTTTATAGCCTCTGTTATTGGGTGTTATATATATATACACACACACACACACACACACTATCGGATATATTGGGTTATATAGATTTGTGGCTTTTATATTATATATATATATATAGCCTCTATTATTGGGTTTTATATATATACACACACACGATCAAATATAGCCTCCGTTATTGGATTATATGTGTGTGTGTGTGTGAGTGAGACTTTGTTGAGTGAGATCTGTATTGATTTGGGAAGGGATAATTTAGTAATCATGTTAAATTTGTTATGATCCAAACTTGTCCAAATAAATAAAGGTTAGACTTTTATCCCTAGTCATCTTATTCCTGATTCCCAGCATTCCAAACAATAGTTTGGGGTTACAAAGTTTACAAATCCAAATCCCTTATTAGACATTCACATGCTTGAGATTCCTAGCCACTCTTCCAAACACACCCTAAGCTTGGGCAAGGGCTTCGGCATTAACTTGAGATCAAGCCCATCCAACCATCAAAGAATCGGGTCGGACTTGTAGACTGTGGTCTAGCTCAGCCAAATGTAATTGCATCTGACATATCAGCATCTTGGCCCGCCATGTGGTGATACATATGACGTGGCGAGATCATACAGGGGTATTGAACCAGATTGCATGTAACAACGATCACAGTCCTTGACAGTTATGCAGAGTCACGCATGAAAACCGTATGCGCAAAATTAAAGTAAAACTTACTCGCTGATGTAGAGAAAATGCACAAACTTGCGGAAATAGCATCGCAGCCATTTCATGTAGACACGTGGCTAGCATACAGCGCGAGTTTGTTCGTTTGTTGAATCGACTGCGATTCTTATTCCTCTCCATCCATAACTACCACGTCTTGAGTAATTCCTTCCCGCCAAAAACCGAAATTAGGTTCTTTTTTTTTTTTGTCAACAAAAAAATTTATATTCAGAGCCTGCTCCCCTACATATATCCTTCTCTTCAATTGTCTCTCATATTTCAGACAGTTCTTGTTTCCAAGACTTTACTTTCTCTAGACGCCATGAAAGGACTCATAACCATCCCGATTGCTCACAAAAAGCCTGACGCAGAGTATGAATCTTTGTTCTGATTTCGATTTCAGTGTTGTTGTTGTTTTCGTTTTTGTTTTCTCTTGATTTTTCTGTCGTGATTGTATTTGTGCTTTGGAATTCTGTGTTGTGATTTTGATTCCAGTGTTGTTATTTTCGTTCTGTTTTCTCGAAGTAGTATCTTCCGTCATTGTTTTTCTCCTTCGTTACTCTTTCTTTGTCTTATGCTTCTCTAATTTGTTGTACTGTGATTGTTTCTCTGTTCTCTGTTTTGTAAATCTGTCTTTTAGTTTTTTTTTTTCGTATTTATACTATCATTTTGCTTTCTCGAAGTTTTCTTTTTTGAATGATATTTGCCGTATTGTTCTGCTGTGATTGTGTTTTTCAGCTTCGTAAGTGTGCCTCGTTTTGATTCCGGTGACTTCGATTTGTTTTTGTTTTCTTGAAGTGTTTTGTCCTCTGTCCTCGCGTTTTCTGCTTCGTAATTCTGTATTTTGCTTTTGATTTTTCACATTTTAGTTTTGTTACTCTAAGTTGTGCTAATGTGTTTGCATTTTAGCTTCGTAGTTCAGTGTTCTGATTTTGTTTCTTGTGCTTAAGTTTTCGTTTTATTTTCTCAAAATGCTTACTTCCGTGATTGTTTTTTGCTGTTCGTGTTTTGAAGGATGCTGAAGAAACGCAAAGCTGATGCAAACGCTAAAAAGGAGAAAGCGAGCAAGAAGAACTCTGGTGCTCCAAAGCGTCCTCCCAGCGCTTTTTTCGTCTTCATGTGAGTTTGTTTCTCAATTTTGCATTTGATTGATTAGTGCTTCTTATGGAGTTGGGAGTTGTTTTTAGGTTATAATTGTTTTCGCTTGCTCTTCTGGTGATGATGAATGATAGGGAGGATTTCAGGAAGACGTACAAGGAGAATTTTCCTGAGAACAAATCGGTCTCAGCTGTGAGGCGTTTAAAACTTTGATCTCGGTTTTCGATTTGCTACTCTATTTTTCATTATTTTATGGAGTTCTTACCTTCTGTTTGGTTACTTAGAAAACAGAGGAAAATAGAATTTAGGATATCATTTTTTGTCGTATCGGTTTCAAAAAATAAAAATAAAAATGAAAAACGCCCCTCATCTACAGCATATTGCTTTACTCCGTATTAGACAATTTATTTGGGGATGTACTTTTTCTCCTGTTCCAAATAGTTTTCTGGCAGTTTCTCAGCAACCAAGCGAAAGTTTAATTACTTATGGTGTTTTTGAAATAGTTTTCTGATATTTGCGAGTTGCAGGTTGGGAAAGCTGGTGGTGAGAAATGGAAATCGCTGTCTGAATCTGTAAGAACTGTTTTGATGCAAAATCTTCAACAAAAATGTTAATAAAAGAGCATGAAATTATCAGATCTCTGAGTTACAAGTGATTCATTACGTTACTTTTTGTATTGCAGTATAAAATATAAATATCAATTAGTCTTAATGGAAAAGTGATTTATTTGCTTCTTTTTTTCTTTTTCTTTTTTCCCCTTAAATCACCTGGCTCAGTGACTGCAAATTTATTCTGTGTTTTAATTAATTTTACTTAGGAGAAAGCTCCGTACGTGGCAAAAGCTTTGAAGAAGAAGGCCGAGTATGCGAAAGCCCTGGAAGAGTTCAACCATAAACTCGTAGAGAATTTTTCATTTTTATAAAAAATTTCGTTTCCTTTTTTCCCCTATTAATTTAATGATCAATGCTGTCAAGTAATTTTCGTTTCTGTTTCTTATTTTGATATTTTCTGATTTTTCGAACAATTAGAATGGCAATGGAGCAGAAGAAAAGTCTGATGAATCTGAGAAGTCGTCTTCTGAGGTCCACGATGAGGCAGAGCAGGAAGCAAGCTCCTAGGTACTTTTTTTCTGTTACGTGTGTGTGAGAGAGACAGAGAGAGAGTTTTTTTTTTTTTTTGGGCGCGGGGGGGAGGGGAAGGGTTATGGTACAAACCGTACAATAAGTGTACATCATAATTAGATGTTATATCTCAGTCGTTCACTTTAAACCAGTGCTTGATTATATACGTAATTTTTATGTTTATATTGACATTACAAAAATTAAATTTGAGTTTAGAAGGCTTGACAAGTAATAATACTTACTGTCTCTATACAGAGGAGGAATGCCGGGAAGGGCTTTGGAGCTTGGTGTACAGATGTGGATACAGGAGTCTGCAGTCGGTAAATACAGAATTCGGACATATTTTAGAGGGTTAATGTGTTTTAGGTTTTGTACCTTTGACTGATAAAGCAAGTTGCAACTTTAGTGGTTACTGCTTTCAAAACTGTTTTTTTGTTTGTACTTTTTTGTTTGTTCTGTTGATCAGCAAGTGATCTGGGCTATTGACTTCTGTTTTTTGTGCTCTTACATAATCTAGAGATGGTTGTGATGCTTTCTTATGTTTGTTTTCCCCTACTGCCCTTTACTTTCTAAGCGTTTCCTTTGATGAAGGGAACAATGCCAGGGGCAATTCTGGGGAAGAAGTATTTCTGCCGATCAATTATAAGTATAATGGGCTGTTGACCATTGTCTGCATGATGAATTGTTGGGAGTTTTAGGGGTTTCAAAGTGCTTTCGCCCTTTAAAATTAATAGAAGTGTTTTCAAAATCCTAACAAAACAGCAGTGTCACCGAAGACATTATACTAGGGTTGGGTTTAGCATCTTTCTGGATCAACTGGCCTTCAATTAGAATACACTGCAATGTTTAGTACCCCGGGTATTCCATTTCCACTGAAATGCTTGGTAAGGTTTTGTTTGACTGATAGGAAAAGAAAAATAAAACTTTTTTTTGTGTGTGCATATTTGGCTATATACCCCACCACTAACTCTTTCTAATAAGAACATAATTTTTTTAAAACCACGTATTGCAATAATTTTTATTATTATTATTTTCTGACAACTTTCTTATAAATCAATTAGTTGTAATAAAAAGCAAATATTAACAAATTTTGTTCCTTTACTTTCATCTTTATTTTTCACATTTCACGTTCTTGTATAAATTTCTTGACTATCAAACCCAATCAAATAGGACTGAAAAACAACTGCTTTTGTGCAACAATTTTTTATTTTTTATTTTATAAAAAAAAAAAAAAACTGCTTTAGGTTAAACTGATGGCTCTGTAGTTTGTCCTATGTGGATAGCCGGATAGGGCCATAGGGGTTGTCTGTATGGCCATGGTTCAAGCCATGCGCAATCTTAATTGAATATTGATTGATTACTAAGCCACGGCTAATCAAAATTCCCCAAAACTTGAACCCATGTCCAGCCCATGGTTATCCCTGATTTTTGAGAGGTATGTCCATCAAATAAAATAGGAGTCTAATAACATTTTTTGGAGTTGGTCTAGCTTTCTTAGCATCAATCTATCACTTACCTTCTTTAATTCCAGATTTCCAGGCCCAGTGATATAAATATCGACCACTGGCAACACCTAAAGTCTTCTGCAATATGTTTCTGTAAACAGATTGGCATACAAAGAGGTGCGGACAACTCCAGGGATATTCAAAATTAACATGAGATTCCCTAGCAATAACAATTTTGCAGGGAAGGCAGCACTGTTACAATAAATTGATTCCACAGTGATGCAACTACATTCAATTCTGCTGATGCAAGTCAGCAGCATGAAAACAAAAAAACAAGCAGAAGAATACAAGTATTATTACTTCTTCTTCCCTGCTTTTCCCTCCTTTCTTCTTACAATTTCATCAGCATATTTCACACCCTTACCCTTGTACGGTTCGGGAGGTCTCCATTTCCTAACAGAAGCAGCAAACTCACCAATGGAGCACTTATCATATCCACTAACAATAATTCTGGTATTCTCCTCAACCTTTACTTTTAGGCCATCGGGGATTGGCATCCTAACAGGATGAGAGAACCCAAGATTGAGTACAAGGTCTTTTCCTTCTAACATTGCACGATACCCTACGCCAACCAATTGAAGTCTCTTCTCGAATCCTTTCGATACTCCTACCACCATGTTGTCCGTAAGAGTCCTGATAAATAAAAATTCGAAGTGGGGGTTAGAGTTTCAAAATTTTTAAACAAATGCTAGAATGTGATGCTTATTCATTTCCTTGTATTTTGTATTTGACTTCTCTTGCCCTTAATGTTTTGGCAAGCGTCAATGCCTAACCCCTAACATTCAGCCTCTGTTCGGAGCTAGGAAAAGTAAGGGAAAAAGAGAAGGAAAAGTGGTAAAAATGGTTTAGAATTGAAAAAAAAAAAAAAGAAAAGAAACAAAGAAGAAGGAGAAAAAGCATATTTTGGCATTTTCCTTTACTTTCCCGAGCTAGGAAAAGTGAGGGAAAGAGAGAAGGAAAAGAGGTAAAAATGGTTTAGAATTGAGAAAAAAAGAAGGAGAAGAAGCATATTCTCCCTCCCTCCCTCCCTCGACTTCCCTTGTCCTCAATGATATGGTAAATGTCCATGCCTAACCCCTAACATTGAGTCTCTGTTTGGAACTCAGAAAAGTCAAGGGAAAAAGAGAAGGAAAAAAAAGGTAGAAATGTGTTTAGAAGGAAAAGGCATATTTCAGCATTTTCTTTACTTTACCCTCTCTTTCCAAGATCCAAATATAGCTCAAGTGCACAAAGAAAATTCAAACAGAAAAGAAGAGGAGGAATCATAACTATAAGATTTTGCAACATCTCTTAATCCCCGAAATCTTATTATAATCTCTTACTAAGAATTCCTTAAAAAATCAAGAAAAGATCCATGATGAGGTTAAAAATCAAACTCGTATTCAAGGAAGGATTCAAACAAAATGATATACTAGGAAAGAAATAAAAATGGACCACAGGATGAGTGAGCTTACCTGAAAAGCCCGTGCATTTGGTTGGCCCTTCTAGTCTCCATTGCCTTTTTTACCTTTATGATCCCAGATTCCTCCCTCTCAAGCTTCACTTCTCGTGGATAAGTTCTTGAAAGCTCCCCCAAAGGACCCTTTACTTTCAAATCCTGGCCTTCCAATGTGATGGTCACATTGGATGGCACTTCAATTGGTTTTTTTCCGATTCTTGATTCCTTACATTCCACGGTCTTCCTCACAAAACCAATACGAGTAACAGGAACACTAGAAACACAGATTCCATTTCTCTCGCCCAAAAATACTGATCTTAAGTTGCTGAAACATGAAAGGAAATGATCTGTCTCAGAATCTCAGAACAATCTATTCTTAGCTAATTATTTTTCCAGGTTGACAAAACCCTTTCTGTTCTCCTAGTTAAAGTATTTAACAACTTTGCCCCTTTCATTTTTACATTTTAAATAAGATTGGAAAGCAATCTAGGGGCTTTTCATTCTTTTTGAGAACCCAAGAGGGTGACTTCCTTTTATATAATAGTGTGTGTATATATCTACACACATATATTAGATACCCATAAGAACTTCAATTCATTATATATACCCCTAAAACGACCTCTCTACGCTCAGTCCTTCACATTACATGGGGTGGCCTACACTCCCGGCCTCACAATGAGGTCACTTGGAAGCCCCCCAGATGCCACTAGACCTAAATGGCATCCAGGCTTGAAATATATATATATATATATATATATATATACATACTTGCTAATATCAGGTGCACCTGATGCATCTTGCATCAGGTGCCCTCCTCTACAGCCACCTGTGATGAATCTTTTTAAAAACTGACCGTTGGATTAGATACCCCTATAATGTATGTCATGTCTGCCAAAAATCACAGTGATCCAACGGTTGGTTTCTCTGAAAACTGACTGCTAAAAAATGATAACATTTTAAAGAACAAAAAAGTCATAGTTTTTTGTAAAAGCACAAACAAAACCTAAAACACAACCATTAGTAGAGTATGTAAAAGCACAAACAAAAAACAGTTTTGAAAGCAGCAAGCACTAAAGTTGCTACTTGCGTAATCAGTCAAAGGTACAAAACCAACAACACATTAACCCTCCTAACATATGTCCGAATTCAGGTGCACCTTATAACAGCACCTCTATATATATATATATATATATCATATGCTGACACACAAATGACTCAAAAACTTCTGTTAAATACACACACAAATGATCCTACGATCCTATGAGCATACACACACACACACACAAATTCTGTTATATAAAAAAGACTCAAAAACTTTAGCAAAGACATGAAATGCTACCCCAACAATAAGAATATCAACAATGCTATCCCACCCGCCTATTTCAACCATATATCCCCACCCACCCTAGTTGGCATATAATGTATTGTTCACACCAATAAAAATAATATTTTTTATTTTTTCAAAAGATTATAGAGATGATTCATCCACATGAGAAGGTGGTCAAAGGTGGGCGAAATAGCATTTTTCCTAAAAGTTCCACAGTTCACCAGTTCCACATTTTCTATACTAGGGAATTGAATGTTTTGGCCAATGTCCATTAAAAAAGTTCCACAGTTCACCCATTTTTCTTCTTCTTTTTTTCATACATCAGACAGTAGTTCAGAATTCAAGCGCCTCAGTATCATAAAATTTAGGATTGAAATTTAAGAAGAAAAGAAGACCCATCTCAGACTCATAGAACTACATAGCCCTAACTTGTCAACTAAACCAAAATGCAACCCCAATTCCCAAGTAACACAAAAAAGGGGAAAATGAAAACCAAACCCTCCAAATAATCAAAAAATTCTGAATACCCAGAAGCAGAAATGTGAAGAATAATGACTCTAAAGTCTAGCATGTGAAAAAATATTCATCAAGAACAGCAAAGAAAGGTAAAATACAAGGTCAAATTCATCTATATATATAAACATGGAGTTATAGTAAGAGGTGGATTAGAGTTTTTACCTTGTTTGAAAAGAAGAGGTGATTGAAGAAGCCATTATTGAGACCTTCTGAGCATCAGCTTTTAGAGTGTAAACTGGGAAGCCTTCTGCTGCCGCTAAGTTTTTGTTTTTTTTCCTGGAAGAACAGAGAGTAAGGTTCCCTATCCAAACGACTGTTATCCAGTATCGACGTTTGGTGTAATGACTTAATTACCCTTGCAGAGTAATGAAACCTCCGATATGCCCTTTTTTTATTTTTTTTATTTTTTTATTTTTATGAACGGGTTTCGGGTGGGTACTAGCGCCTGGGTCAGTCGTCCAGTGGTTCAATTACTTGGTCCAACTACATGGCCCATTCTGAAAAAAATTCAGGTTAGGGAAGGTAGTTTGTATTCCAGTAATGACAAGTTTTATTTATTATTATTATTATTATTATTTTACATACAAATCATGGTTAGCTTCAAAAGAGAAAAATTACATTTTATCTGCCCTAGAAAAAAAATGAAAATTTATATTTATCCCCTTCAAGTTTGGGATTAGGGTTGCAAACTAACCGAGCTGAGCTTTGAGACGCTCAAGCTTGGCCTGGTCGAAAGTTTGATTATTTAAATTTGAGTAGAGTCGAGTTTGATCCTAGACTAATCGAGTCGAGCTTTGATTTGTTTGAGTTTGGTTCGTTTACAATCGAGCTTGTTTGCAAATTGTTTACGAACGACTTGGTTCACTTGCTGTCCAAAATTACAATAAAGGAAAGTTTAAAATTAATGTAAGAAAGCAATATATATATATATATATATATAGCTTCTATAAATTGGGTCTATACTAGAAGTCAAAAGGGAAGGTCCTAGCATGAACATTTTTGTAAGTCTAAACACAAGTCTATTCACGAGACTATTAGGGGGCGTTTGGTTGCCTGTAATGTAATGTAATTTAATTGACTGTAAAGTAGATTACAGTGTAAAGTGATTACATTGGTAATTTAAATTACATTCCAAATTACATCCCACTTGTTTGGATGAGTAGGGAATGTGAAGTCAGATTACATTACATTACCCAGAAATGCGTTTGGATAGCTATGTAATTTAATTCATTAAATTTGGGATTTTACCAAATTAACCTTATCTTCATTTCATAAAAAACATGAGCACATAAATGTGCCAATACTTTGGGCATGCTTCTAAATCAACTTTGGCTATTTCACGGGCCTAGTTAAATTTAATTATGGATTTTCCTTTGAAGCTCATTAATTATGGATTTTCCTTTGTGGTTTTCTGTTGCTCCAGAAAGAAGGAAAGAGAAGAGATTTAATTATATAAATTTAATTACCCAGTTGATTAGCCATTTGGGGCTGAATCTCTTTGGTTTCTTGATCACCAGCCATATTATACTAGGGAGCTGCAAGGAGTCTCACGATAAGTTAATTATTTCCTTCATTAATGTAGTTGTAATAATATTGTTAATGTATAGTAAAATTAAGAAAATAGAGAAGGAGATATATAGGCTGCTTACAAAATATGAAGTGGGAGCAAACCCAAATCTGCCGAAGAAACCAAGAAGATCCCCAAAGAAAGGAAAGGTGACTCCAATGAAGAGCGTAAAAGCTCCAAGATTTCAAGGGATTCATGGGGTTCTGATTGCGAAATTGTCAATGGCAAAAATCGTGCTATATATATACTTTGTTTATCCAAAACAGTAACAGAAATCTCACCAACACAAGCAGACCGAGTGATGATTCTAAGGGCAAGTCCTGGAGGGAACTTAAATCTTTTCATCATTAGCTTCTCCAGAATATCAAATACAGGCATTGCATAAACCTGCAAATCTTTTTGATCAACACACATGCCAGCATGTTTTTTTTATCAGCAAACAAACTCTATTAATTAATTAAGAGGTGAAACAAACAAGAACACAACTCTCATAGCCCAGGATATCCATAATATGCCAATAGACAAGCCTAAAAACAGAGTAATAAGAAGAGTACACCCAAAGAAAGATCAATATTTGCAAACTGAAGCTAAGACACCCCAACTGCAAAGAGAAAATGGACTTCTGTCACCCCATTACAGAGGCCAAACAAAGGAAAAACTAGGCACAGGCAGCAGGAGTCTCTTCGCATAACTGAAGCTAGGAGACAATGAAGAGCAACACTGCTGATTAGGCTTGCTCTGCCCACAATAACCAATCATCTAAGAATTGCTAAAACAAAACTAAAGAAGTTATATCTTAAACCAGAACAGCGGACAGCAATACCGAAGGAATTGAAAGCAACATATTCAAAATAACCTGACCAAAGAAGTTATTATCACTTTAGTAACAGCAAGTACCAGACATCTATATTGGAGAATATTTGAAATACATGAAACTGTCATTGCCCACATACCATTTAACATATATCATCAATGTTTGTCCAAAAAGTTAAATGTAAATACACCTAACCAAGTTCAGTCAAATCTCCCAAAATGCAATAGTCATACTACCCATGACAATGTATATCAAAAACCAACAACTGTTAAATGTGGGACAATCAAAATTTAAAATAACCAATTACATTTTAAGGATATCAATCACCATCTCAGTTTGCTTCTCTAGGGGAAGTTCCAAGAAAATGGATGTCATATACTCATCTGTTGTGATGACCTTCGCAGCAGCACACATTTCATGAAGATTAAGAATGTCCATTTTTTTAAGTGCTTTTGCTACTTCCCTACTAGGCGTGGTATCATCATTCATTGCACGTCCCACCTCTTTCAGGTATTCCAATGTCCCGTCAACGAGCTTATGTATAGCACCACAAACTTCAGTCATGCCAGTTTGTGAAGCATCAGTGTTCTTCTTGATACGTTTTCTAATAGATTCTGCAGCAGACCCCCGAGTGTGTGCATCTAATATTTCCATACCATCAGTTGCAGCTTCGCAATTGGCAATGTTTTCAGCTTCCTCAAACTCTCCAGCCTCCAACTCCTCCTCTTCGGCTGCTGGTGCTGTGGCACCCTTCCCATTTGCTCGGTCTTTTGAATATATAGCATTTAATGTATCAAAGTGTGCGAATGAGCGCCCATAGAGTCCACAGGCACTTGGATGACCCTACATAATAAGAATCATACATTGTTTAACATATACTAAGCACCAAGTATATAAAACCAAATACAACATTGACATAAACCAAATACAATATTACATACCAAGCACCAATTATCAAAAACAGATTGTTCACAGGCAATAGTATGCTTTTCGTGATCCCAACTGAAACCACTTCCAGTGTTTAACATTTCTGATAGGGCTATGGTTTGTTTTTTAAGAGTTCGGATTCTAGAGTCAATATGTGGGTTCCCTTTCAGCCCACATATTAAAGTGCCTATTAATGGTCTCACCAGACCACGTGAATTTATTAATGATGACTCTATTCTTAACATGGTGAGCAAGAATGTGAACAAACATTGCAGTCATCTCTTCCACCGTCACGTTGGGTGAATCACTCAACTTTCCAAATGTGCGAAGCATACTACACAACTTATTAAATGTGACCCTATTCATTCTCAATTGGTTGATACAAGTTGTGTCATCATGAAAAATAATATTCTGCAGTTGTATTCTCCTACCTTCGTTTGTGAAATAAGAAGGTGACCTCAGTATTCGTTTTCTTTATTGACTGGAAAAGTGTAAGTAGATAAGGACAACTATCATTGAGATAGTTGTTAGTACACACCTCACACCATCTAGCATTAGAAATAAACGTCTCCTCCGCTTAGACACCATAAGTCTAGCCATATCTGCGATATCCCGACATTTCATATTTAGCATGAATGAGAAATGTATGAGTAAAGACCCTATGTTTCCATTTCTTTTACTAGATAGTGCACTCTAATTATAACAATAATTAACTTAACAAATAATAACTTCTAAATTAACAATCTAATTATATATAGTCTAAGACATTACTAATCACATATAATTATGGTGATAGACCAATGTTCAATTGATTGTTTTTTAATCAAGTAAAAGAGTATGGAACTATATTGATGATAAAGAGTAGGGTAAAAAGCGGACCCCTGTTCACACACGGTATTAGAAGGAACTAAAAAAGCAAGAAAATGTTCAATTGATGCAATGGTACATCATCAAATCAAGACAAGTCTGTACATCATCAAAAAGCACAAAAATGTTCAATTGATGCAATGGTACAATGATGCAATGGTTCAATTGATGCGTAGAGAATTCCATCAACAAGTTTGCTTAGCCCAAATTTGGTCGTTAGAATAATAGATAGTCTGATTCAGTACTTTCTATAATGGCTAATATTAGTTTTAAATGGAAGTTAAAGTGATATCTATTTGCTGCTCGATTTGATTACTGAGAAGTAATGGAACAAATTAAGAAATTTTGGGAACAAATTACTGAGAAGTAATGGAACTGTCCTTGGTTGTAGATATAAGAACTGAAACATGTCAAACATACAAGACAGGACACTCTTTCTTATTTATGCCTAATAAAATCATTTTGTTAGCCACACGGGCTTCAGGTGCGAGCCTGAAATATTGACATGGGTCGGAGGACTTGAAAAATGCATGGTCACGGTTCTCAGAAATTAAGGGTGGGATTGAGGGTTCAATTCTTACCATAAGACCGAAAATAAATAAACCTCAGTATAAGTATTGAGTCCAGGTGGGATGAGGAAACAATTGGTTCTGAATCTTTGTTGAAGAGCCACAGTTGGTCAGATTCTTTCTGTAAGAGTCTACAAACTCACTTCCTTTATAAAAGGGAGTTCACATCTGACAGTGACAGATATTGGTCTCTTCATTCTAGGAAACTCAAGAATTTTCTTTAATGTTTGAAACAAACTTAAGTTGTCATTGAACTGAAATAAAAATGTATTTTGCATTTGTAAATACTGAGATTGCTATTTTTCAATTTATATTTTGATTTCTAGATTTTCCGCAAGCTATTCAATTCTTACAATGTGATCATAGGTATGTTGCAGTAGGAAATGAGCCATTCCTTACAAGTTACTCAGGTCAATTTGTGTCTTATGTCATGCCTGCTCTGCTCAATCTACAACAGTCCTTGGCCAAAGAAAATCTTGCTAATTATATCATCTCATTTTCTTATATCATATATACTAGGTAATTAAAACCTCCAATATTCTAAGAAGAAGCTACAACAAAATCATTTCAATCCCACAACATGTTCCCAAATTACCAAGATGAATCAAAGCCATTTCACTTTAACTCTCTCTCTTTAGAACAAACACTCTCTCTCCAAGGAACCCAACAATTCCAAAACCCATATCTTGCTGATCCAAACATGGCCCAACCAACAAACTTGTTGTCTCAAGAAAACTGGATGAAAATTAAGCCACTGCAGCCATGCCTAAACCGCGAGTCTTTGGGGACTGGAAATTGGTCCAGTTCAAGCCAGTTTCAAATGCATGGAATTGGGAATGTTAAGGAACCAATGGGGTCAGCTAATTTTGGTGTTGGACATGGAGGTGATGCATATGGGTTCTACAGAAATTACTCATATGGGCAATATTGTAGTAGTCCTAATGGATTGTTCGGTGTGGGGAATGCTAATGAAGTGAATTCAGAGAAATTTGGTACTGAAAAAGCATTCCCATATCATGGGGTTGTTGGTAATGGGTTCAATGCAGGAAATGGAATTGAAAAATGGAAGTGCAGTGAGTGTCAAGAGAAAAGTGGGTGTTGGTGTACTGGAAATGCCTGTTTCTGAGAAAGTTAGTCGCAGAATGATAAGGAACAGAGAATCAGCTGCCAGGTCTAGAGCAAGGAAACTGGTGAGTTTTTTTCTTTTCTTTTGGATGATTTTCTGGCATTCTGACGGTAAGCAGTCTGGTCACTATCTAGGTCTTCTTTTTATATATTTTTTCCACTTTTCTGAATATCTAAACCTTTGTTTGATGTCTGAGAAAGCTGAGGAAACTAAAAGACAATAAAATTTTTTAAGAATCCTTTTATACCATTTCCTATGGTTGTTTTGATGTTAGGCTTACAATGCTCAGCAACAGATAGAAATTAAGAAGCTCGAGAAGGAGAATGAACTCCTAAGAAGGGTAACTACATTGCAATCTTCAAATAATCAAAGCAACCTCATAAGAACCAAATACAAATAAAACCCCAAAAGCAAAAGAGCACAACAACCAGTATATACACATATAAAAATAGTTAGAGAGAGAGAGAGAGATCACCTAGAACCCATTACAGCCAAAAGCTCAAGAGCACCAGACAAACGAAGAAGACCCACACACACACACATATATATATAGACAGGATCCCAAAGAACGCAACAACAAATTCGCAACAGTAACCGCTCTAGAACAGGAAAAGTTCGAGCCATACCTTCACGGGAGAAGAAGCACGATTGCCGACGCCGCTGGTTCCCCTTCTCTGCTGCGTGGTTCTTCGATGGAGGGTGAGAAGGGCAAGGGTTAGGGCTGCGAATGTGGATATCGGCTGGAGATGGGATTCAAACGGGATATGAATTTGGGTTAGGGCTATTTTGAAGGGTACGCTCGTCTTTATGAGAAAATTATAATCACTTTACATTACACCCAACTGGAATACATTGGTTGAAGTCTGCATTCCATTTTACAGGCTTTCTTCATGATAGATTACACCTCTAAAGTGGATTACATCCGCTCTAAAACGTGCCAAACATGATTTCAGCTATGTAATGTATACATTACATAGCACTTTACACCCAACCAAACGCCCCCTTAATGGGCTTGTTCACGAACATAAACGGGTCGAGCCTAAGTCTGTTTGAATTTGGTTTGTTTAATAAATAAAAGAACTCAAATCGGGCCTCTATGGAGCATGTTTGCGAGCCGTTCATTAATGACTTGGTTCATTTGGAGCCCTATTTTGGATTGTCATTTTTTCATGTTATAATTTGAAAAAACGAAGTCAAATTTAAAGAAGTTAAAGTGTTCTTTTTTTGCCAATGATCTGATAATCTAGCGACACCTCTCCTTCTCTTATAAAGGGAGGTCTCAGGTTTGAATTTAGTGTGGGATAATATTGTTCTTTATTTAAATATTTCGAAGTTTTATCTCAGTGCTAAAAAAATATGTAATTTTTATTTTGAAAAATATACAAGTTTTAATCCAACATATGCTGTCTTATCATCGGATGACTATAAATTTCATTTTAATTATGAGACTGTTTAGAATACATAAAAACCAAGCTAGTGAAGATGGGTTTAATTAATTGGTTTTTAATTTTACTGTTTGGTAAATTAATGTTTTCTTCTTCTTCTTCTTCTTCTTCTTCTTCCTCTTCTCCTTCTTCTTTTTATATGAAAATTCTAAAATTTATTGGATGACTTTAATGAATTTACTGAGTATACTTAAGAACACTCTTTGAAACTTTCATGATGTAACTCATCTATATCTGCCACTAAATTGTCCTTGACATGTACATTCAAACTCTTATTAGAGATACAAATATGGAAGGAAAGGCCCATGACAAGAAAGTGGGGTGTGCTTTAGCCCTTGTTGAGAAAGAATCCAAGAAAGATGTTTCATAAAAAAAAAAAAAAAGAAAAAAGAAAAGAAAAGTAAAGGAATGTTAATAATTTACAGGTGGGTCCATATATCCCCCAAAGATGCTTAATTAATGGACCTAAATTAGCCTTCATTGGAATCATATTGATATGCTTATGCTTTACATTCTCATTGGACGGGTCATACCCAATTCAACTTTCCTTCAAAAGATCTAGACTTCAAAAATAATAATAATAAATAAAAATCATTTTAAAGCATATTTTAATTTCTTCCCTTCCATCATGTGAAATTTTAGGTGAATATGCCATTGTGACTCATTTCCATGGGCTAAAGTAGTATTCTTAATGATAGATAAAGAATAATAAAGTTGTATATTTATTAACCAATTTAAGGCATCATATAAAATGTAATTGAATTTAGAATTTTGATTTTTAAAAGAGATATCAACCATTCTAAAACTATATTGGTAAATTTAGTCTTAAATTTTTTTTTTCTTTATAAAAATAAAAATAAAATCAAATCAACAATGACACCATTTGACATGAAGTTCACAGGTAATAGTGCACGAGTTTGAATTTGCTCTTGATCTCTTGTTGATTAGTGTTGGATGGCTGACACATGTGTAAGAAATGAAATCCAATAGCTCACATAAAAAAGGCTCATAAACCTAATAAGTGATCCAAAACGCACCAGATTTGGGTCTTTCTTATGTGAGCCATTGGATCCCCTTTCTTGCACATGTATTGACCATCCAACGGTGATCACCTGTCAGATCAAGAGCAAATCCAAACTCATAGTGCACACAGCCACACTTAAAGTTTTAGGTTACCCATCCTTTTATGTTTTTTCTCCAAATGATAAAAGGAAATCTTATCCTTGAAACCCACATCATGTGATAAGCACAATTTCAATTGGTGTAGTTAAAGCATTACTTCTGATATTTACATTTTTGGGTGGAAATATGAAGAAGGGTGGCTTTTTTTTCTTCCTTTTCTGTCAACATGGATGGGACAATCTAGACTTGATATTGTTAAATTCGATCAGGATTTTCGGCTTCATAGGGTTTAATCCTTGATCATTTAAACTACCTTGAAAGATTTGAAAAATAATTTGATTTGAAACACTTAATTAAAAGAATAAAAAAAATAGATTCAAATAATTTTGTTAAAAATAATAAGAAAGAACACGTGCTACAAATTTAACAGATAATACATAATTTTTTATAGAAATAAACTGTCAAAAAAAAAAATCATGTAAATAAAATCAAGGCTTTATTAAATTCTTTATTAGTTCACATCCTTGTTGTTTTATTTATTTATTTATTTTAAAAATCCAAATTCAATTTGCATTATTTGATTAAGGTGCCCTTGACTTTTTAATTTTCAATTGATATTTGTAAGAGTTATAAGGTTTCGGAAAGGTTGTTGGACTGGGTGCCTGACTTTCACTCATCCCCACTTTCACTCATTTAGTATATTATATATATATTTTATTATATATTTTTTGATATAGGAATGCTATTATGAGGCCGACTTGACTCAAGTTGCATTAGATCACCCGCTTTAGAGGCACTTGCAGATCATATTTTAAAAAATTGATCGTTGGATTAGATATTCCTTTTATATTTGTTATGTCTGCCAAAAATCACAGCGATCCAACGGTCAGCTTTAAAAAAATTATTTTGAAAAACTATGACTTTTTTGTTTTTCAATATATCACCATTTTTTCACAGTCAATTTTTCAAAAACCAACCGTTAGATCACTTTGATTTTTGGTAGAAATAACAAACATAAGAGGAGTATCTAATCCAACAGTCGGTTTTTCAAAATAATTTTTGCAAGTACCTCTAAAGTAGGTGGCATGATGCAACTTGCATCAAGTCAATATGATAATAGCATTCTTGTCCTTTGATATATATATATAGAGTCATGTTCGTGTGAGGATTTTCTTATATGATGACTTGGCCTTTTGGCAAATGTAAAATGAATACTTTGAAAACTGACCGTTGGATTTAATATTCTTCATATGTATGATAGGCATTCCAAAAATCACAGTAATCGGACCACTGGTTTCTTAAACACAAACTGTGAAAATTTAAATACCTATATAAAGCTTAACAATTTGTATTTAAGAAATTGGTGGTCCACTCACTGTAATTGTTGGCATGCCTGTCATACATAGGAAGAATATTAAATCCCTTTTCAAAATACCCATTTTACATTGTCCAAAAGGCAAATTCCTCATATAAGGAAGTCCTCATAGGAAATGGACTATATATATATATATATATATATATATATTATGAGAAAGTAAACATAATGCAGGCCACTTGAAATTTAAATAAAACTATATAATATTTTATCAAATAAATACCAACTCGCTGGATGCCTTTACCAATTTGAATGTATTTTATTATTTAATAATACAAGGAAGGTTAGGCATGCTGAAAATTATTTTTGTGATTGATTATTGTAATATGATTGTAGAAAGTTGGGGTGAGCCAATTGAAACCTATGATTTGATTTGGTATTTGATCTTTATTTACAATTTCTTTTCGAAGTTCATGTTTCATAAGAATCTATATATGTATGTAATTTGTTATGTGTATTCTATGTGGCCTTTAAAGGCCTACTATTTAATAACTTTCTTATAAAAGTAGATAAATAAGAAAGTAGATAAAAAAGGCGACAAATTACTATCCCTACTCCTTGTTAAGAAAGGCAGAGACATTGCCATGCATGCGGGTAACCGGTAAGATAAAGAAAATGTGGATGATACACAGGAGCCTTTCTCCTACAATTTAATGAAATTATTGATATGCGGTCTTTTCTCGGTCGTACTTGGACCCAGTGGAGAGTGTGTCCTCACCAAGAATGAGATTCTCATTTTGCAGCCCATACCACCTAATATCCTCTGTATTAAAGTCAACAACTATCACAAATCTTCCTTTCCTTCAAATTTCAACTCTCATGCCTCCTTTAATTTGCTTGCCAAACACATGTTTTACAGTACTTCAATGGCGGCGGCTGCTGCTGCTTGTTTTTTCTCAGTTTTGGACTAGCAATATTGATGGGTCTTTTTCTAATTCATGAATGAAACTTTGCCATTGTTCTTGTTGGGTTTATTACCAATTGGTTCCTTTAAAACGAGGGCTGCCTGTTTTTTCTCAGTTTTTGTCTTGTAAAATTGATGGGTCTGTTTCTAATTCATGAATGAAACTTGCCATTGTTCTTCTTGGGTTTTATATCCATTGGTTCCTTTAAAACCAAGATTCATTTTGAACTGGGTAGTTGTCTGATCATGAAACACCATTAATTAAATTTGTAGGGTACCCTTCTTTTTCTGAGCCCATTTGTGGACTCCTCTAGCTTTCTCCTCCATTACATATTATATTTATATGTAAAAATGTTCTCTTAATCCTATTTTTATCCATGGTCTTTGAAGGCCATGTAACTTCAGTTTACCGACTAGTTTAAGTCTCTATTGTGAAGATTCTGGGTACTTGGTTAATGTTATTCAATCATGAAGCATCTTGTTGTTGTGCCACTGTTCATTTTGATATGGGTCTTTCTTAATGGTTCTGTATACTGCAAAAGGCCTTCTTCTGTGAATGTTGGGGCAATTTTCACTTTGAATTCAGTCATTGGTAGAGTTGCAAATGCTGCAATGGAAACTGCAATCTCTGATGTTAATGCTGATCCTCACATTCTCAACGGGACGAAATTGAAATTAATTAAGGAAAATGCTAATTGCAGTGTCTTCCTTGGGTCCGTTGAAGGTACCTTTATATTCTCTTTCTTGTAATTTTCCTCATTTTTGTCAGTATTTTTCCATGCTGTAATGTAAATATGTAGAATTCTTGAGTTGAATGATATGTATTTTGTGGTTTATAGCAGTTATAAAGAATAACGCTATTATAAAGATGATGTAAAGTTTATCAGTTTAATCGAAGTTTTAAAATTCTTTTTGGGTGATTCCTCAATTCATTTTATCTGCAGCTATTGATTTTTGCAAAACATATTTTCAAGCTCTTGAGTTTGCCAAAAACTCTGTCACTTAATTGCATATGAAAGCAAAAATTTAATTGCAAGAAAGCATTTTCAAAAATCATGACTGATAACTACCTTAGTGTTCTAATATTAGATTTTCACTATTTACTTTGATTCTAGGAACTCATCTTTGTGAGAGAAAGTAAATTGTGGTAAGGGGATAATTCAAAGGTTCCAGCAGGTTTTGTAACTATAGGAATTATTAGTTACTCCCATTCTCTTCCACTATGAAGAAGTATAAGTCATCTTCGTTTGATTGCAGTGAAACTCATAAGAAAAGAAATATTGGATCTTACAACAGCATGTCCATCCTCAAACTGTTATAAAATTCCAAGTTTTCATTTCTTTCATGTGTTTTCTTGGCAGTCAATTGAAGCACTTAAGAATTAATAGCTCAATGGAGGAAAATATGACAAAATCATAGTTTTGAATCACTATTGTGCTTGTTTTCTGACTTTAAAAGATAATAAGTTGCTTCCATCTGCTCATGGAGAAGAAAAGTAGAGCTTTTGTGTTCTAAAGATGTAGAAGATATTGAAGGGGCTTTATAGAGTTCAGTTTAGATGATTTGATGGTATGTGGTATCTTTTATCTTCAATTATCTGCACAAATTGTGTGAATAGTGTTTAATGATGTATCATTAATTTAGAACATAGAACTTGGGATATCTCCCTGTAAACTATGTTATTTTGATTGCGCTCTTATCTTTTGTCAGCTTTTCAGTTACTTGAGCAAGAGGTAGTGGCTATTATTGGGCCACAGTCCTCTGGAATAGCTCATATGATTTCTGCGATTGCTAATGGTCTCCAAGTGCCTCTTATCTCGTATGCTGCCACTGATCCAACTCTATCTGCCCTCCAATTCCCTTTCTTTCTCCGAACCACACAAAGTGACTCCTATCAAATGACTGCTATGGCTGATCTGATTGACTTCTATGGGTGGAAAGAGGTCATTGTTGTCTTTGTGGATGATGATTATGGGAGGAATGGAATAGCTGCTTTAGGTGACGAACTTGAGAAGAAAATGGCAAAAATTTCTTATAAATTGCCTTTGCCTTCTCAATTTGATCTTAGCGACATATCTGATCTTCTCAATAAATCCAAGTTGTTCGGACCTCGTGTTTATGTTGTTCATGTTAATCTTGATCCAAGACTTAGAATCTTTGCCATAGCCAATAAACTTCAAATGATGACTAGCAACTATGTGTGGTTGGCAACAGATTGGCTTTCTACTACTTTGGATTCTTTTGCCCCAATGAATAGAACTTCACTCCATATTCTCCAAGGGGTAGTTGGGCTTCGTCAACTTACTCCCGAATCCAGCCAGAAGAAGGCTTTTGTGTCTCGGTGGGAAAAAATGCAACAACAAGGGTCAGCAAGTTCTGGGTTAAATACATATGGACTTTCTGCTTATGATACTGTTTGGGCAGTTGCACGTTCGATTGACAATTATTTAAATGAATACGGCAATATCTCGTTCTCTGCCAGTGATGAACATGATGTGAAAACAACTGAAATGCAGCTTGAGAAGCTCAAAGTCTTTGATGGGGGGCATCTTCTACTCCAGAAATTATTACAGACTAACTTCACTGGTTTAACAGGTCAAGTTAAGTTTAATCCAGACAGAAACCTCATGAGTGGTGGTTATGAGGTCATTAATATTGACCGGACCACAATTCGTATCGTTGGTTATTGGTCTAATTATTCAGGTCTCTCACAATTACGTCCGAAAACTCTCCAAGGGGATCAAAATAACTATGCTCGCCTAAATCAGAAGCTTGACAATGTTACCTGGCCTGGTGGAACAACAGAAAAGCCACGTGGATGGGAGATTGCAACCAATGAAAGACCACTGAGAATTGGAGTGTCAAATAGAGCCAGTTTTGTTGAATTTGCAACAGAATCGCGCAGCAGCCACAACATCGAAGGATACTGTATTGATGTGTTTAAAGAAGCACGAAAACTAGTCCCATATGATGTTCCTTATATATTTGAAGCTTTTGGGAATGGTCAGGCCAATCCCAACTATAATGAGCTTGTGCAAAGGGTTGCTGATAATGTAAGTAAAGTAGATTGGTTTCTCTTAGTAGTAGAAACAGAAGGAACTCTAAGGTCAATCATGTCTTTTAGGTAAGGATGGCCTACTAATACATGCAGGCATGCTGAAAGCTTGGACTAACTATAGATAGGTCTTGCGTAGAAGACTTTTCATACCAAAAATAAGATCCAAATGGATGACACTAACCATTAGATCTATACCATCTGTCTGCATTGTTGGATAATACGTCGCAAATGGTTATAAAAAAAAAAAAAAAATTAGGAAAACACTGATGGGTTGGATGTTTATGGTCTTATTTTCTGGTAGACCTTGATCTAGATGAAATCCATGGATTGGTTGCCTAAAGTGTAAACCCTGCCTTTATGTGGGCATATTTATTAGCAGATAGAATTTTGATGGGCATACCTTGTTTATTCTTTGAAATTGTTTGTGTCAGGTGTATGATGCAGCTGTTGGGGACATTGCCATTGTGACAAACCGGACAAAAATTGTTGATTTTACTCAGCCTTATGCTGCTACCGGTCTCGTCATTGTGGTTCCAATCAGCAATTCAAAATCAAGTGCTTGGGTGTTTCTCAAACCATTTACAGTGGAGATGTGGTGCGTTGTTGCAGCTTCTTTTGTGTTGATTGCTGTGGTTATTTGGATTCTTGAGCATCGTGTCAATGATGATTTTCGAGGTCCTCCTAAGAGGCAGCTAATAACGATGTTCCTGTAAGCCTTCTCAACATTTAAATGAAGTCCCCTTTCAATTATTCCCATGAATTTATCTTTAGAATTTGTTGTATTACTATTATTGCTATTTCTTTTCTGTAGACAGTTTGACGCTTTTTAGTTGCATTTTATTAAACCAACACTTAGCTAAGAAATTTAGCCTCTAACTTCATTTAACCATTATGTTGCAGGTTCAGCTTCTCAACACTCTTTAAGACAAATCGTAAGGAAGTTGGCCTTTACAACTTGATTAATTTCTTTTTAGCCATATCTGTGTGTATTCATTATTTAAACAGTGGTTGCCAAATGGGCTTAAAACCCACCTTAAGCTTGTTATGAGTTGTTTGAAAGCCTAAAAAATGAATTTACAGGAAACCCCTCTATGGTTTTCTCTTGAATTTTCAAATCCTCAATATGGTTCTTAAATCAGTTCAGTTCTTGTAGTTCCAAGTTCCAACTGAACGCAAGTTGCAATATTTTAAGTGGAACTTTGAATGCCAACTCCCTCTCTCTTTTTAACTTTGTTTTGCTTTCTTATTTTAAATGTTACCTGATGTTGATTGTTGGGAGAATTGCAACTTTGGTCATACAATTTCAAAGCTAACGTAATTTATTCGCTATTTTAAAATTCTTATTTACAAAGTTTCTGGCGCATCAAATCATCTCATTCAAAATCTCTGTGGAAGATATTTTGATGTTAATTTTCATTAGATTATTAGTATTTTTCTTTAATTTTGCATATTCTTTTCGTGCTTTTTATAATAATATTTTGTGTCTCGACCCTTTGATGAATCTATTTTCCTATCAGAAAGAAATAAAGAATTTTTACCTTTTGTCCTGTCACCCCTCTGATTATAGCACTGGATTATGGATTTGTTGGGATCCATGAGTAAATTTTCTAATTGTCATATTGTCATTATATCACAGAGGAAGCTACAGTAAGCCCGCTTGGACGGATGGTGATGGTTGTGTGGCTTTTTTTATTGATGGTGATCACATCAAGCTATACAGCAAGCTTGACTTCAATCCTTACAGTCCAGCAGCTTTCATCCCCCATCAAGGGAATTGACAGCTTGATTGCAAGTAATTGGCCAATTGGGTACCAAGAGGGGTCATTTGTATATGACTTTCTTACGGAATCTCTTTACATACCTCGCTATAGGCTTGTTTCTCTACGCTCCCCTGAAGCATATGAAAGAGCATTGCGACAAGGGCCAAGTGATGGAGGAGTGGCAGCTATCATAGATGAGCTTCCATATGTGGAGTTATTTCTGTCGAAGCAAACTGATTTCGGAATTGTTGGGCAAACGTTCACCAAGAGTGGATGGGGATTTGTAAGTAGCTTTGTTTAAAGAAGATACATGCATTGCATACATACAATCGATTATACATACATGGGTAATGTTTTCAAAATTGCTGTTTAAGCGTCGACTTCAGTGTAAAACTGTAAGTAGATATGCATTCTTACACGGATTTATATCTCCCTTAATAGCATATTGCATATATCTGCTTGAAACATATGAATTTAGTCTGAACAGTCATGAATGCCGTTAAAATTTCCTGCATGAAATACATGAATTTAGTCTGAACAAACATGAATGCAGTTAAAATTTCCTGCTGAAATATCATATTTAATCAGATGCGATAGTTTGTTAAGAGAAAAGTGGGGACAAATTGGACTTCTGAAAATCCTAACAATCTTAGCAGATTTTCTTCCAAATTTTATTTCCTCGATATTAAAGTCCTTTAGTTGTGGCATGTGAACGCACGATATGGTCCTGTACAGTTAGCTTGAGCAGAGACATTATAAGTCAATGAGTCAGTATAGCTGAAAATTTGGAAGTAAATAATTTTGTTCATGGGATCTGATTGTGGTAATGATTTTTCTTCAGGCTTTTCAAAGAGACTCTCCGCTTGCCATTGACATGTCCACCGCAATCCTGAAGCTTTCTGAAATTGGAAAACTTCAGAAGATTCGTGAGAAGTGGTTTTGTAAGATGGGTTGTCCTGAAGAGAAGATAAGAAGGTCTGAACCTAACCAACTCCACTTCATAAGTTTCTGGGGTCTATATCTTTTATGTGGTGCTTTCACTCTCACTGCCCTTCTAGTGTTTCTGCTACGAACCCTTTGCCAATTTGTCAAGTATAAACGGAAGCAGACAGACCCTTCTTCTCCTTCATCCTCAGAGTCATCAAGAACCCCTTGTTCTAAGGTGATTTATAACTTTTTTGACTTCATCGACGAGAAGGAAGAAGCTATCAAGAAAATGTTTAAGCCGTGTGAAAATCCTCCGCATCAGGTAAGTTGATTGATCATGTATTTAACATTGAAGAGTTTTTTGAGGGATTAGTCGAGTTTACTAGTGCAAGTTGAAGAATTTAGTGTAGAACAGCAATCTCATATTTGTAAACGATCCATTATTACATTACAAATGATATCCAAGAATCATGTAAATATTTCTTCTATCTAATATATAAATGGGCAAGTGCTATAATTCCTGTCAAATCCTGTTGTTTTCAATTGCATTTTAGCATTTTAGATTCATTTTTGTTGTTGTCGCTGTTAGACACTATGTGGTCACTACTCATTTCCTAGAATGGTATATTAAACCAAAAACGCAACAGCAGCCTGTTTGGGAAATTTGAAAACTGAATGGGGCAAAGTTCATTCTCTCACTGCTATATGATTTTTAAATAAACCGACTCATAGTTGGTTTGAAAAGAAAATCATATTTATACCTTATTTTCTATGTAAGATTGAACAGAATTACAGGAAGAAAAAAGACTTCCCAAACAGCCTCTTAGTACTACATGAAATCAAAACTCAAGATTAACTTTATCAGGGCAAATATCAGCATGCACTACTGACTTGATTTCTAAAGTCAAGCAAGACCTATAAAAGAGGTCTTGCTTTCACTTTTGGCTAGTTTTGAGCCATGTTTTCAAAACTGGAAAAAAATAATAAAAAATAAATAAATGACAACCCAATTGTCTCATCTTAGGTTGTCACAAGGTTAATTTCCTATTTGGTGGGGTATCTGGTAGCACTTTGGCATTGGAGGGACCATGGCAACCCAACCACCAGGTCAGCCAATGGACCATACAAACAGATCCTCCACTATGTATGGTCAGTGCCCAAGGTCTTATTTTCCCTCAGTTGTGTCTGTATAAAAAGACTCATTGTTGTGGCCACTGTGCCTTTAATGCTGCCTTTAATGCAGAACAGAGAACATTAAAGAGGGTAGATGATGGATAGATATGGATATTGATGGTGATCCTTTCACGCCAATATATATATTTGTGTCAATATTCACTTTATATAGTTAACACTGTTATCAAGAATACCTATGTTTGAGAATTCTGAAATTAGATTAGTTTAGGTTTATTTTCTTATGCTATTTGATTTTTAAATAAATTAGTTTATAATTAATTTGAAAAAAAATTTTCTGTTTATATTTTATTTTCTATAAAAAGTTGAATTAATTTATACATAAAAAGAATTTTATCAAACAGTGATAAAATAAAAATTGGGGAGACTCATTAAGTGATAAATGCACTTTATTGTCCCAAACAAATAACTCTAGAGGGGGGTGAATAGGGTTTATGGCAAACTTTTATCAAAGAACACTACAAGTGCTCACAAAGAACACTCATTCAATGCTCACCAAGAGCACTCAACCAATCTCACTTCTGGGTAGAGATTAAATCAAGAGCATTCAACTCTTCTCACAAAAATTATAGCAAGATTTGTGAATGAGTACAAATAGAGAACTCCTCAAAGAGTAGATGAAAAACAAATTTAAGCTCTCCCTAATATCTCTCAAAGATATAAACTGATTTGGCTCAAGAGAGAATGATGATTTTGACTAAATCATACAAGATTGATGATAAAACAAGTTAGTATATATTTGTATGTGATCAACTACTTGTTTAAGACTCATATAATGAGTATTTATAAGCCCAAAAAGAATATGGCAGTTAGGCACACAAATAGAGCCGTTTGGATTTGTCAAAATTAGTCATTATAAGATTTAGGATACTCTTAGTCGACTAGACGAAAGAGGTTAGTCGACTAGAATAGTTTAAACTAGTTTGATTTGAAATCTGGGCACGGTTAGTCAACTAGGCAATAGGAGTTAGTCGACTAGCAAAGCTTTTAGTCGACTATACAAGCTATTAGTCGACTACTTTTAGATTTTCATAAAAATTGCTTACCGCCACTACTTTAGTCGACTGGGCACTATGACTTAGTCGACTGGGCAATGAACAAAATCAATTTTTATGAAAATTAGCTAGTCTTTTGAGTTCATAAAAGCTCACTTTGATTTAAATCATTTTTGACCAATAAAAGTAATTTTCCAATTTGAAAACATGGTCTAAGAGGTCATAGTCTTTTGAGCTGAATTAGTTTAATCTTTTTTGAAAGATTTACAAATAAAGTCCTAATCATTCACACAAGATGGAGACAAAGTCTCCACAAATAATTATTCAATTGATCTTCAAGTCTTGTGTTAGGCTTGTGATTGGTTTTATGCTTGAATTTCAAGTCCTGTTTTTACATGATATATACTAGCTAGCAAATATAATAACCACATGATTTATTTCACCATTATCAATCATAAGTATGACATTCAATAATATATTAATATTCCTAAAACTGATTTGCCAAGACGTCTACAAGCATATTTATACTATAATAAAGTCTATAAACCCTAATACTACTGAAATAGGGAAAAACTGAAATAAATAGAAATTTACAAAAAATGGAAATATGCGAAATAAAGCCAAAACCTGCTAATATATTCCCTAAGGATCGCCACGGAATCATCGATTTGCCAAACGGACTTATGTAAGGAAAGTAATTGACGGGCGGAATTTTTCCATAAATAGCAAAATCACTTAATCGGAGGCCTAAACGAAGGAATTTGACTAAAAAGCGACGTACGTCACAGCATTCGCAGTGGGACTTGCTCGTATTGCCGTTTCCATTTAGACTACTAATTTTCGTTCAATTTCGTCTCCGACGACTTTCGATCCTACTAGTTCGTTTTTCTGATTTTTTCCCAAAATCGCTCCCGAGTCCCAACTCTGCTTAGGCCCCTTTTTCCTGTCCAGTTTCTCCATAAAATCTTGGGCCAAAAGCCCAACCCAATCTGCATCAGTCAACTAAATACTTATGGCCATTTGATCTTCTCATTACTTAACAAAGCCTCCATTCATGAGATGATTCAACGGTCATAAATCTTAATTGAATTAAATTTAAATCAACATTAACGACTAGATCATTTCACTAAAATGATATATATATGTAATTTCCAACCATTCAATTCCATTTTCTCTCTTTAACTTGTAATAACTAATTTTTAAGATGCAAAATTTTATTTTCAACATTATAAAAAGAAAAATTTCATAAACAATATGAGCATATATACCAAGTTTCCTTTCACCTTTATATAATATAATATAGATAAAATTAGAGCATGAAACTTGGCTCGGTTAATTATAAAACTTTTGTTGGAAAAATCTAAAGTATAAGTTAGGAGACAGATTTGGTGACAAGAAAAAACAATTAAAATTAAAATTAAAATACATATATGAACACGCATATCTATTACTATTACAATATAAAATTGATAACATGCAGGGTACTCATTTTGTCTCTCCAATGAGTACAAAATATGGAGTAGTAAATATGAGTTGACATAGCTAGTCTATCTATCTCTCATGGTCTGAAAGTCTCGACTGTCCACTTTTTAATTTTATAATTCCATTCTCTCTCTTCCATAATTTCTATTCAATGTCTCCCACTACCTACTCTCTCTCTGTTTGGCATATAGAAAAATCAGAGAGAGAGACAAATGATTTTCTACAATAAAAAGAAAAAGAAAAAGAAAAAAGTTAAAAATAAATGATTTTCTATTCAATGTCTTCCACTACCGTGACCAATCAATTATATCATAAACAGCAAAAAGTTAAAAATAAAAAGAAAAAGAAATCAAAATTTCAAGTTGGACCCACATTCATTTTCTACAAAACAAAAAGAGTTAGCCCCACAAAAGAGAACGACCCTATTGCTTCTAATGTCACCTTCTTTGTTTCTTCTTTGCAATTGAGGATTGAAAGTGGCTATTCATGATATGTCCAAATAGGACCAAGACCCCCATGACTTATTTATAATCTAAGTCTTATTAAAGTCAATCTTATAAGTTTTGTTTGGTAAGTTTTAATTATTGGAATACGTGGGTCTCTTTTAAAAAATATTAAAATTAAAAAGGCAGAGAAAAAATGTATACTGTAAAAAATTTTCACTGAAAACCTAATTAGGAAGTTCGAAATTTAGATTAATTTGATTAAAACCCAATATGAGTTGGCTAGTTTATGTGATTTGTCTAATCATAAATGATTCTTGATCTTGTCTAAGCATAAATGATTTTAGATTTTGATTTTTTGAAGTGAATCTTAATTTTGTTTTTGTCTATAAATCCGTTAAATTAATACACATATTCACTACATCCCTAATGTCCTACCTTCGCAACCCAAATTTCACTCTAGAAACTCCATCACCAATCAATGGGCTGCTAGCAAATGCATCTACCAATAAAACTATAAAAGGCCATTAAGCCAATCAGGGATTCCTCAAACCACTTAAAATTTTCCATCTGTCCTTAGCAAGAGCATCAGCCATCCAAGTGCTCCCCAGGTTGATACTATACGTACAAATAAATAATAATTGATATGACGTCGTTTTATATTTGTTATGATATTTGAATAATGCCGTAATAAGCTATGGAGACTGCGTCAACTATCACGTCTAGTGAGTGTACGTGTAAATATTTAACATATATTCTTTTAATATTTTATTAAATCTTAGAGCTTAACTATTAGACGAATCTCACTAATTCAATATTTAATTAATATTTTAACATACATCTCATGACTTAAGCGTCTAGTGATACTGACAATAATATTATAATACTAACAACTTTTTTAACATTCTTTTAATATTTTATTAAGCTTTAGAGTTTATTAGATGCATCTCAAAAAATTTGACATTTAAAGGACGAAAAAATGTCAGTTTTTTTCACAGTCAGTTTTCTCAGAAACCAACCGTTGGATTACAATGATTTTTGACAAATATAACATATGTAACAGGAGTATCTAATCCATCGGTCGATTTTTCAAAATACCCGTCCCAACTATCCCAATGAGATGTGAACCGTATTTATCCAAATGGATCTGGATCCCCATGGATCATTTTTGTGTGTATATATATATATATAGCTAAGATCAGCTAAGAACACAAGCCATTGGATTTTCATTCACTTAATGCATGATTCATCTCAAGATTCCAATCAAATGGCTGATGAGTCTTAGCTAGTTTTAGTTAAAATGAGGTATTTCTCATAAGAACATATTATATATATATATATATTCCACTTACATCTCATGACATTAGGTTTAGGGTTTTTTTTTTTTTTGGTCCTTCAAATTTTTCCTGCCACTTATTCTATGTGATAAATTTCTTAACTTATTTTCTTAATTCGTGGTGTTGAAGTTTCAAACCTAATCTATTGCGTAAGGATTATTTAAATAAATTCAACTTTAAGATTTTTTTTTTTTTAATTAAATCCAACCGTCCTTATATATCTATGGATCGAATGCAAACTTCTTGCACAATTTCATATAAAATCATTTTTGTTGAACCCTAATATTCTTTAGATGGTTACTCGATCAATTTATTTTTTTTAAACAGTGAAATTGAGTTCCGAATCCTCTAAATTACTATAGCATTGATTCGATTCTATTCAGGATTTGGAACTGTATCATAAAAAAAGTTATTCTATTCGAGAGTTTTTTTTTAGAAGTACATATGTACGTATGCAAGTTTCTATGAGGATCAGAATTTCTAATCAATTTGAAATAAGTATTTTAAAAGATTGACCGTTAGCTTAAATATATATATTTTTTTATAAATATCATACATGCTAAAAATCATATTAATTTGATCGTCGGTTTCTAAAATACGAACCAAGAAAAACTATAACAGTATCACTAGTAATAAATTATCATAATTTTTCATAGCTTAGATTTCAAAAATCGATCATTAGATCATTATAATTTTTGACATATATGATATGCATAAAAAAAACATCTAATCTACCGCGCGATTTCTTTTTTAAAACAGTGAATTCTATGAGGGCAAAAAAGTCTAAATTTTCATAAGAAAATTGCCATACGACCGCAGCTTTAGTGGCGAGGGTCCCAGTGTGTAATCCAATTTCTTAACAATTATTCTGGTCAATTATTTTCAAAACAAGTAATATGGCACAAAAATCACCCACGTGTTTCACACGTAACCTTTGGGACCAAACTATTTAATGAAAGCCGTAACATATTGGCCTACGGACCTATCGATTCTTGTCTTTTTGGTTGACGTGGACTGATCGCGACCATTATCTTAGATTCTTTAAATATATTATCTATTATAAAAATGAGGAAATGATCTGGTGAGTATATGCTTATATACGCTTATGTAAGCATAAAATTAAAAAATATAATTTTTAAAATATTAATAATTAAATTAAATATTATATTTATGCATATCATATGGCCATATATCACTTATCCAACGGTGAATTTCTTGAAAATATTATTAAAAAAAACAGTAATAATTTTTATAGAGTTTTTGAAGTCCATAGATTTTGAAATCTGAAATACGGAGTACCTCTTTTTCTACAAAGCTTTCACAATGATTTTACAGCGTGAAAAAGAAAAACGGCCAGTGTGACCAAACAGGGAAAATAGAAGGACAGAATGATTCTTTACTGAGCTTGCAAGACTGTTGGAGCTTTCTGAAGCTCATCTTTTTCTGGATATTTCAAAGGAGAATTGTCCTCTTTTGCTTAAGCATATGGACTGAACTGTTCAAAGCTTCATCCATGGCCGGCGTGAGTTTCAGGTAATCTGAGTTGCTTTCCTCCACCTAGCTGTTTCTGGGTATATCTATTTTCTCATTTATTTTATTGTTTCATCATTATTTTACACTAGAATATTGATTTTCCATCTTTTGTATATGTGATTCTGTGTGTAGCTGTGGATTATATATATATATATATATATATATATATATATATATATATATATATTCTTTTGTATGATTTGCTGAGAATAGTAAGCAAATAATGGGCATTTTGAAATTGAAATCTAGGGAATTTTTAGCATCTTCATGTTAGATATTGTACTTGGTTTCCCATGTGGGTGTCTGTTGGTCTAGCCTGGATTTAGATCCATGTTGTTGATATTTTTGTTTAAAATATGGTGTTGAATCTTCCTTTGCTAGATTTAGCTTTGTTTTTTATTCGTGTACTAAGAATTTTAGGACCCATGTTGGTACAAGTGCAACCAGGAAAAGAAAAAAAAAAAAAAAAATTATGTGAAATCTTGATTTTCTGACTAAATTTTATGTGGTATGTTCTTTACCTTCATGCTGAAAATATAGGTGCTTGCTATCTTGAATCAATGCTGGTTTGAGCCGAAGAATCAATCAATTTCATGCAAGCTTTCTTAGTCATGGAAGTCCTTCAGAGTAGTAAGTTTGGCAGTGTATTGACGATGAGAGCATTTCTGGTGTTGATTTTATGTATTTTGGCACCATTTGAAGTCACGGGTAGGGCTGGAAATGCCAGTGTTTCGTCTTCGAAACCGAGTGTTGTGAATATTGGATCTCTGTTTACTGTTAATTCAGTTATCGGAAGAGCAGCAAAGCCAGCAATTGAAGCTGCAGTTGATGATGTTAATTCTGATCCAACAATACTCGCAGGGACGAAATTGAATGTAACTTTACATGATACAAATTGCAGCGGATTTCTTGGAACTGTAGGAGGTATTGTCTGAAACTCAAACTTGCCTACTGATATGGACACCCCCTAATTTTGGTAAAGGGGAACAACATCCCTCTTGATTTGGGCAAACAGAGAAGGATTTAAAGAGAAACCTTTCGTATTTTTTAATTTGAGGCGTGTCCCATCTATCAAAAAGTGAGGGTGTCCAATATAGTTGATTTTTCTTATAAAAATTGTGCTTTTTTAATTTTAATTTTTATTATTATTATTAATTTGTTTTTCACAGCTTAGCATTCAAACATCATGTGTCTTGTTGAATCTAAGATCTCAGTTTCAGCTTTCTTATAATTGTTGATCTCTACTGCGGACCATTGTTTTGCTGTGGACCATTGTTTTTTAACATATTTTTAACTACTCTTATACTTTATTTCTAGAATTGCTTCTCTGTTTCTTATAATAC
>JAESVK010000923.1:3614916-3628771 GCA_017140935.1 Hamamelis virginiana
GAGGTCCATCGTCAAAATAATAGAGTCCATCTTTTTCCTTAGCACTGCCAATCATCCTCCCCGTGGTTAATTCCTGAAACTCACAATAAGAAGAGTAAAAATTAGCTTGACACTGATGATCAGAGGTAATTTTACTAATAGACAACAGATTGCAAGACAAATTGGGAACGTGGAGCACATCATGGAGGGTTAACAATGAAGTGAGTTTGATAGTTCCTATCCCGGCAATTACCGAGAGTGAACCATCTGCAATTTTGACCCTTTTATTGCCTGCACACTGACTATAGGATGAGACCAATTGGGAGCAACCAGTCATATGATCAGTTGCACCAGAATCAATTATCCAAGAATGAACAGGGTTAGGAATAACACCTAAAAAAGCAGTAGCAAGAGAGTTACCTTTCTGTGCCAAAGAACAAGACGGAGTTAAGGACATTTTTGGAGATTGAAACAATTTGTACAGGTGCTCTAATTGTTCCTTGGTAAAAGGAACTGCATCCGAGATAGTAGAAAGCTCCTGAGTATCTTCAGCAGTGGCTTGGTAAGCACGACCGTCACGTTTGGATTTTGGCTTCCAATTAGCTGGTTTACCATGAAGCTTCCAACATGTCTCCTTTGTATGCCACGGTTTTTTACAATGCTCGCACCAAGGTTTCTTACGCCCGTCGTTATCAGAATCAACACCTTTTAACACAAGAGCAGAGGTCTCATGTTCCAGGTTGAAACTAGGTTCGGTGTTGTGCAGCATGATTTTTCTCCAGGACTCCTCTCGCCTAACTTCAGAAAAAACTTCCCGAATATGGGGCAATGACTTCCTGCCAAGAATGCAGCCTCGGACCTCGTCTAAATTCCGATTAAGGCCGGCTAAAAACATGTAAACCCTGTCGTTTTCCTCTCTCTTCTTGTGGCGAGTGTAGTCATTCGAATTCTCCCAAACATAATCATAACACTGATTAAGTTCCTGCCATAACGTTACCAATTCATTGTAATAAGTGGTAACATCGCAATCATTTTGCTTGGATTTCCAAAGTTGAGTTTTCAACTCAAAAATCTGAGAAGAATTCTCCAGATCCGAATAAAGATCTCGAACGGCCTCCCAGACATCTTGTGCAGTGGGAAGAAATAGGTGGGGTTTTCCGATGGCAGGTTCCATGGAATTGATGAGCCAAGCAATAACAAGAGAATTTTTGGACTGCCATTTTTTCAGATTAGGATCACCGGCAGTAGGTTTCAATATTTCACCAGTCAAATGTCCAATTTTGCCTCTGCCATCAATCGCCAATTTTACGGACTGAGCCCACTCGAGATAGTTGTGCCCATTAAGTTTTGTACCCGTGAGATAAATGGAGGAATTCTGGGAATAATACTCGGCAGATACAGGCGTGGGAGGAATAGTGGAATTGGGCGGAATAGTTTCGGAAGTACTGGAAGAGCCGGAAGAGGCGATAGGATTTCTTTGGGCGCCGGTCATCGCCGACTTATACGACATCATTCGAAAAAAGAAGAAAATAGAAAAAGAGCATGAGGCTCTGATACCATGAAGGTTTTTGAGAAGAAAAAATAATCATTCTTATTATTTCAAGAGAGATGATTACATGATTATATAGTAGAGGAAGGCCACCAAATTAGGAAGGCCACAAAATCATCAAATCAAATAAAATAAAATCATAATCATTTGCTTTCCTAATTTAATCAAATCAAATCAAATCAAATTAAATCATTTGACTTTCCTAATTTATTTCCTAGAAATCCGACAAATACTTTAGCTAATGCCCATATGCTAAAATGAGAGTGGTATTCCTCTGTTGTCATGCCTCCATTTCCAACTTCAAGCATGTCAGGATCTGATCGATAACAACCATTATAACATTTGAGAAGATCGGTCTTTGCTATTTTTCAAATCTAAGTAGTGTTTTCATAGAGAAGCAATGTTTTAAAACTAGTAAGTTAGCATACTGCATTAAACATAGTTTGTTGAAACATTCAACAAGTGTCCCATTAAATGGTTTTGGTTATCATATATGCAAGTAAGATTGGCATATATTTGGGATGATGCTGCAAGTATTGCCCTAGAGAAGATTTTTTCAGAAGGTAGAAAAGGGAAACAAGACGAAAACAATGCTTTTAGGAATAATTTCTCAAATCAAGGAAGTTGAAACATTAATCTTTTTTACCATTCCATCCCCCACGTCCTGCATAGGATGCCCATTTATCGTTCTGATCTGCACGAGATGTCATGCTAAGCCACAAAAAAATGTAAATTAGTTTTTTCACAACGTTTTTTCACTAGAAAACATATAAGTGAATACTTTTCCCCTATATATATATAGATTGACATAAAATAATTGCACCAAAGTGGGGTATGTGTGTTCCTGGATGACTAAGAAATCCAACCAACCTATACGAGTTAGTTTCTCATGTAACATGGGAATACAACTCTGTATAAAGTGTGTAGGAATGGGTTTACCATCAGCCATAGAACGAAATACTATGTCCCCTTCATGTTTTGCAGCGGCTTCCTCAGACACATATTCATTCGTATCCCATCCACATTTCTTCCTCCGCTTTGAACTAGAATCATCACCAATTTTTTGTTTTAATTTTGCATTTGACGAAGTTGTTCTTGGTGGAGCCATATAGCACAAGTTTACAACCTATTCCAATCAAGAGCGCATGGTAAAATTTCACTAATGAATAATGAAGAATTGTTTAATATAAGTAGAAGATAAAGGAAAATTGTTTAATATAAGTAGAAGACAAAGGAAAATAACATCCATAATACATGTAAAGTCCACATGAAAACCCAATTGCAATTCAGTTAATGTACACTGCACACTCATTCAACAATACAGAGAATCCCAAACACTGTTCGACACAAGTATACCCTTGTCCTTGATATTTCTCTATCCTCCAGCCTTGACCTCCATGAGGCCAGATAGTAACAGACCAATTACATAACAACATATAGAAAGACAATGAAGTGGAGGCAGAGGGAGGAGTGGATCCAAACAAAGTATTTGGCATGACAACATATATTATGCTAATAGTCGACTGTTACATTCTAACAGGATCGACTGAGAGGTGGTTTACAGGCCTTTGGAAATGAAGGTGCTAACAGTCGATTGTTAGCATGGAACAGTCGACTGACAGACATTTTTTTTGAAATCAAATCTATGTTAACAGTCGACTATTCCATGCTAACAGCCGACCATTATAACACAAAAAACCTAAAAAATTTCTTATATTTTTCCCAATAATTCCCCACTTCTCTTGGCACCTAAACACAGTGTTCTCAACCATTGTTAAATCATCCACAAAAAGGATGTAACAACCCCCACATTTCAGATTTAAAAAAAAAAAAAAAAATCCTAGAATCGTACCTCCGCTGTGAGGTTTGACCAAGAGGGCTTCAATGGCTTCTTCGGCGTCGAGGAAGACCCTCCTACATGTTTGAGGTGGCTTGTTGGTTAGGGAATCCAAGGTTTTTTTTTGGGGGGGAAAAATGCAAAAAAAGAAAAAAAAGAAAGGAAAAAAAAAACTGACCTGCAGCTTTCTTGGTCGGTGAGGATGCAGCGGGAGCTTAGCCGGTGAGGTTGCAGTGGCAGCTTGGCCAGTGAGGTTTCTCTCTCTTTTTCCCTCTCCTTTTTTGTTTATCTCTCTCCTCTTTTTGATCTTTTCATTTGGGTTTTTGAAATGCCAAACGGGTTTAACCCGAGAGTGAGAGTGACCCTCGTGTTTTTGTGCCCAAACATCCTCACCGTTGGATCACTTCCCTTCTCATCCAATGGCCCTCATTAACTGGGCTGACCCAACCTCTGGTGTATATATATATATATATATATATATATATTATGGAAATAGATTTCAAAACGCATTCACAAACATTTTATTTTTTTTGCGCACTTTTCTTTTTTTTGCTACTCTAAGAACAGAAAACTTTGAAAACAGTACACAACCAAACATGGCCATTAGTTTTGCAACTGCTGCTGCTGCTGTCTCTCTCTCTCTCTCTCTCTATTTATATATATCAAAAGAGAAAAAAAAATGAAAATCTTGACTGGGGTGTCGTTGCTCATGTAGCTTTGGAGCTGATGGAGAACGATGTGGTTGCTGTAGTTGGTCCACAATCCTCTGGAATAGCTCATGTTATATCCCATATTGTTAACGAACTTCACGTGCCACTTCTGTCATTTGGGGCAACAGATCCCACTCTTTCTGCACTGCAGTACCCTTATTTCCTCCGAACTACACAAAGTGACTATTTCCAGATGTATGCAATTGCTGATTTGGTACAGTTTTATGGATGGAGGGAGGTAATCGCCATCTTTGTAGATGATGATTATGGCAGAAGTGGGATTTCTGTATTGGGTGATGCCCTTGCAAAGAAGCGTGCCAAGATCTCTTACAAGGCAGCCTTCACTCCTGGAGGGCCTAAAAGCGAAATAAAGGACTTGTTAGTAGGAGTAAACCTGATGGAATCTCGGGTTTATGTTGTACATGTAAATCCTGACACTGGTTTGGAAATTTTTTCTGTTGCAAAGGATCTTGGCATGATGACCAGTGGCTATGTTTGGATTGCTACAGATTGGCTTCCTTCTGTTTTAGATTCGTCAGAACCAGTTGACCCTGACACAATGAGTCTCATACAAGGGGTTGTTGCACTTCGCCATCACACCCCAGATTCTGATCTTAAGAAGAATTTTATGTCTAGGTGGAACAACTTAAAAGATAAGAAGATCTCGAGCTTGAATTCGTATGCGCTCTTTGCTTATGACTCCATTTGGTTAGTTGCCCACGCTCTTGATGCTTTTTTCAAAGAAGGTGGAAAAATTTCTTTTTCTAGTGACCCAAAGTTGCATGATACGAATGGAAGCATGCTGCACTTAACAGCACTCCATACATTTGATGGAGGCCAGCAATTGCTCAAGAAACTACTCGTAATGAACTTCACTGGTCTCAGTGGCCAGATGCAATTTGATCCGGAGAAGAATCGAATTCATCCAGCATATGATGTTATTAACATTGGCGGGACAGGTTCCCGTAGGATAGGCTATTGGTCAAATTATTCTGGTCTCTCAGTTGTTGCTCCGGAGATCTTATATATGAAACCCCCAAACATTTCTATCATCAATCAACATCTTTACAGTGTAATTTGGCCTGGTGAAACTACAGCAAAGCCTCGGGGTTGGGTGTTCCCAAACAATGGGAAGCCACTGCGGATTGCAGTGCCTAACCGAGTAAGTTATAAAGAGTTTGTGGCTAAAGACAAAGGCCCCCCAGGGGTGAGAGGATACTGTATTGATATCTTTGAAGCTGCACTGAACTTATTGCCTTACCCTGTCCCACACACATATATGTTATATGGAGATGGTTTGAGAAACCCCGTCTACGATGATCTTGTGGCTGAGGTTGCCAAAAATGTGAGTTTCTGCTTTTGAATTTATGGTTTCAATTTAAGGAGTCCTAACATTCCCCTGAATGAATTAATGATGATCTAACTAGTACTGCAATTAGCTGTGCTATGGATATCTAGTTTTGTGTGCGCATGCGTGCAAGCACGTGTGTGTAGATTTTCCACTGAGGGACTGTTCAGGGTTGTTTTGTAGAATTTTGATAGGGTTGCTTGAGTGCTCTGAAGGCTGTCAAAGTGTTCAAGTTCTTGTATTTTTTATGATTTGCTTCCTTCCTTCTTCAGAACTATGATGCAGCAGTTGGGGACGTTACAATTATTACAAATAGGACGAAGATTGTGGACTTTACACAGCCTTTCATGGAATCGGGACTCGTGATAGTTGTTCCTGTTAAAGCGATGAAGTCTAGTGCTTGGGCTTTCCTTGAGCCATTTACTGTAGAAATGTGGCTTGTTACTGGTGCCTTCTTTCTTTTTGTGGGAGCTGTTGTATGGATTCTTGAGCATCGGATAAACCATGAATTTCGTGGCCCACCAAGGCAACAACTCATTACAATTTTTTGGTGCGTATGTTTAGACCCAACAAAATCCTCTGATTTGATTAGTCATGGCATGTTTTTCACGTAGATGATGTCAAAACCTTCTGGCAATGACTTGTCCATTTCTTGGGCTTCAGTACAGTTCACTTTGTGACTCATGAGACCTAAAATATTACACATTGGGAAAATGCTATTAGTCCCAAAAAAGTTGTTCCAAAAGTGTATCCCAAATAATGTGGTAGATGATCCAATCCTTCTCTTTTTTTAGCAAATTCTCTCTTAATAATAAATGAAAGATTAGGATTCATTTGGGATGTTTTTTTGGGACAATTTTTTGAGATATATAGCATCACTCTTAACACATTGCATAAGCTGTGAGTCTGTGACAATCATGAATATAGCACACACTTGTTTTACTATTGTGAAATATGTAGAGAGGGATTCAATGTAAGTTCTCTACTTCAATAAACTCTTATAGACCACAATGAATGTGGCACAAGTTTTTTTTAACTTCCAGATAAAAATATTTAAAAATGACAACCATATCCCTAGGAAACTAGACAAGGGCCTAGCGGAGAATCTTGCCTAGGCCTAGAGGCCTTTGCTTTTAACTACACTTCAGTTAGGTGCTCTGCTTTATAATTATTAGAGTTCTTCTGCTGAGATGGCTTCTAATTTTGCAGGTTTAGTTTCTCAACAATGTTTTTTGCGCATAGTAAGTCAATAATGCCTAATCTCTTTTGCTTTCTTCTTTTATCCCATCACATGGTCTTTTTAGGTGGTGATATGTTTTGTTTGTGGAAACCTATACTTGATACCCCTCACATCCTTTGATGCTTGGCCTGAATGCAGGAGAGAACACTGTGAGCGCCCTAGGTCGATTGGTGCTGATTTTATGGCTATTTGTAGTGTTAATTATCAATTCAAGCTACACGGCTAGTTTGACATCAATCCTCACAGTGCAGCAACTGTCATCACGAATTGAAGGGATCGACAGCTTGATTTCAAGTACTGATCCAATTGGGGTTCAAGATGGATCGTTTGCGTGGAATTATCTGGTTGATGAGCTCAACATAGCAGAGTCTAGGCTCATTAAGTTAAAAACCCAGGAAGATTATGTTAGTTCCCTTCTGAATGGTCCAAAAAATGGTGGGGTAGCTGCCATTGTTGACGAACTCCCTTACATTGAGCTCTTCTTGACAAGTACCAATTGTGCCTTTAGGGTGGTGGGACAGGAGTTTACAAAAAGCGGATGGGGATTTGTAAGTTCAGTACTAACCTTGTCAGTCTAAATATGATATTGGTTTTAAATCATGTTAAGTTTAGCCAAATTTTAATTTTTTTTATTTTATTTTAAATAAATTGTTTTGGTCACTGTGATTTTAATGATTGAACTAAAACAAGTTTTTTTTTTTTTCCCCTTTTCCACCAGACCACTGCTGATTGCAGTTTTGTGTAACTATATATATTAACCAGGCACAGTATTGTGTAACTATTAGTGCACTAAATGTAACGATTTTCCTAGCTTCTAGATCTCTCAACCTTATTAAAATTTATCTTATTTTGTTTGCCATGTTCTTTCAAGTGAAATTATTTCCAACTGATTTTAGTCAAGTACATTATATGATAACAATAACGGTCACAAAGGCCTTAAAGTTTTCCTTATCGGCTGTGTAAGTGTCAGCTCTCCATAGTTCCACCATTTTTTGTGTCAGCATGCACTGTTAATTTTTTTCCCAAAATAATACTGCGAGGTATTCACAAAAATCAAGACAACTAAAATGTTTAAAATCTCCTATTAGTTTCTTGAGATAATAGTTTATGACAAACACTTGCAGTAAGGTCCAATACGATTCTCATGTTTATTTTCCTTTACTCAGGCCTTCCAGAGGGACTCTCCTCTTGCAGTCGACTTGTCAACTGCTATCCTTCAACTCTCAGAGAACGGCGATCTTCAAAAAATTCATGATAAATGGTTGTCAAAGAGCGAGTGCAGTGCAGCGCAACTCAACCAAGTTGATTCAAACCGACTCTCTCTGAAGAGCTTTTGGGGCCTATTCCTTATTTGTGGCATTGCATGCTTCCTTGCTCTTACGATTTTCTTCTGTAGGGTCCTTTGTCAATACCGCAAATATACCCCAGAGGGTGATGAGGAGACTGAAGAAAGTGAACCTTCCACTACTAGACGCACAACCCGAGCATCTAGTTTCCGGGACTTAGTAGACTTTGTTGATAAGAAAGAAGCCGAGATCAAGGAGATGCTTAAGCGAAAGTCTAGTGATAAAAAACGACAAGCTAGCCAGAGTTCAGACGGGCAGGCTAATTCTCCTGCTTAGCAGAAATTTTGTTTCTGGCTTCCTTGGTTTTTTTATATTGCTTCTCCCTTTGCTAATTATACGATGGATACAAATTCCCTCACACTAATATATGTGCTCCTTTCCTTCAATATCATCCATTAACAGCTAGAAGAAAATTGTTGCTTGCAGAGTGAAAACAAAATTGAGAAAAACTTGGCTAGTTGTGTATCATTTTTACTTATACAATTATGTTTGTAATCATACTATATTTTTTCAAAGGAATGGAGATTTTTGAAGGTGTAGATTGTTCTTTTCTGTGTGCTCTTGATGGTGTAAAATGATTGTTTGCATAGGGATAGGATCTTTTTGGCTGGTAAGCTTTCTGTTTCTGCCCTTATGGATATTTTCTTCTATCTTAAATGAGGGTGATGAGCTTTTGGTCCTTGTGGCTCCCATTGGACTTTGAACTTTTGAGCAAAGGAATACAAATGGTTGGCTTTACTGTCAAGAAAATCATGAATTCCCATGTTTGAAGATTCTTAGAAACCAAACACCAACTTGAATTCCATTTCAATTATTAGTGTGCGCCTCAAATCTGTAAGGGCCTAATTTATGAGGTCCATGTTTGAACAGGTTGATGAATTATCATGATTATTATGATACATTGTCACTATCCAATCTGGGTTTGACTCCTTCCTAAGAAAATCTGCTCAATTATGCTCCAATCAACCTAATTTTCGTGACCGACACCATAAACTCTCTTTTTCTTCATTAAAATAAATCTGTTTAATATTGCATTATACATGTCATTAAAATAAATAAAATCAAGATTGTGTGTATTAAAATATTAGAAAAAAAAAAGAAAAAAAGAAAAAAAGAAAAAAGAAAAAACAGCGCAGCGCGGCGCATCGTGAAGTTTTGTATTTAAGATTCAATCTCAACCTCAATCATGTAAGTTGAAAAGGTGTTTCGGAAGCCTTATTCGGGGTACATGATTTAGTCTGGTGCGTGCAAGCTGGCTAAGATATCTGTGCAGCAAATATATATATATATATATTATGTTAATAAAAATTAAAATAATTTACATTTAATACCAAATACATGCTTTGATGGGATTGAACCTGTTTTTTTTTTTAATCATAATGTTTTTTTAGTACCAACTTTTCTGGTTTGTAATTTTTAAAATTCCCCACTCTCTTATTTTAATTTTAACTTCTTTTTGGGAGTGAAATTTTCAACTTTTTCTTATCCATACCCACCAAGATTCCATACTTATTAAATGAGTTTGGCTTTTTTGAACTTTTAGTCCAGGTGTCTATCCAAGTACCTAATTATCCCCAAGTGGGTCCACTAAATAATTTGGATTAGGGATATGGGAGCATGACTGGATGTGATAAATTTTCATCACAGACATTTTTATAGCTGTTCATTTCCACAGTCTAGAAAATACAATCAGAATTTAATGATTGAGATGATCAAACTATACCTGATATTTTGAATATATGAACAAATAGTTGAGAATCATAAGATATCAAGGTCCAATCATTTTACTGCAGATATGCAGCAGTGTGGCCAGCTCAACCCTAATCACTAATTAAAAACTAGCAAGAGATAAGTAGGAGCTAAACTAATTTTGATTTCTACTGATTTGACTTTAACTCAAAATCAATTTTGTATCAACCTTATAATAAATTTTCAATTATATATATATGGCTTCTATTATAAGGTGACCTCTAGAACTCGAAATGCATATCAACTTTTGAAAAATTTACTATTGGATTAAATGAGCTGCTTATAAATTTCATGTTCGCCAAAAATTACAGTAATTCAATGTCTAATTTTTTAAAATAACTAAGGGAAACTGATGATATTTTAAAGAACAAAAAAGTTACAATTTTTCACTGTGGCATTTTTCAAAAACTTACTGTTGAAACATTATGGTTTTTGACGGACATAAAATTCATAAACAATTGATCTATAATGTTGTCGAATTAAATCGATTTATAGGATATTTCAATCTAGAACCGAACCAAGTTCATTTTTCAATTTTCTTAAACTAGGACCAAACCTAGCATTTTAAGAACTGAATCAAACCAACCCAAAAGAGGTCTGGTTGATTTGATTCTCGAACTATACTAGAGTAACATGCACCCCTAATCACAAATTGATCCGTTACGATTAAAAAGTGGGATCTAGCCTCTAAACTTAGTTTATTTAAATGATTATTTAAAAAACATAAAAAATTAGCAAATAAATCTGATAAGGTGTTTGGTAATTATATTTTTTTTGGACGTGTTGGTTTATTTAAAAATCAAATAATATTATGTTTATCTGTACAAATTCCCAGAACAGCCAAATTTGGATTTGCTGTTGATCTGACAGGTGATCAACATCTGTTTATCACCGTTGGATGACCGACACGTGTGCAAGAGAAGGGGATCCAATGGCTCACATAAGAAAGGCCCATGAATCTGATAGGTGATCCAAAACACACCGGATTTGAGCCTTTCTTATGTGAGCCATTAGATCTCCTTTCTTGTACACGTGTCAGCCATTCAATGGTGATCAACATCAACAAAAAATTTAAACTCGGAACAGCTTGATCTAGTTTTTTAACATTCTAAACATGCTTCAAATAATTATAGTTAAAAAATCAGATAATTATGTCTTCTATCTACAAAAATTTAGTTTTCAAACTTCCCAAACAAGCCTTAAATAATTTTATCCGTTGGCCTGGAATAGTCACAGCCATCACAGCTTCTTCACACTAGGTTTCTCCTCCACCAAATGTCCAAAATACCCCATCAACTGAAAGCTACAAAAAACACAAGAAGCCGGCATTTTGGACTATTTAAAAATCTTACCCCACATACCGGTCAACTGTCCCGATAAGGCAGTCACCTTCATAGCAAGAGGTCGTTATGACATTACTAAAAATACACCAAAGTTTTGAAAACATGAAAGCACCACCAAGCTTTGTTTCCACTTTCATGACCATTAGAGACTCTTCTTCTGCCATCAAATTCATAGAACCATGCCTCAGCTTTGCCGGAAAATGTTTCATGCCAACCTCCGGCGTCGAATTCTCCGGCAAGTATTGACTGTCCGGCGATTTCTTCGATACCTTTGGAAAAGAATTCTCAAGTCATCTTTTGCCAAGGGAATTGGGTATAAACAATTGAAACAAACTTCCATGCCTATTAGTACTACTCCGACCCTCGTCGCCTTCAAGAGCAGTTTTGCATCGGGATGCGTGAATTCGCCACATCGTGATCTTAATTCGGATTCCGATTTGGTTGATTTGAAGATCAGCCTATTGGGTGATTGCCAGATTGGAAAAACTAGTTTTTTGGTTAGTGGTGTCTTAATTTCTTTCCCTTTTCTTAGCAACCAAACAAAGAATTATTGAAATTTTTTTTTTTTGGTTATTGGATTGAAGGTAAAATATGGAGGGAATGAGAAAGAACAAGGAGGATTTCACATGAAAGGATTAAATTTGATGGATAAAACATTACCTGCTGGCGGTGTTCGAATTTCTTATAATATCTGGGAAGTAGGAGGTGAGAATTTTTTTTTTTTTTTTTATATATATATATATATATATATATTAAAAAAGGAAAACAGATTTACAAATTACTGCCTTTTTTTTTTCCCGATAAATCAAGGAAATTAACATAATGGTGATTAATCATTTACTTATGAATTATAATTTTATGGGGGTGTAGGTGATGAAAAATCTCAGGTCCAACTTCCAATTGCTTGCAAGGATTCCGTGGCAATTTTATTCATGTTTGATTTAACAAGCCGATGCACGTTAAATAGGTATGTTTTTTAATTTTTGTTTTTTCAAATGATCATTTAATAAATATCATGTTTATTGGGTTCTATTGTAATAACTTGATTTTCAGAGGGAAAAAAAAAAAAAAAAAAACTCCACTATAATTACTCTATGGGGAAAATAAAAAATTTAATTATTCTAAAGTATAGGGGGATTTCTGTGATTTTGCAGTGTCATTTGGTGGTATCAAGAAGCAAGAAAATGGAATCAGGTATATACATTTTTGTTTTCTTACCCCAAAAAAAAAAAAAAAAAAAAAAATTTACATTTCATTTTCTTCTATGTTCTTGATTATTATTGTTATTATTATTTTTACCAAAATTATGCGCAATTTATGTAATAATTCAAAATTTGGCATCGCAATATGACCCGGTCGGTCCATATTTATTTATTTTCATTACTTGATTGGTGAGCAACATATGCATTTATTTTAGATTATTATTTATTTTTGTTGTTGAATATGCATTAATTTTAGTTGTAATATTGATTTTGTAGGGGGCAATTCCGATATTAGTGGGGACTAAATTTGATGATTTTATCCAACTTCCCATTGATTTGCAGTGGACAATTGCAAGTCAGGTAAATCTTTTGGTCTCTTAATGACCAATTCTTTATTTGAGTTCGTAGAATTAGAATTTAAAATCTTTAATTTGGCATATTTCTAAATTTGAAGTTATAATTTTATGAGGCCTAAATTTAATATTTTTTTTTTTACAAAACCCTTTTGCATTGCACACTCAAAATACAAGCTATTTGAAACTTGATATCGTCTTTCGAATAAATACGTTTGGAAAGACTTATCTTATGAAATAGAGAACTGGGCTGGTAAGAGAGAGAAAGAGAGAGATAGATGTAGGCCGGATTTCATAGAATTAACTTGATACCATATGATCTGTATTTGTATAATAGGTCGGTCATACATAGACTATATATTCCGTTTTTTTTAAATAAAAAAGACCCGATATGGTTTATTCTATTTTATAAGAGGAATTTGTTAAATGGACCATCACTTCTATTTGTCAACGGGATCATCTCTTTTACATTGAACCACATGGGTCTCATTCCATATGAGTTATATTTTTCTATAAAGTTCTTTTAGTGATTCAATTGGCGGTATGGTCTGCTTATCAATTTCATTTATTATAATAAAATAAATAGAATCAAAATTATGAGATAAATAAAGATTGAAAGGACGGTCCATTTGGCAATCCATCAATCATATTCCATTATTAAGATTGAATTGTCAAGAGTTGGGGGCAAAAACCTAATTTAAGATTTATAAAATCCTGCAATATTAAAATGGACAAGGATGGAGAAAGACCTTGGGCCTCTGGGCCACATCCGGATCAATTCTTTAGAAAATTCGAAAACACAAGAAAACAAAAAACATCGATTCTTGAAATAAATTTATTCGCAAACACATCCGGATCAATTCTAACCATCCAATGAAAAGAAGACATTGGGCTCATTAAACACCCATCTCGTACGGATCTGGAATTAACATCCCAACTACCCATTTTAACCTCTCACACGTGGATGCATGATTGGACATGATAGAGACACATAAGCTAACATTTTAAAAGGATAATCTTATTAAGAAATTATTAAAAAAATTTATACTCAAGTGGGTATCTCTTATCTAACCGATGTGGCAGCCGACTCCACTTCTAGAGAGGGTGTACGACCCACCTTGACTCTTAACCTTCTTCGATCCTCATATTTTCGATGAAAAATCTACACTACTCCTAGAGAGAGAAGGATTGACCTTAGC
>JAESVK010000923.1:3634024-3646875 GCA_017140935.1 Hamamelis virginiana
ATAATATTGGATAATATCTTGTTAATGAAAGGGTATTTTTGTCTATTTTAATAAACTTTCACAGATACAAGTATCATAAAAAAAGGCAGGGGCTTATTGGTATAGCACTCTTATATTAAGGGCTTATTGGTATAAACCCCTTTTGTAAGGTTTATTTTGCATCGACTTCTCTATAAAAAAAAAAATTTGAAAAAACTCAACTGCAAAATAAACAAGCCAAATAAGTTGGTGCAGAACTTGATACAGATAATTAGTGTAAATAACAAAACTTTTTAAAGCATGAACTGGATAACATTTTCTTCTTAAAATTGAACCTAAAATCTATAATTCTAAAATACACCAAGCAACAATAATTACCTATCAAAACCAATACTTTTTTTTTTTCTCAAAATTATCATTATTCAAATAAATAATTATTAATTTATTATTCTCACATCAGCCACTCAAAAAATGAGTAGCTATTTTTGGCATCCTTTTAAACAATTTTCCTATATATACACCCACATATTCCTATATTTTTGTTTTTTTATTTTTATTTTTATTTTTGACCATATAAAGGGAGTTTAGATTTGCTGTTCATTTGATAGATCTGTTGATCACTGTTGGATAGCCAACATGTGTGCGAGAAAGGGGATTTAGTGGCTCACATAAGAAAGGTCCATAGATCTGATAGGTGATTCAAAATACACAAGATTCGAACATTTTTTATGTGATTCATTAGATCTCCTTTTTTTACACACGTGTCGACCATGCAACGGTGATGAACAGGTGTTGATCGTTGATCCCAAATCCAAACTCATATAAAGGAACTTTGTTATGTTCCGTTCTGTATGAACTTTCAACATTCAAGATCCCCTTTTTGCTATTGCCACAAAGAAAGCTCTCTCAAGCCCAATAACAGCAAACAAACAACTTCGACGCGAAAATGGGATTTCTCTGCAAGCTTGTAGACGCAGCACTCTTCGTCTTCTTCCTCGTAATTGCAGTCGCTGCGCCACTCATCGACGGCCAAACGTGTCTCCCAATCCATATTTTCCCGGACTTTCTCGTCGACCTAAAGCAGTGGTACACTCGCGAGTATGGCGATTATCTATTCGACGAAAAGCCTCATTTCTTTGTCGGCATTGTCTGGCTTGAGCTTCTCTTCCAGTGGCCTCTCGCACTCCTCAATCTCTACGGTATCGTTGCTAAGACACCGTGGTTCAACACTACTTGCTTGATCTATGGCGTTTCTGTTTTTACTTCCATGGTATTTGATATCTTTGCTCTTACCCCACTTAATTATGATTTGTTTGGTTCCCTGGAAAATAGAAATTTTCGTTTTTCTTAATGTGTTTGATGATGGTAGCTCGATTATTACGCTGATTTTGCTGCGACTCTGTTTTTACTTCCATGGTATTGGATATCTTTCTTTTTACCCCACTTAATGTTGATCTGTTTGGTTCCCAGGAAAACGAGAAATTCTCGTTTTTCTTAATGTGTTTAAAGATGGGTAGCTCGATTTTTACGCTAATTTTGCATGAATTCGCTGCGTCTCTGCTTATACTTCCATGGTATTTGATATCTTTGCTTTTACCACACTTAATGATGATCTGTTTGGTTCCCGCGAAAATATGAATTCTCTTTTTTCTTAATACGTTCATAGATGAGTAACTCGATTTTTATGCTGATTTTGCATGACTTTGTTGCATCCACCAACTGTTTCATCTCTCTGTCTCGCATAAGTTAATTGGATATAGCAAATTCTAGGGAAACATCAATTCCCAATTCGTCCTGTTTGGTTCTCAATGGAATGCAGGAAAGGAAAATGCCCAGAGCATTTGTTTAGAAAGGAAGCTAATCTTAGAAGACAATTTCATTTTCTTTCCTTTCCTTTCCTTTCCCTAACCAAACAGAAAGAGCCCTTATATCCTTGCAGTTTATAGACCCGAATTGCTTAACAAGAAGAAATTCTAATGTTGCATTTAGCAGTTTTATCTATGGATACTATAGGTCCAGAAATTGTGGTAATTTTCCTCTGTGAAAAATGGATCATTTTGGAACTTCCAAAAGGCATCACAACGAACGATTTCAAAAACACTACCACTTTTGAGATGGTTTGTGATGATTTAGAGGTTATAGACAAGAATGTGGATGAGTATGTGAGGGAGATAGATGGTTGAACCAAGAATGAAATGCCTGTTTAGGCCTTTTAGCCATTCACCAGATACATTATTGCAAATTGGTGTCTATTAACACATATTTCTATTTTCTAGTGCCTATTCTATCACATTCAAATTGGTGTGGGACGATATAACTCTGACAAATAAGATACTAGTGCGCTTCTAATGCAGGACTAAAATGATTGAAATAGTAATTTTGTTAGGTTTATACATTGTTGGCCATCGATTAGAATCTACCCCACAATTGTTGGTGAGATTTCTGTGCAGATTGGATGCATTCATTCAGTTTGGTTGAATGGTTGAATCCAGCACCACAGTTGGGCTGCTAATTAGCATGATCTCCTGCTTTATAAATGTCTCATTTCAACTATGTATCTGTCATGGAAGCTCACACATACAAGATTATTAGACCATTAAGTGTTGGCCACAATTGAAAATGTTATGTGAATACCTTTTTCTGCAAATCACATGAAATTGCTCGTCTAATTTTTTTTCTGTAATGGGCGAGAGAGAGTATTGATTTATGCAATGTGGATAGATGGTGGCTTGGATGGCAAATGCAGGTCCCCTTCATAGCCAAATTTCTTTAACTCTGGACTGGATTCCCTTCATTCATCTGACTCCATTATATCAGAATTTCATAAGACAGTGGACTAGAATCTATTCATTCCTATCTCTCTCTCTCTCATGATTTTAATGTGTTCAGGTAACTATTTTAGCAGAACTGATGGGGTCTCGCAAGGCATCTGATAAGCTGATGATGATGTACTACCCATTCTTGGGTCTTGCCATATTAGCCATCCTACGTGGGCTGCTGGCAAACTCTAGCAAGACTACTACTTCAATCCTTGGCAAAAGAACTGTACTGGGTAGGAAAAAAAGGTCTTGAGATACAACTCACTGCTCAAATTTTGTACTACTTGTCCTTTATTAAGGATTTTTTTTTTCATTTATTTTCTGTTTTTCTTGATTGAGAGCTTAATCTATTGAGATAACTCTTGTTACTAACAAAGGGTGATTTATAATTGTGCTTCATTATGAGCCATACGAACAGTAGAATGGAAATGTATGATTGGAGATTATTTTTTCTGGTTTGATCGTATTTCTTGTGTCACCTCATTAACTTTAATTTATTTATTTACTTATTTTTATGGTTCGCCTAATATGACTTGGTAAGTCAGAAGTCTCGTTGAACATGATGAGCTTCGGCTGAACAATTCATGTCTCTCCCTTTACGGGATGAGATTCTGGGTTCCATTTCTTATGGATGGGAATTAACCCATTTGTTATTCCCCTTCCCCATTAACAACTAACCACCAACCATACTGTGTATATCTCTTGGCGAAAAAAGAAGTCAGGAGTCTCATTATATAAAGTAATGGAAGATTTTGTACGAATATTGCGGATTACCATTCAATAATCAGTTTCTGATATTTGTTTAAGATGACTATAGGACCATTAGATGTGTATTAATTGCATATATACTGTCTCCTTTTCTCTCAGAATATATATATCTCAGTCTACGACTCTACGTACTTAACTTGATGCCACTGAAAGGAGACAGCACTTGAATTCAACAATTCAACGCCATTTTATGATAACGTGGTTAGAAGCAGTTTCTGCATTTTTGAGGTCATCAAATGCCTTTGCATAATACAAGTAGTTTCCTCTAAACAGCGGTTTGATGAGCAGCTTATGCAGTGTTGTTGAATTTCTCAGCAGGAATTTCAAAAGATCGACTTCATATTTTGTCCCACTAAATCCCTTTACATTTACCCTCTTGAGGTGACCAAGAGTCCGTTGTTCTTGCATCCAGAATTCGTCTGGCAGTTCGGGATAGGCCACATGTGTATCAAAATGTGTATATTCCTGAAAAGTTTATTAAGAAGATTATGAGATATAAACACGTGCAAGTGATTTTAGCCTAAACATTAATTAATAAACTACCAATTTTTGTTTTTAAAAGCAAAAAAACTGTAAGTTTTGACTTTGTAAAGTATTGATAGTTATTTTTAAAAATTAAGTTATGGAGTAAGATTTTTTTATTATTTCAACTTTTAGAAGTATTTATAATTTATAAATAGGGAAAATCATATTTTAGTCCCTTCAATTTTGGGGTGAATATCAATGTGGTTCCTAACTTTTACTTTTACTCTATTTAGTCCATTATTTTAAAAAAAAAGTTGTACCAATGTGGGATATTAATTGACGGAATTTTCAATGAAGATTGACAGTCTCTAATTAGGTTGCTAACGTAATTAGTATTAGCTGCCTGCCAGTTTAGTCAATAGCCATCAATTTTAACAAATGGAATGTTAATTTCGTAAGTTGATGTTTCACGTAATTACAAGTTTTAAAAATTTTGGACAAAATCGAGCAAAAGTAAGTAAAATTTAGGGACCAATTGGTATTCACCCCAAAGTTAAGGTACTAAAAGTTCATTTTCGCTTATAAATACGAGTATCTGCACCATAAAAAACTACAAATTTTTTTCCACTATTTTACTATATTAGAAGTTAAAAAAGAAAAGAATAAAAAAAAAAAAGCGATAGTTTATCCAAATGGATCCTAATAAAATGACCAGTGAACTCACATTCATGGTTATCAAGAAATCCATGGAAATGAAGAGAGTTTTAAGATGAGGTGCACTTCTAAGCAAGCTTAAGATGGCTGTGAGCTCATATGGTTCTTTGCAAGTATTTAATGTTAAATGCTCGACATTCATCAGTTTCAACTGTGGCTGAGAAGACAAGTACTCGCCGGGAAGCACCTAAAAAAAAAACCAGTATGACAGCACTTGGTGAACTAGTATTAATTAAACACCCGCAGATCGAAACTATACAGATGAAATAGATTATTTTGGACTGCATAATAACATATAAGACAGGCTTAATTAAGGGAGGGGCTATTTGCAGCACTGATTTTACTAAAAGCAGTCCATTTAAAATTTTGATTTGGTCTAATATACCCTTTTCTGAGTACAGCCCAATAAGTTTTAAGGCAACCCTATATTCAAAAAAATATAAAATTTTTATAATGCCAAAAATGACCCCATTCTAAATACTACACAAAAATTCTTAGTGCAACCCATTTTTCCATTAATTGAATTAAAAAAAACAAAAAGCAAAAAACGAAAGAACAAGTTCTCCCGCGATGCTTGTGTGAAGGCCGAGCTTCCATTCGAATGAGAGGAGAAGACAACACAACCGAACTGTTTTTGCTGCCATTCGAACCACCATTGAAGCTTCCAATCGAACCCACGTTCACGTTCAGGATTCAGCATCTCGTAGCCATCACCACGCATAGAAGAGTCACCGTCCACGAGGGATCGAACCCACCTTAAACTTCACGAGCCACGCATTGAAGCATTGAAGCATTGAAGATTCTGTTCCTTCATCACAAGCATTGAAGAGTCACCTTCTTCGAACATCATGGTCGGTATGTATTGAATTTTTTTTAAAATTTTTTTGTATTTGAACTCAGTTATTTGATATTTGTTAGGGCTCGGACTGAAATGCGAGGATTTATTGTTCTATATTTAGTTTATTTGTTGGAATCTGTAAGTTTTTTTATCATTGTTGATTGGAAGCTTCGTTTCAATCAACAAATGGTATTCGGACTGTACTTGCCGATTATTAGGGCTTAATATTCGTATATGGGTTAGGAACATATGAACAGTATATTCGAACTTGTATAGCCGAATGTAGTCATGTTTTTCGACATATTGTAGCCGAATATCATGGTCTAATATTCGGCATTAGGATTCCGAACATTGAAGATTGCATTCGGACTTTTTCAGCCGAATACTGTGTTTAATATTCGAAGTTTAATAGCCGAATATATGTTCACATATTATCCAGTGAACACTTTTAAGCATTCTAAAAATAATACTAGCCTTGAGAGATTGATTGAGATGGTATCATGTGGAATCAGCTTGTTTTGATAAATTTTAGGCATTTGACTCTACTAAAATCTTTTGATATTGGCCCTAGATGGATTAATTCTCACATGACAAGAATTTAGTGTTCACTAGATAATATAATTAACAAAAATTCGTGGTGACCTAAATGGGGATGAGGCCCATGAGCTTTTCCAACTAGACATTTTTCCTCTCTAAATCAGCAATTCAATATACTTGAAGCTTTTCCTTAATTAAAAACTCCATCTGACCTTAAACTCATCATTGTCATAGTAATGATAGTGTATCCCAATATCTATACACCTTTAATACCCCTAGCTGGTTCACAACTAATGGCATAAAGCAACTGAACAACTCCAATGTCAACCATACTTCTCATGAAACTTGGTTGATAGTGTGTTTGATAAAGTAGCCCCATTATTGTTCATTTGTGAATCTAAGAAAACCTTTCATGTGAAGGTGCACTAGAACAGTCATTCAATCAGAAAGTAAAATGAGAAGGAGAGAGTCATCCGATCTCTGCTCCTGCAGATTTTAATCGTCAAAGGAATGTGCATTCAGTTACTTGTGCTGGCTTACATTGTTTGGAAACAAAAATTGAACCCCCCCTCTCCCTCCCAGAATTAACTCAATAAAGATGGAAAGAAAGTGACACATTTTATGGAGTCTATTATTCATTACATGAGTCAAACAGATCGGTTGGTCCCAAGATGTAATTAGGAAGTGCAGAGTTGCTTTAATTTCTTTTTGTGTTGTTTGGAATTAAGGTTTGACTCACTCTTTTTAACATTTATAGGTAACTTTTGTCATATTACTAACTTATTTAGCATCGCTTTCGCATATAACTTTTTTTTTTATTTCATATATAACATATTTAATTAAGCCAATATTCTATTGACTATAATGTTTAATATGCTAGATAAAAATCGTTATAACAATTATTTTATGTTTTTCAGGGAAAATGGATGAAATAGCCGGTACTACATGGCCGTGTGAGGACACATCGTTGGAGGAAAATCAAGAGCGAAAGCGTCCAACAGCTTCAGATAGAAAGAAACGTGAAAGCGAAACTGTGTACGTGAAGAAGAAGAAGAAAGCAAAAGTAGCAGATTCAGCTACTGAGAGAGCAGCCGATGCAGTAGACGCAGCAGTAGATCCATCATTAGAGCCTGCATCAGAGGTAGCAGTAGATCCATCATTAGCGCCTGCATCAAAGGCGGTATTTGCATCAGAGGTAGCAGTAGATCAGTCATTAGAGCCTGCATCAGAGGTAGCAGTACATCCATCTTTAGAGCCTACATCAGAGGCTGTAGTAGATCAGTCATTAGAGCCTGCATCAGAGGTAGCAGTACATCCATCTTTAGAGCCTACATCAGAGGCTGTAGTAGATCCATCTTTAGAGCCTGCATCAGTAGTATCAGTACATCCATCATTAGAGCCTGCATCAGAGGCTGTAGTTGCATCAGAGTTGCAGTTGGCTCAGTTGAGACAGTGTTAAGGGAAGATACAGAAGATGCAGTTCGGGGTACTGTTGAAGGAATCATTGAACTTACAGATACCCATGATTCTGGGGATGAGAGTGATAGTGATAGGGAGCATGAGGAGGGCTCGAAAAGAAGACAAGATGTAAGAATTGAATCGCATGATTCAATTCTTGAGAGTGGTAGTGGGGGTGAGGATGATAGTGAGTCTGGGGAGGAGGAGAGTGATAGAGATGGAGATGGGGTGGAGGATAGTGAGAGTGAGAGTGATGGAGATGGGGAGGAGGAGAGTGAGAGTGTGAGCAATGGAGATGGGGAGGAGGATAGTGAGAGTGTGAGTGAGAGTGAGAGGGAATTTGAGAGTGAGAGGGAAGAAATTGTTGGTCCCAGGAGTACAAAGGGGAAAGAGAAAGTGGTGGTGAAGGGGAAGCGGAAGGTTAAGTCGAAGGGTAAATCACAACCTTCCTGTTCTACGCCTACTGAATTCCCTGGCGGCCCCAAGAATATGGACATTTTGAAGGGTTTTGAAACCCATGTAGCTCGATACATTTGGGAGGGACAGGTACATTGTCTTGTATCATTTATTCATTTATAAAGTTGTTAGTTTTATTAGCATTTATCGATTTTCTAACATATATTCGTTTTGTTTTGTAGGATCGAGAACCTCTGAAATGTATACAACATGTCCCAAAAATTTTTGAATGGCACTTTAAGAATGAGAGCAAGAAATTCAAGGCAAGGGTGAATAATACCCCTTTATGCCAACTGATGCAGGTGTCCTACACTCACATAAACCGTGTACTGATTTCGGCATTCGTCGAGCGCTGGCATCCCGAGACTAATACTTTTCACCTACCATTCGGGGAGATGACCATTACGCTCGACGATGTCACACAAATCACAGGTTTGCCTGTTGTTGGAAAGGCTGTGAGGGCACCTGATATTCGAAAGGAGGATGCCATTCGCTTGCTGCAGAAATATTTGGGAGTTTCACGAGATGCAGCATTGGAGGAAGTGAGGATAAATAGATGCAATTATGTAAGGATGGAGTGGTTGAGGAAAACTTTTGAGTGCCGGGCGAAGGATAGAGATTCGGATGCAGTCATTGATCGGCACGTGAGGGCCTATCTACTTTACCTCCTTGGGTGTTCACTCTTCTCCGACAAGACGGGAACGAAGGTACCAGTGACATATTTGAACCTCTTGTCGGATGTTGGAGATGTACCCAACTATTCCTGGGGCGCAGCTGCGTTAGCCTATTTGTACAGGCAGTTGGGGGTAGCTACACGGGTAGAGGCTAAGCAGATTGCTGGCTATCTCACTATAATGGAGGTACATTCATGATTGAAAAACTCATTATATTTTTTTGTTTGAATAAGTTATTATCATATGTTAACATCAATTTTTGAATATAATGTACAGGCCTGGATATACGAGCACTTCACTGTGGAGCGGCCTACACCCGACCTAGAATACGTCAACGGCACGCCCCGAGCAATGAAGTGGAAGCCTCGATCCTCAATTAGCGCAGCAGATGCCCCCAATAGACTTAAATTCATGAGGCAGCAAATAGATAATATCTTAAAAGAAAATGTAAGTCTAAATTTGTATGTTTGAATATATTTGCTATTGTTCACTTATTTGACTTGTTATATTTTCTTGTATATATAGGTCATTTGGGATCCATACCGTGGCTTGCGAGATGATCATCCATTCGAGTCCATTGCGTGGTACTGTGGATGTATCGTTTTCTGCGACCAGGTTGAGCCGTACCATCCAGCCCGTGTTCTGAGGCAGTTTGGGTACGTGCAAACCAAACCATGGAACCACTCGCCCATCCCTCCAACAAAAGCAAAGAGAGGACCCAAAGCAAATCTATATTCTGTCGAGCACATATTCGTGGAGCACAACTGGATGACCTGGACCCACCACTGTCTTTCCATTAGTAGCCGTGGAGAGCCGTGCGATGCAGATAGCCCATGGATGTGTGAGGACGGGTATGAGGAGTGGTATTCTGAGAGAAGTCATGTGAGGATCCATCCCACCACCTCTACCTCTTTCCATCATCCTATCCAGCGATCGTATGGGGATGCTTACATTGATTTGGTGAGTACTTGGAGATAATTTTTACAATATGGAATCAATTTGGATGCACCTTTACTTTACTCACTAACTCTGTTTTACAAAATAACCGCAGAAAGAAAGCCCTTACGCATTTACAAGAGTCTTTAAAACTGGGCGAAAGACAAACAATGGATGCACTTCTAAAGCGGGTGAGACTGGCAGCATCCATCCTCAGCGATGACACGATCGCTGACATTGCAACAGGATCTACGGCAGAAGTGCAAGAATCTGAAACAGTGGGAATTGGACGAGGGTCAAGTAGGAGCATGAGAGGACGAGCATCGATATCTATTGAGGAGAGAGGACGATCATCGACAGCTACTGAGGGGCGAGGGCGAGGGCGAGGGCGAATTCGAAAGCAACGTGCCGGACGAGGGTGAGAGACACCATGGACCACTGAAGATGAAAAATTGAACTTTTTTTGGATGATAATATAACATGTTTAATAGTTGACAATATGGATGTAAGGGATGAAGTACATTGATCAATTTTTACTTTTAAATTATTCAACTTTCAGCTCTAAATTTGTAAATTTGAACTAAGTAAATTATAAGTTTTAGTTGTAATGTGAAACTATTTGATATGTGTGTTGTATTGTTTGTGTATTGTATTATGTATTGAACACCGTGTATATCAGGGAAATAAGTTGAAAATGAAAACCAAATAACCATTTTGGGAGATTATATTCGGTACCCTACCACCGAATATAATCATTTATATTCGGCCACAAACTACCGAATGTTAACTTATGTACTCGGTAACCCATTGTCGAATGCATCCCCGGCCTCTTGTTCGAAACCTACAGACCGAATCTAATGCTTATATTCGGAAACAAACTATCGAATGTTAACTAATATACTCGGTAACCCATGGTCGAATGCATCCCCGGCCTCTTATTCGATACATACAGACCGAACCTGGTAGTTTATATTCGGCAACTCCATACCGAATCTAAATTATGTTGAAAATTTATTCGAAACATTGTTGTCGAATGTTAGGTATCATATTCGGCCAAACACTGCCGAATCAGGTCTCGGCCTTATATTCGGCCACGACAGACCGAATATAATCAATATGATTCGGTGATTAGATTCCGAATATTAGTTCTTGATAATCAACCTTCTATATTGGACATCCAATTCTCGAGTATTGCATATGACATTCGGCATTTGGTGACCGAATATAAATATACATATTCGGTATGTAGTTGCCAAATATATCATTTTTTTTATCTTTCAAAAAATTCATAATAACTGTCCTAGGAAACATCATTGCAGCTTCATGGCTCATATTCCTAAAACTTGAAGTGAAGAAATGGCAAACAACTTACATCTACTATGTTAGCATCCAACAAGAGACAAATTGAACTATAACCAAGTTTTTACTTACTTATTATGTATATATATTGAAAATTGCAGTATTCAACATTGAATCAAAAGACAGTGCTAATATGTTTATAAATGTGCACAAAAGTTAAAACTATCCACTTGTATTCATTCTACAATGAAAATATGTAACTTACATATTCCCAAATGACAAAAAAAGTATGGAATACATTGTATGTCTAAGCAACAGTTAAATCAATAAACTCCTCCATTACGGCTAAGTGTTGCGGTAGGTCAAGCTCATGAAATCATGCAATTTGTGATGAGTGACTATCGGCCCATCCTTTTGCATTGTCGAGCGCACATCTCTTCCAGGCTAGTGAAATAGAAGGAATTGGAGCATTCGGGTTTAATACTACCTGTACAAAGTGGTTTCCATTTATCAAAGCCAATGCGACATATTTTCTATTTGCAACCGGTATCGGATCCGATCTCAAAGGAAAAAATGTCAAACACTGTTCGTTCGAAATAAGTATACAGACCACATTGTAACTAGAAGCTATGAGGTGTCCCATGTCAGGAAAGCTCATCCATTTATCTTTCGGAGCATTATCCGCACTATCCCATAACAAACGATTTCTTACCTCATCAAATGCTTCTACACTTCTACAACAAATCTCCTCGTAAAGAGGCTGATTACTTTCTAGCTCGTGTAGCAAATCTTTCCGTACAATGGCCCAATCATCTTCAAACATACCCAACTGTCCCGCAACGGATCGAAATCCACAGTTCCCATCGGCCTTGACCCCTATCATGAAAGAAATGTGAGACAACATTGCTTGAGGAATAAGTTTTCTATATTTCTTAGTATCATCACTCAGTCGACAAATTGATGACATTTGCTGCTTCACAATTGGTAGTTTAATCTTCTTTTTGGAGAATGCGGAATCCATAAGCTTTTGTTTAGAATCAATCGATTTGTACTCAAACCGGGATGGATCCCGTTTGGTCGTTACATCTTCACGGACCCTCTTCTGACTACTACCTTTCGGTCTACCTCTATTGGATTTCTTCACTTTTGGCTCGAGTAGAATAGTAGCGGATGGCTTCACAATTTCCTTCAGTTTTAGGTACAAATCTTGTTGGCCTTGGGGAGTCGAATCATTAAACTTCTGTATGTAGAGATCAATTAGTGGCCGATAATCGAACATGTCATTTGTGATATTCTCAACCACTGGATTATAGGAAAGAGACCTCCAATATTTATGAATCTAATCAATAGGAATGTCCCTTCCCTCAATCTTCCACATTGCCAACTGGTGGGCACAAAGAAGCCCGTGTGTGCGAGTCAGTACACAACGACAAACATTTTCATCGACTCCCACAATGTTAGTACGCTCCAATTCTTCGACAATCAACTCCAAAGCCCTATGAGATACAATGCCAACAAGCAATTTGCACTGTGGAATCCCTTGAACCTTATGATGAACTTTAAACATGCTCACTTCAAAAGATGCCTTGATTTGATTATGTTGTATAAGCATCTTGCCATGTACAAGTTTAAAAACTTCTACGAGGTTATTCATCGATGTCCCCAAGCGCCTCTTCAATGCCGCATGGGCGCTCTCCACTCTATTGGTTGTCGTACAACCAAAGTGCATGTAGCGATCAGTCCACGCAGCCACAAAATTATCTTTGAAGTCGTTCAACCAAGAAGACTTCAAGTATTCCAACGCCTTTGGAAATTCAGAGAACGTCTCATCCATTCTGTTTAACTGAGAAACATACATCTCTTCATCTTCTGCATTTACTAAATCCCACCATGAACATATAAATGATG
>JAESVK010000923.1:3661875-3679817 GCA_017140935.1 Hamamelis virginiana
GAAAGCAATAAGCTTACATTGAAAAGACAGATCAACCCTCATTTGTTTAAGTTCTTTTTAAGGGGGAGAAAGGGGGTTAATCTACTTAATATTAAATAATGGAACCTGGAGTTAATGAGCATTAGGCATTTGAAAAGTATGTCATCATACATGGCCTACCTACTGTTACCAAATTTAATGGTGTCTTTTTCAATAAGTTCATAATAGCGTTGAGGTTCAATGCGATTATCCTGCAACCAAGCGAACAAATGTTACTAATAAATAAATAAAAAAGTAACGGCAAACATGACCATTTTTCTCTCTTTTGATGATACTCAGGTAATCAAAAAGAAAAGAAATAACAAATGGTCGCATGCATACAAACAATTGATGAGAACAAGGAAGTTCTAAAAAAGGCTTACATTAATGAAAGTTCCATTAGTACTTCCAAGGTCCATTAAGTAAGGCCTAAAACAGTGGAAACAAGAAAGCAATCAGATTTGAGATATACTCATTTAGTAGCAAAGTTGATTGCAATAATTTATACCTTAAAAATTAGGTTTTTGCTTTCAGTTTACCTTACTAGTTTTGTTAACATGCCATCAGGTTGCTCTTTTTCAATTTGCCTGATAAGAAAGAAATATTTAAAAAAAAAAAAATCGAATACAACAACAATTTAATAAAATTACAAAGCATAGTTCTACCGGAATTGAATAACAGCATGTTGCTTGCTGCAGGAGGGGTGATCTGTAGGGATGTCTGCCACCCTCCTTTCTCTCCCAAAAAGATAACAGCTCTGGCGATGTATGTAGAGGGGCTCTGTTCAACAGAAAATTAGGAGATCAAGTTTATAAAGCAAATACAGAAGACAACCAAATCAAGATGACATGATCTACAAGAATTGACTATATGCAAAAAATTGAAAATAACCAAATTATGGTGAAGGTGCTTAGCTGATGCCTAGGGGATTAAACTTCTACTTGAGGTTGGCCTTGCCAAAAAGTATAGTTCTATTGTCTCTTCATGATTTTCAAATATTTGGATATTGATACAGGTAAAAAGAAGTACGGAGAATGTGTCTTAACTTGGAGTGCTAAGATAGCATTCACAACTCTTGAATCCTTTAAAGAAGAATACGAAGTAAATATACAAGAAACCAAAAAACCTTTTTCGACATTGATGAATAAGGCGGTGAAACATGGAAGGCAATTTGATCAGGGGTCTTGAGGTGAATGGTGGAGGCGGGACTGGTTCTATCACCTGCCTTCTGTATTCAGATTATGTTATCGTTTTTTATGACAGAGAGGTGGACCAGCTCAGATTCTTAAGAGGTGTGCTGTTGTGCTTTGGATGAAGTGGAGAGTCCTTATTTCCTTGCAACGAACCTTGGTTGTAAGGTGATGAGCCTTCCTTCTCTTTACCTCAGTCTTCCTCTGTTTTTCCTTCAAGTCAAAGGTGGTCTACTGGTTTAGGGATGGTGTTATTGAAAGAGTGGAAAGTAAGTCTTGCGGGTTGGAAGAGATTGTAGTTGTCTAAGAGGGGTAAGCTCACGTTAATTAAGAATACCTTGACTAGAATTCCAACTTAGTTTATGTCTTTGTTTAAGATCCCCTCGTCAGTTGCTCGTAGATTGGAGAAGATTCATAGAAAAATTTTGTGGGATGGGGTGGGAGATGAGCATAGGTATCACCTAGTAGATTGGAATTCATTGTGTGCCTCTAATGAGGAGGGTTGTGCGGGGCTTAAAACATTATTAGTGTTTAATGAAACCGTGTTCGATAAATGGCTATGGAAGTTTGCTTCAAATAGAGGTGCTTTGTGGAGGAAGTTTATAACTTGGAAGTACAGGCTAGATAGTGGAGTGAGGGTTTGGAAAGCTATAAGAAGTGGCTACAGTAAATTACAAGAATATGTAGTTAATAGAGTGAGAGATGGGAAGAAAGTGAAGTTCTGGAAGGATGTTTGGTGTGGAAGTTGCACTTTTGGGGTTAAATTTTCTAATCCTTTTGCATCACTTGTAATAAGGAAGCCTTGGCTTTAGATTATGCTGAATGGGGTGGGGAGGATCCTTTTTTGAAAGGTTTGATTATGGGTTCCTTTTAGGGGGATTGTATTTGGAGAAACTGTGCTCCCTCCAAGGTTAGCCTTTCTTGTGTGGGCTAAGAGGGACAATGGCCTCATGATTGATCATCTCATCTCTACAGGTTGGTTTTTCCCCAGTAGACGCTACATGTGCAAGAAATGTTTTTTTGATGTGTATGGAGGGAGAGATAGTAGGATTTTTGAAGGCTCTCTATTGAGTGGTATTCTTTTGAAAGAAATGTTTTTAGTACTCTCATTGTGCGGCTTACTTAAAATTGACTAGGAGGAACCCCTTCTTTTCTTTTTGAACACACCCTGTATACTAGGGCTTCAGCCTCTTTGTTTTGTTTTTTCTTTTTAATAATATACTTGCCTTTCATCAAAAAATAAGATGCAAAACAAACTTTTAATATTCATAGCATTTCGTTTAAAAATCAAAGCACCTAATTTCAATGCTTGTTTTCATTTATATCACCAAAGTACCAGATTTCAATAAAGGGTGCGCAGTTGTGCTCATTTTCATCTTATATAGTTAAATCTTGTGCATGATGGATATTGAAATAGAGGATCAGCAAGTAAACTCAATGAAGCCTTAATCCCAGCCACTTGGGATGGGCTACATGGATCTTTTTTCATCATTCAGCACTATCTAGAGCCACATCCTCCATCAACTAATGGGTCCCCTCTTGGAAATCTATCCAAATTCATATCCTCCTTCGCTATTATCAACAATATAACAAATGGGTGCCCTCCTAGAAATCTACATAGTGAATGATTTTGGATGATAACATGATTGCAGACCTATCTAATCTATTGTGTTACCTGAGACAGCTCAGAATGTTTACAATTAGAGCTTGGGATTCTCAGCTTGTTTATTAGAATTTTCATTTTTATGTGCCCACACCACGGTAAATATGTCACATGATCAACTAGAATGCCAAGCAGCTTATGTAAAACAACCAACACACATAGGTAACTCTCCTGCCAAGTATTGCTTTGTTGCCTATATTTGTCTAGCTACCATTGCCTGCATATGCCCTAATAAAACCAGTAGATGGCCTGGCTATGCATGGTGAGCCAAGGCTTCTGGGCACTGAATTGACCACGTGACAGTTAACAAAAAGCCAAGACTAAAAAGGGAGTGAAATGGTATAAACGACTTGAAAAAAAAAAATGGAAAATTAAATTAACAAAAGGTGATGAGATTCACCAGAGCAACAACATTGACTAGATGAAACCAAAGTTAATCTTTACTACTCATCTGACTAAGAAAAAGGCAAATATGTATTTAATAATATTTTGATGCCTTACCTTTCTAATACTACACTTTATTAGAAGTTGCATAACCACCTCCCAAAGCAATTAATTATGCAACCACGGATTTCAGCATTATTAATAATCTTCTTTATTTTTGCTTAATGACTGAGATCAGAGTTTAGCAATAACAGAAATGTAACCAGAAGCTTGCGAAACAATACTGTATTATTCACAACCATTTAGGTGAAAATATCATATATTTTCTCTAAAAAAAACTCTCTACTGGGATCAAGAACATCTAAATTCTTTTGTTGCTACCTCTCTGCCTACCACCCAAGAAACTGCATTCACTTTAAACTCTTTAAACTAAGCATGAATGCACAACTTTTCCACAAAAGATGTCACTAGACCCAAGTTTTAGCCACATAAAAATTCTGATTCACCTGGTGTCCATAAAAGCAAAACAATCATACTACTTTAACCACGATACCACCTGAACAGCTATTTATTTAAGCTCAATGGCATCAACTTGGTTGATTTTAACCCTACAAGGCTACAACTGGGAGACAGGCAACCTATGAAGATAATGCAGCTTTCATTAATGTGTTATGTATCAAAATGAATGTGCAAAAGGGAGCAAGCAAAAAAATTAATGTCCCCCAATTAAGTGAAATAACATTAAGCATTATGTTTGAGTAGATGAAAGTGCTATTAGTGTATTATGTATAGCAATGAATGTGTAAAAGGGAGCAAGCAAAAAAATCAATGTAATCCAATTAAGTGAAATAACATTAAGCATTATGTTTGAGTATATGAGAGTGCTATAAAACTGACCATTGAGAACTTCTCCAGCCTTAAAAACATACAGTCTCCATCTTATCTCTGGTTTCCGAGCTTCTGGCGGTTCAGTAAACAGCAAAGTGATACCTGAGATGAAGAAACTTCCGATTAACAAAAGCAGTACAATCTCAACGATCATAGGACCATTTCCTCAACTGCAAGACAATTTTTTTACAAATCAAATTTTAATCACTACCAATGCAATTTGAAGTAGTATTAGAAAGGTTATGGCAGAGAAATAGCTGCTATGGCATCATTCCTTTTATCTTTTGCAAGATATCTCTGCCATGGCATAATTCTGCAGTATGATTGTTATGGCATCTTTAAGTTGCTATGGCATCACAAAAGCTATTTATTTAAGTTGTGATTGTTTGTAAGATATCTCTGCTATGGCATCATTCCTTTTATCTGTGTTTGCATTCATGAGAGAGTGGTTATGGCAGTGGCAGCACAGATTGGGGTCTGCAGGTACGTGGAAGTAGATAAGCTCTTTTCATTATGTACTTCAAGAGAAAATAATGCATGCTATGAGACCACAGTTGTCTTGGCGTAGTGGTAATTTGTGGCCACTATGGGGCAGGCAATGTGAGTTCAAATTTACCTTAAGTGGAAAAACACACACGCATGCACACACACACGCGCACGCACACACACACACACAGATGCTTTGAGAGGTGGTTTGTATGATTGTATCCTTAACAACATTCAACTCATTTAGAGTCTCTTTGTCTGGCTGGAAATCCATTTCCCAGTAAAAAACTAAAAGATTTCCCTGCATCAATAAAGGAAATCCTCTTTTAGATTAGTGGCTCTCTCCAGCAAGATGAAATTGAATTCTGATGGATCTATAGTAATTAGAAGCCATAGACTAGACTAAGAAGGGGCAGATGAAATAAGGTAAACAGGATTGGGCTTAGGAAAAACATTTATAAGGTGGAAAGACTTGTATAGGCATTATAACCCCACAATGGAACAAACTATCCAAGCTAAGAACTTTTTGAAACAAACAAATTGTTGGTTCCCGTTATATCATCCTGGTGTGGACAGCATAATCCTGCAAACAATCATTGCCTTAAATTTATTAACTATGAGAGAATATCAAAAGACATCAGCAGAGAAAAATTAAAAGCTTCTCATTTCTAGCTAATGTCTTACAATCTACTCCAAGGCTCATACCCATCAAAACTACAGCACCACTAGAAAAGAATGATGTGGCATTGCAATAGTGGGCCAAAACCTATCAAACAGCTTTCAGTAGAAAGCAACTCATATAATAACACTTCCAATGCGTTGGATCCTGGAAATTAGAAAATTGAACAAGAAAACAATATGATTTGGACTATATCACAAAGAAACAATTGTGAGAAGTTAGTTGGCCCTCCCTCTTCCTCTTGTTACCCACATGTCACCACTCAAGAGATGTGGAGGAAGTCTCTCACCATCTAGAGTGCAACGCACCCCATGTGTTGCTCTTATGCACAGCACTTGGGACATTAAAATTCTATGTAACCTAAAAGCTTGTAACAGATAAGAGCTTCTCTATTTCTGTTACTTGAAAAATTCACTTAGCCAATCTCCCCACCCACAAACCCCCCCCCCCCCACCCCCCAACACACACACAAAAGAACAAGAACAATACCAATAACAATGATAACTAGACAGAATAAGAGAATTAGAAACATATGCCACCCTGGTAGCTAGTCGTTGAGTTACCAGAGCTGACAATGGACCCACAAGGCTACAATAACGCAAAAAGAAAACATCCCACAACTTCAACACAGTTAAGACCTCATATCAAAATCTTTTCTCTTAATGAAAAAGCCTCTCAATGCTTTAACAACAGTAAAGGATAGAAAGTTTGTGTAAAGTCTAAGCCTCACCCCTTACTCGGTTGGTTTCTCCAGCAAGCTTCCCAGACAACTCAAATGATGGTTTTTGCTGCAAGTCATTACAAATAGGTAAAGGAACAAATGAGGATAATCACATCAAACATGTTATGTTATAATCCATAAAATCACAGAAACGCTCTATGCACATAAAAAAAACAAGGTTACTTATTACCTTTCCTTTTAAAACCTAATAATTACTTTTTTATCTAATTTCCAGGTCATTTAACACTTCAATACAAATTCTTTATGCAAATATACCAGTATAATATGATGGACTCAACTTACAAAACCCAGGCATCAAGTTAAATCATTACCTTCTGCTTTGATTCAAGAGCCTCCTCTGCAGCCTTCATCATTGCTACGCTATCATCATCCCTGCACAAGAATATAACTGATAATCAGAGGTTCATCAAGGCTTATCAAACAAAAAAAATAAAATTAATGACAGCAAAGTATTCTTATAACATATCAATCTCATCTCATGAAATTTATTTCATTCTTGAATTTGAAAATCAGAATGACAAACGAATGAGAGGAAGAATATAATAACAATAAAAAAAGGGGAAAATACACTTTGCACCCCTGTACTAAAGGCCAAAAACACTTTGCACCCCTACACTTTAAAAGTGAACAATCAACCCCCTACACTTTCAAACTTTAGCATAGGGGCTTACGGCGTTTAAAAATGAGGGTAGATTACCATTTTACCCATTGTAAATTCAATTTAAATTTGTGAGCAATTTTGGATCGGGTTCTCGGGTTACCATTATACCCAAACGGGTCTAACTAACTTAATATAAAATAAAAAAAAACCCCTAAACGTGATCGGTGCCCTAACTCCCAACCCCGCACTTCAAACCGACCACAGTCAATGTCTCTAGAATTGTGACCACATGGGGCACAATCTTGATATATGGATTTTTTCACAAAAAACTACGAGTGATGAGGTTGTTCCTACAGTGGTGGTGCATTCTGATGATGATATTGATTTGATTTTATCAATACTAGCTGTAATTGAAAAATTAACTAATTTTGATGAACTCAACTTCAACAGACATCAATGAATCGCTGTTTAAGAAGAGCAATGGTGGAATGCCTTAGATGGGATTCTCAACATTTTTGTATTAAGTTAAAAATAAAAGAGTGTTTTCCAAAGAGAAAATTAAAGAGTTTAAACTTTGAATAAATCAATAATAATAAGAATAAGGAAAATAGTGTTGGTCGAATTGAATAATGTTTACATCCCCATTGCGAATGTGTGAATGTGAAGGTGGGAAGCAGCAGCGGGGGATATAGGAGGGCAGTAGTAGAAGCGAAGATAAAGGTAGCCATTAATGGGTTTGGAAGGATTGGGAGGAACTTTCTGAGGTGCTGGCACGGTCGTAAGGACTCTCCCCTCGACGTCATCGCCATCAACAACACCGGCAGTGTGAAGCAAGCCTCCCACCTCCTCAAGTACGACTCTACAGTCGGTATCTTTGATGCCGATGTCAAGCCTTCTGGAGAAGCTGCTATCTCCTTCGACGGCAAGATCATTAAGGTCGTCTCCGACAGCAACCCCGTCAAGCCTTCTGGCTCACACAGTCGCCGGAGTTGGGAGCTCACACAGTAGCCAGCGTTGGGGAAGAAGATTAGCTCCTTTGGGTCGGGTCAAACCCATTAAGTGCTTGATCCACTTGGTCATTTATTTTATTAAATAAAAACAAGGGCATTTAAGTCATTTTACATGTAAAAAATAGTCATCTAACAATTTTTCCGTCAAAAATATGGACGGCCAACTAACAGAAGGGACCAAACTGCCAAAGTTTGAAAGTGAAGGGGGTTGATTGTTCACTTTTAAAGTGCAGGGGTGCAAAGTGTTTTTGGCCTTTAGTACAAGGGTGCAAAGTGTATTTTCCCCATAAAAAAAATTATTATATCAAAAACTTCTATCACAACTAGGATGTGATATGGGAAAAAAAAAAAGGAAGACGTAGCCCGTCTTTCATGCCTAGGAGGCTAGGATGTCCGCTATCCTTCTCATAACTGGATCCCACCAAAAATCCAAGCCCTGGGCTTTCCTAGGAGAGGTCATCCCAGATCACTGGAAGGCCAAAAGCACTAAAAAAAAAAAAAAAATATAAAATTATATATATATATATATATATATATATATATATATATATATATATATATATATATATTGTTGAGCAAGCCTAGAACCAAACAAGGTATGAGAATTTAATAGAAGTTTCAATGGCTCTGAAAAATAAATAGTGCAATAATTATTATCTAATAAAGAAAAATAAACTTTTACGAAGTTACTCTATGATCTAACATATCTAATCTAAATTATCATAATGTTTTATTCGAGAATTTCATAATTTTACCTTTTTTTCCTAGAATTACTGAAATAACAAAAATAAAAATCCAAAAGTTTTCCCTTATTTTCTTATGATAAATATAGTAAAAAGTGCCATAGCCATACCTTTCCAATTAAAAGTAACTTTAAGTAGCTTTTTTCTCATCTCCATATAATTTCCTAGATAAAAAACCTATCATAATCGCTAGTGCAACAAAATCACAAACTGCCATCAAAATAGAAACTTTACAAGCCAACAGCAACTCAAGTATGAACATAAGTGATGAACTATCAAAGGCAAATATCAACAACTAAAAAAGGCAATTACTTTTTAAGTTTTTTCAATCTTTTTTTTTTAGCAAGCAACATTAGTAAACAGAATATTCAGAACAAGAGCACCTTCTTCATAAAAAAGACAGTTCATGACTTTATGCCTTTAGCCAGCACTAACACATAACTAGCATACGTCAGATCCATACTGAATGCATAAAGTTTAATTTCAGTCACCCTTAATTATCATAGGGCGACAGTCAACAGCTATTGTACACTTCGCAGCTAAAGTGGAGATATACTTCTGTGGTGTTATATGGCAAGCACATTCTTATCATCTATCATGCAAAATGAAATGACAGATCAAAGAAGACCAATTAAATCTCATAGACTTCATTGGATAACGCAACAAACATGTTCATTAGATAACTATAGCAAAGATGAGACAGTTAAAATGAATAAGTGGAATGTAAACCAGGAGCATTTGGGAGCATCTCAATAAGCAAAGAAAAGGGAAACATTAATTGAGATGGTTGAAACACATACAAAGAAAACCAACAGTGGCATCGGTGAAAATAAGTTTGTTATACAACTTAAATGTGATATCAAAGGAAGATGAAGACTTGAAAGGACGACATTAAAGTTTACAAGAAGAGATCTAATACAAACATGCAAACCTGAAAAAAACAGCTTCTAGCATACCTGAGAAACAAGATTGGTGTAGCTGACGCCAAATAGTTAGCATAAACACTATTCATTATTATGAATTTATGATTGATGGTGCTTATTGCAATTATAGAAAAGAGATAAAATGATTCAACCTTTTTGCTCAGCACTCACAATATCCCAATTATGTTATTTACTTTCTACTCCGTAAGAGAGTGATCTAACCTAATGTACATACTCTAAAGGCCAGATTTAGTCCAGATGTCAATCAAACATGCTAATGAGAAACAAAAAAAGTTGATCTATTTATGAAATATTAAGAAGCACAGATCAAAACTTTAGTAAAAAGGTTCAAATTCAACCAGTAACTCACAGATTTGGCTCAGATCCTCTTGAGTTTGTAACCTGAATTACCACAAAAAAGAAAAAAGAGTTCACACTTCAAAATAGAATTCTCGGGTGGATTAAACATCAAAGTAAAAATGAAGTTAAAAGCATAATACTCATCCATTGCATTGAGGTCGTTGTAAGTAGTAAATGCAGTAAATAAAAGAGAGCAAGATATATATATCAGTCCCTATCTAGTCAGCAAATGCTTATATAAGTTATGTAAGCATGAAGCCCATAGATAATTGTGTAATGCATATTTTGAAAACCTGACCATGGGATTAGATGTTGTACTTATGGATGTCATGCATGTCAAAAATCACAGTGATCCAATGTCAGAATTTCAAAATATAACTATAAAAAACTCTTCACCAGTCACAGTTTTTGTTAGTGACATTAATGAGAAACCAACCGCTGGATCACTGTGATTTTTGGCAAACATGACATGCATAAGTATAGTATCTAATCCAACGGTCAGTTTTTCAAAATATGTATCCCATAATTATCTATGGGCTTCATGCTTACATAAGCTTATATAAGCATATGCTGACTGGATCATTTATGTGCGTGAGTGTGTGTGTGTGTGTGTATAGAGAGAGAGAGAGAGCTTAATTCATCTAGAGACTAAAAGAGGTTTGCAAAGAAAAAGGAGGGCTAAATTAGTTTGGCATGAACTAAAAATTCCACGCACCTCATCGCGTGCCCCAGTCTTGGTAGCTTTAGGAGGCGAACGAGAATTGTATCGGTCTCTGTGGCGGCGATCTGTAGGAGAAGCTGAGTGCCCACGCCTTGATTTGGAAGCTTCCCCACCAATGCTATCCCTTGCCGACCTTTTCTCACCTTTCTCACCTTTCTCCCTTGAAACTTCCCTCTCTGAACCCTTTTCTCTATGCCTCACCCTTTCTTTATCCTTACTACCATTCTTCTCATGTTCCTTGTCGGCTACTATCTCAACTTCTCGCTCAGCTTGAACTCTCCTTAACCGTTTCGTTCGTGGGGAAGGAGAACGTGAGGGAGAAGTTCTCGGCTCCACATGTTTCGGAGATCTAGCACGACTAGAACGTTTTTCTCTCTCTGGTGACCTTGTCTTGTGAGAAGAAGTGGTTCTAACGGGTGATCTTGATCTCCTGGAGCTTTTATGTCGAGCTGGAGATCTTTCTCTTCGAGAAGGACTCCTCCTACGAGGCGACTCCCGTCCCCTCACAGGAGAATCTGGTTGGTCAGTTGAGTAACGCGGCATTGTAGAAAACTTGTCTACATATAATATGCAATGTCAAATTTTCAAAAACAGTTAAAGCTCTTACTGTCCAGAATTGTATGCAAGTATAAACACTCTAACAAAAACATGTCTACATTTTTATGTCAACTTTTAACTTAAAAAAACAAAAAAGTTCAAAATTTAAAACCCCATGGTTACATATATATCTTCTTCCACCCGTAAAACATTAACTAATAGTTGTGTGACATGTTCCTCTGTTTGGCTGCGGAGAAAACAGAGGGGAAAGAAAGAATCTGAATCTTATCTAATATGTTATGTTGTTTCGGTCCAATAAGTCTCTATTCAATTGGTGAGAAGAAAACAGAGGGAAAGAAAAGAAAATAACACTATGAATCTTACTTATTTATGCTTTTTCATTCCCCAAACAACGAACAATTCAACTAAGCAAAGCCAAATACTTGCGTTAACCCCACTTGGAATGGAGGCTTTGGTTTTCTCACGCCCCAAACAATAAAAAATTAAAAATTCAATCTTCAAATACTTTTCTTTTCCTACATTTTCTCAGCAACCAAACGGCCCATTAAAGACAAACTCACCTCAACTAATCCAAACAATACTTCTCTGTCCTACATTTTCTTTTATTTGCCTCACTAATTTCCCATCAACCAAACGAAACATAACAGTTGTCTAAAGCATTATTATGAAGCGAAAGTGAACTGCTAAAAGAACCCTAGGGTTTAACAGAAATTGAAGTGTAGAACAAGTGAGAATAATATTAATAAAGCTTACTTCTGTATGATACTCTGTAGAACGACAACAAACCCTAGAAGAGCTTCGTCGACGCCATGGAAGAGGAAGGATTGAAAGCTGAATCTTACTCTGCGTAAACCGCACTGATGGGGTTTAGAAGAACTCGGCTGTGAAACAGGTCGTCCAAGTTTGGATTTGGTCCAATTCGGTGAAAATCCATAAAAGATTGGATATAAACCGGTTTATTTATGGGATGGGCTCGGGTAGTTTTCGGGTTCGGGCGACCGGGCCACCCATTGAAAGTAGTATTCGGGTGCTGTTTGTGTAGATTGTTATCAAATTAAAGTAAATCAAAACACACAAAACTAAAACATCAAGATTTACGTTGATCGGCAAAAATCAACCTACGTTCATGGAGAGTGGTTCTTACTATTTAGAACAATCGAACAAATAATCCACTCAATTTTAATCCCAAGCCCAAGTTAGGAGAGCCACTCTTAATCTCACTCTTTTAATGCCTTCATAATTCACTCACCTGATGCTTATTAGTCCCTTATTACTTGTCTCTATTTATAGGATCACAAGATGGCTTATTTTAACTTAGAGACTTAAGGCGTGTTTGGCAAATATGAGATTTGGAGCAGGCTAGTTCAGAACCAAGTAAGTTGTGTGGTTCCCCATAAAAACCAATTTTACTGGAAACCGATTCTTATTTATAATCTGCCTGTCCAAAATGCATCTGTATCTAGGTTCAGATTTTAATATTGTTTGATTAACACAATCGTAAAACTACGATTCTAACAAAATCAAAAGTCTACAAATTTATCAAAAAAAAAAACCATCTGCAAATAAAAATTCAGTCCATCCAAATCAAAATTCGCTATCGTCGTTCAACAAGGAGCATCAATAACCATGCACCCACAATGAGCCTTCTGAGGCAAGCTCCCAATCGGAATGGTAGAGACACACTGTCATTCAACAAGAACCCCTCTTAATCATCGTCATTTCCCTTCAGAATAACTATCCCAAACTGTGCCAGATCTCCTCAGCCTATATATATATATATATATATATATATCTGTGTGTGTATAGATTTTGTGAGGAAAATTAAATTGTTATCTTTGATGAAACTAGCTGCTGTAGTCTGTAGATACTCTCAACACTTTTTTGTTTTTTGAGAAGTTCTTAACTATTTTTTGTGAAAGCCACCTCCTCAGTGGAGTGATTGTAATCCGATTTTGGGCCAAAAGTAGTGTAAAGAAAAGCCAAATATCTAATTTCAATGCAATTACCAAATACCAAGAGGGGACATTTGGGCCGTTATTGTACTCCGAAAAAATGAGTTATGGCACTTCCCAAATAGCCCCTTAATGTCTTGAAGAGTTAAAGTTACTCGGTTACAAACTCAAGATAAATGACTTGAATTAATTCAAATCACTTGAGTTAAGTGCATGTGTCTTTATGTGGTGGTCATAAAGACACGTATTTACACTTGTATTTATAACATGGATATATATTTTGAGAATTATATGAGTAATGTGGCTATAAGGGATACCTTATTTTATTAAAATCAACTAATGTCTCATAGCTGTTAGATCTTATCTCATAGCCGAGATTTGAGGGTCACGGGACATTAGTTGATTTTAATGAAATTAGGTATCCCTTACTTGATCATTTCACTTGGGAATGTATATGTTTGGTTTTGTGTGTTAATCTCCTTAACAACTCTTTAAAAAAAAATAAAAATTATTGCAGCCTCTTTCGAAAATTTAGGTTTATTTCTAGAAAGTTAGGCCATGGCAATGCCTTGTCATGCTTTTATTGGTTTTTTGTTATGGATTCTTATTTCATATTGCATAGATATAAGGAGATTTCAGGCTTATAAAGCAGATGAAATATCTCTATGTAATAGATGAGCTTTTTGGACCGGAAATCAGACCCATAAAAAGTGGTATCAAGGGCCTGTTTGGGAACTTCGAAAATTGGGTTTGGCGAGTTCTAATCTTTTTCTGTTATATGGTTTTTATGTAAACCAACTTACAGTTGGTTTGAAAAAACTTATGTTTATGTCTTATTTTCTGGACAGGATTGAACTGATCTACAAAAAAAATGCACTTACCAAACAATACGAAATAAAAATCAGACAAACTTATCCTCAGTTGGCCAGGCTTTTAAATTTGTCAAACACCCCCTAAAAGAAATTCGGTCCTTAATTCAGTGTCAGGCTTAGCATTGCTTACAACGAGAAAAGTCAAGTCAGTGGTGGGTCATTCTGCCTATAAAGTAGACAGATAAGCAAGGTGAATCAAATACAATGAGTGTTGCAAGTTTGGATGGAGGAGAATATTATGAATTATTATTCCACATCGAATAGGCATTAAAGAAATTTTGATATTATAAAGCAGGTGTGGTGCCTCCATCTAGTAGACTAATCTTTTGGGTTGGAACTTTGATCCGTGGCACTTTCCATGCCTTGACTTATCGTATCTCTCTCTTTTTTCTTTTTTCTTTTTTTGGTATAAACGGTTTAATTGAAGATTGATTGGATCAAGAGTTCGACTTGTTCACTAATTCAACTAACAAGACCCAATAAGTTTGACAACTATGGTCATCTCTACATCAAGTGTCAGTCAAGGTATTTTACATTTTTTGAAAATGTTTTTGGGATGCCATGCCATATTTAATATAAAAATTGACATGGATGCTCATGACATGCATATAGTATTAGGACATCAATCATCATGTCATGTGCTAAGAAAAATTATTAAAAGTAGTAGTAAAATTAACATTTTCCGTTTATAATTTTCGAACATCTCGAGTTTCATATGTTCATTACAGTTGTCTTGGGCTTGGGCTGGACTCTGAAGACTGCAGTGGTCCCTTTGAATCTAGGTCCAAATTAATTAATTGAGTTTAGTTAGCTCCACAATTTATTATTGCAAAAAGTCAGTATATGCTTATATAAGCATGAAGCCCACAAATAATTGTGGGATTCATATTTTGGAAAACTGATCGTTGGATTAGATGCTATACTTACGCATGTCATGGCTGCCAAAAATCACAGTAATTTAACAGTCGGTTTTTCGAAAATATCACTGAGAAAAACTGTGACAGTTTTCAGCAGTTGCAGTTTTTCATAACTATATTTTGAAACTCTGACATTGGATCACCGTGATTTTCGGCGTACATGACATCCATAAATATAACAATGGTCAGTTCTTCAAAATATGCATCCCACAATTATCTGTGAGCTTCATGCTTACATAAGATATATAAGTATATAAAGTAATTTCTTATGAGGACTTTCTTATATGAGAACTTGACTTTTTAATCAATGTAAGATGAGAATCTTGGAAGACCGACCATTGGATTAGATATTCTATCAATGCATGTTGTGCATGCCAAAAATCATAGTGATCTAACGGTCGGTTTATAAAATATAGACGGTGAAAAACTGTGACCATTAGATAATGTCATAATTTTTCACTGTCCTAATTTGAGAAACTGACTATGAGATCCTGTGATTTTTGGTATGCATGTCATACAGAGGAAGAATATTCAATCCAACAACTAGTTTTTCAAAATACCCACCCACCCTACATTGGCTAAAAAGCCAAGCCTTCACATCCCTTGTTGAGTAAAAATTTAACTTTTACAAAACATAATTTCACCTATATACTAAGAGTATATAAGCTTTTATTAGTGTGAGTATGACCCATTCAAGATAATGAATATATATTAATTACAATCTCTTGTTACAAAATAACACCCTTTGATTCCAACCATGAGTAGTATCAATTATATGAAAATTTATATTTATTTATGATTGTAGCTGCACTTAAGCACAAGTCCTAAGTTGCCTAAGTACCCATTGTAGGAATCAAACCAACCGTAGTTCGATAAATTGAAATAAATTAATTAATGGGTATATGACCCACTATTTAAATATTTAATTTTAGTGATTGATAATTTTAATAGTTAATTGAACTATTAAAATTAATTTGATTTATTTTGGATAAATTTAGGAATTTATCGGGATTGTGACTGCATCCAGTGTAGCTGCTGGATTACCTACATATCCAAAGTTGAATCAAGTCAATCGTAGTTCAGAATATTTGAAATGATAAAAAGCCTAATATTAATTTAAAGTTATAATTTATTAGCCAATATAGTGGATTCAAGATCCGCTCAATTATTGAACTAATAAGTCAAAATAATAGGCTTTTATGAGTTTAATTATTTAAAGAAAAGTTCATTTATAATTAAGTTCAAAATAAAATTGTACTAATTAGATAATAGAGTTAACAAAGCCCAATTATAAAAAATAAATCAATTCTTTAGAAATCTAAATTTAAAATCCTTTTAAAGTCAAATCATTTAAGAAACTCATTATTTGAATACCAAATCAAAATTTAAAATTGATTGGACTTAAATGAGATCCAATGATTTGATCTTATATCTTTTGATTTGTCCAATGTAAATTTGAATGATATTGGTTGGACATTTATTAGCTTACTGAATATATGGACCATTTTAATTGAATATTTGTTAACTTAATATGGACAAATTTATTATTTTAATTGGTAGCCCATAATCATTTGACATAGATTTATATGGGTTCTAATAGTCCAATAAATTATAATTCTATTTCCATGGAAAATGTGAATTAAATTATTTGTCCAAATTTTAAAGTGAACTTTATAATTTAATTAAATTTGTTCCGCACATGCCGACATGCTCTTGCATTAGCCATGTGTGCATTCAAATTTACAATTTTGAAATTGTTTACAATTTACCAATTTAATTGAAACTGTTCACACATGCCAAAATTGTATTTATGCCGGAATTGCCGATTTGATACACGTTTCTAATAATGCACATTCGGAATATTTGAAGCATTGATAATCAATGTCATGTTTTAATTATGAGCTCATGATTGATTAATTGTGAACTTAAGAAGTGTTTCAATTATAATTAAAATTAATCCTTCATAATGGAACAAATAATTATAATTGCCAATTATAATCAATTTAATACCAATAATTAATTGAGTGTGAACTTTAACCGAAAATTGATAACCAATGTATACTGAATGTTATCATGTTAGGAATATTTTTAATAACTTTAGCATTTATAAAATTTTGAATTTAACAAAAGGATAATATCCTCTTATTAAAAACTAATTAAGGATTTTTTTAATTAAAAATCATTTATTTATTTATTTTAAATACTTTCTGAAATTCGTTGTTTAAATTAGGCTTCTAATAATTCTGTGAGTTCAACTTGATAAGAACTTCCTATTTGAATTTAAATTTTGAATTTAAAAAAAATTAAATTTGATTATCCTAAGGAATATCCAATTGAATAAATGAATAATTGAATTGGATAATTTTTAAATCAAATTAGGACTCTTATTATTAGAAATTCTATTTAAACAACACTTTGTCAGTATTATTTCAAAACAAACATTTTAGAAAAAAGTTTACGTAAAACAAAGACTTGAGAAAATGTTAGATTATAATTTTATTTTTTATTTTTACTTTTTGATGATCTCGATTATCATTAATTAACTTTCACACCATTATTTTTATTTTTTGATGTTCATGAACATCACGAATTCGATGATCTTGATCATCTTTTGATAATTTTTGATGTTCAAGAACATCATGAACTTGGATTAATTCTTGAAAGAGATTAAACTTTAAGTTTAATCGAAAATAATTTTCTTGATGTTCTAAAACATCAGATTTTTTTTTTTTTATAATACACACACACACACATATATATCAATAAAATTGAAATATTACATTTATTTTGATGTTCTTGAACATCAATTTTTTTTGTAATATTCTAATATATATACAGAAATTCTAAGATCAGGCTGGCCTGATTGTAGAAAAAATACGGTCACCCCATTTAGGGGGTGATGCTGGACACAGTTCCACATTTCGACCGTTGGATTTTCCAGTCAGGCAGTGCTTGTCATACTTGCAAAAAATCACAGTGATTCGACGGTTGGTTTATGAGAGAACTGACTTGGAAAATAACTGGAAAAAACTGTCATTTTTTTACTATTTGAATTCCAGTTTTTTTCCAAGTCAGTTTTCTCAGAAACCAACCGTCGAATCACTGTGATTTTTTGCAGGCATGACAAGCACTGCTTGAATAGAAAATCCAACGGTCGAAATATGGAACTGTGTCCTGCATCACCCCCAAAATGGGGTGGCCGTATTTTTTCTATAATCAGGCCGGCCTGATCATA
>JAESVK010000923.1:3687413-3724983 GCA_017140935.1 Hamamelis virginiana
CACCAGTCATGTTGAAATTTAGTTCAGTGACAGCAGCTAGGGCGCAACCTCCAATAATTGGCGCGAGGGAGAGGTACACTGGAACTGAAAAACTCTCTCCCAAGAGAAATCTTGAAACCAAAACACTGAAAGCAGGCTCAACACTTTTGATTATGTGAGTAAATGAAACTGCAACCTTTGACATACTCACTGTTGCTGCTACATGCCCAATTGTATGTGCCAAGGCCACCTACATAACAAGAATAACCAAAACAACAATATTAAAAAAATTTGAAGCCCCAAAGCTCTGTTTGGATGCTGAGAAATTGTAGGAAAAGAAATAATTAAACTAACTTTTTTTTTTATAGAGTTTGTATTGATTGGGATTTGGGAGAGAACACAGAAAATCTATACTTAAGGACTTATTGGCCAAGTTGGGCTGAGTTTCAGATTTTTTGGAAACAGAAACACAAAAAACATGAGACTCAAATTTTTTCCCATTCTGTTATATTTTCCTTAGTTTTCTTGGCAACCAAACAGAGGCTAAATTTTAAGAAACAGGGAAAAAAATGTGATGAAGGAACTAAAACATCTTAATCCTTACAGGAAATAGTGTTTTCCAAAACTCCACGTCGGTCTTTGGGGCTTCAGCAATCCCAGTAGCCCATGAAACCAGCATCATCAATGACCCAGTTGCAAGTGACAGAGTTGAAGTAAGCCATGGAAATGGAAATGGAAATTCATTGAGAACCTTCTTGTTATAGATATTGAATACAACATTCAAAGCCCACCATGTTGCAAAATAAATTCCAATTTTAACTCTCTGAGTTGCAGCAAATTGAGCTTCTTGGTCAGCTAATTCCAAGTTGAAATGTATCGGTTCTGACTTATGGGCTTCGTATGCTTTGCATTGGATTTGTCTCAATGGATTTTTGGAATTTGAATCTTTTGATTCATAGAAGTACTTAAAATCCTTGAGAGATGAAATGTACAGAGGTTTTGGTACCAAGAGAAAAGATTTATGACTCTTTAGAATCTGTGAGGAGGGAAAGGATGTGGAGTGAGATTTCCCAGATAGAGATTTTGGCTGAAAGTGATCCAAAAGTGTGGAATTTGCCAGTGATTGCTTTATAGAGCAGTGCATATTGTAAAGTCTATGTGTGTGCATTCAACAGAAAATCAAGTTGTGCTTTAAATGAAAAACCCAGAGTGTTTTATGATATTTTCAACAGACTTTTTGAGAATGGAAGAACAATTGCGATGATACTTTGGAGAGAGAGAGAGAGAGAGATCAAATGATGTATTTGATGGGGAGGGAGAGGTGCAGGGAAAGTGGTGGCAGTGTCTACTTTTTATAATGTACATGTCTTAGAATTGGGTACGTAGCTTGGTAAATGACCCCTCATGTTTTCATTGGGCTAATTTGAAACTATCCTGACCGCAAAAGGGATACAAACACGAAGCAAATTGGTCAATAGTTTGGACCCAACAGAAAAGAATTACAAGTTTCAGCCAACACCTTAGCAGCAGTCATTTTCATTGAACAAAGACTGGCAACAAATTTAGCGTTGAATGGAAGAAAGCTCCAAAGATTGCCTGCTATGGCAGCTTCAAGCTGGGCATTGATCTGTCTGGCAAGGTCATGATCTCATTGAGGAACATGTACGAAACGTAATTGAACTGATCATAGAAAACATTATGAAACGACACCCACATCGATTATTGTAAAAATTCATCGCCACAAAAAATAAAAATCTTGTAGCAAAGGATGCCAAAAGGAGGAAATGAGCTAGCATTGATCGTTCGTTTGACAGATGAAAACATAATGGTGCTTGCTAGCTAGTTCATGGAAGCGAACTTATTGGGATTGTTTAGTTCTTTGAAAACAGTTCAATGAATGAATTTAACATGAGATTTATGAGATTACAGTTGTATGGGGCATCAAAAGTAGGTTGAAACAAGAGATTGAAAAAGGCTTGCATGAGAAACCAGAGCTTTCATTGAATAATTGAGAGAATATGACAGCATTTCTAGCGGTTGCTATGCAATGCTGGTTAATGACTGTCAGATATTTGATCCAACGGCTATAATTATACTTCAATAGAAAATCCAGCATTCCTCTAAATTATAGTGACCAAATTTGATAAGAGTCGTCTTCTTTTTTTTTTTGGATAATTAATAAGTCTTCTTCAGATGATCAAATATGCTAGAATTCCTTATTTATCACATATGCTATAATTTATTTTAGTTCATCCTACATGAGTCCTTCATTGGTCTTCCCTCCCTCATTTTCTTCTCTCCTTAATTCACTATTTTGTTTCTTTCTAATTGGTTGATGCTATATTTTGTTTTATTTTATTCTCATATCTTATTTTATTTTCTTCTTTTGACTTTCCATTCCTATCAAATTAGGGCTTCATAGGGATGCTTCTTTTTTTCTTTGCTACACTTCCCATGTACTGATTAGTGCCTCACGTATAGATAATGTGATCTTCTTCTTATTCTTCTTCTCTTTCTCTCTCTATATTTTTTTGTTTATTTTGGTTTGTAGTTACAGTTTTTTTCACATATTCTCTCTCTTTTTATTCGGTCCCAATTTTTTTTCACATTGAAATGCTGCACCATAGCCATCTTTGTCCAGGTAAGCTTTATCATATTTTTCTTCTTCTTCTTCTTCTTCTTCTATTCTCTATCTATTAGTTATTAATACATAAAGTTGGATTTTCAATTTTTTTTTGATCAGTTTGTAGTATTTAACTACAGTTTAAGAAATAAGTATTTATTTATTTATTTATTAGATTATCTTGACTGTTTGATTTTAATTATTAAATTTATAAAAGTAGAAAATTAAATGGGATGTATTATTAAAAAAAATAAATACCACATAGGAAGTCTCAAATCAAATCGAGATAAGATAAATGATAAAAGTTAGGGGAAGACTTTAATTTTAATTGTTAATATATGTTGTGTACGTTTGTTTTTTTTTTTTTTCCCATTTAGATCTTCCATTTTATCCTTAATTTATATATTACCCCTTTGTATAAAATTGAAAAACATTACGAAAAAATAGTTTATTATATAGTAAAAAAAATTAAAATTGATTAAATTCTTTGTAAAATTTTTATATGATCTACTTATTAGTCTCTATACTCCATCTTTTTTCACACCAGAGCGATGCCCGGGATTTATGCTAGTGTATATATATATATATATATATATATATAATCTTCCATTTGAGATGAAGGTTTTCACAAGAAATGATTGGAAGGGTGAAATTTGCTGAAGATTGCCTTATATAGCAGAGCATGTTGTGGTTGTTGTTCCAAGAGGCAACCCAAGACAAATGAATTTCCTTGAAAGAGTCAAATTAGGGGCTGAAAAGAATTGGGTTCAGGCTGATTTTGGGTTGGATAGGGGGTTAGACACTACAATTGAAAATTTGGAAAAAAATTATCCAAAAGTCCAAGAGTTTAGAACTTTATACCATGATGTTAGGTCTAATTTTATACCATGAGTTTCTTGAGATTTTCAAATTCCTCTGTGTATTTGTTATGTTAAAATGTTAAAAGGACCCTTGGCCCTAGTTGTATAAAACACTTAAGGACTTTTGGAGTTATGGTATGTAACCCTAAAACTCATTTATCACATTCATGCTTGACCAGGACCCATTGGAGAATCTAAACCTGGTTTTTAGGTCAGCCAAAATGGCACTTAAGCCATTTCCCTTGTCCCAAACTTGGCCTGAACCAAATTATATATTGTTACAACAAGCAGAATTAGAAGTTTCCTATCAATATTATACCATTTCAATCTCATACATGATTACATGCAAGTTTGAAGCCATATGAATGCAAATGACCAACACAACCTGAAGCAGCTGAATTGAAGATGGGATGCAGAGACCATCATGCATGTGTGTGTATCTTTATTATATAAAATGCAGTACATCTTAAGTGCCATCCCTCAAATTCCTTTCCTCTGCCATTCTTTTCTCTCCTTAATTAGGCCCACTTTTTGTGTTGATGTAGCACTGTATTACACTAAGGATTTCCAAGACTTTAAGAAGGTCAAACCAAAGGCTCCTACCTACTTTAAGGATTTTCAGGGTTTTAGAAAAATCAAATCAATAATATCTCCTATTACATATGCCTACATATGGTAAAGATTTCTAGGGTTTTAGAAGATTAATTCAAACAAATATCCTATCATACATATCCCAACCAAATCATCTACTTCTTCATTTTCCCCGCAAACCCAAACTCCCCTCCTCTGATGGTATTTTTTTTTTTTGTCCAGACCCCCTTAGATATTGAATTTCATATCAGTAGACCCAGAACACTATAATGTTTACCCATAACCCCCTCCAGAATTTTCTAAAGTCAACTTTAATTTTTTAATGACATATTTACCATTTTTATTGTTTTTATGGAGAGTTTTATTACCTTTTAAATAGTGCAACTGGTTTGCTGACATTATGCTAAGTTTTTGAGATTTAATTCAATTCAAGTTTTGATTTTTAATTGTGATATATTCGTTTATTGCTTTAAATAAATAAGTAAATTTACCTATTTATATAAAATAGAAATAAATAAACGTATTTGGAAGTAAGTAAATTTACCTATATTTATTAACTAGAAATAAGTAAACTTATTTGGAAATAAGTAAATTTACCTATTTATATGTCTTTAAACAAAAAAGTAAATTTACTTATATATATAAACTAAAAATAAATAAACGTACTTGGAAATAAGTAAATTTACCTAAATATATTAAATAAAAATAAGTGAACTTATTTGGAAATTATTAAATTTACCTATTTATATGTATTTAAATAAATAAGTAAATTTACCTATAAATATAATCTAGAAAGAATAGTAATTTTAATTCACTTTTCTCTTTTACAGGGTATGATTTCTCTCTATTTCTCCTCTTTTTTTTTTTTTTTTTATACCTTTTTTGAAATATGTTTTAGTTCTCATTTTCATTCTCATTTTTTGATTTTTTGATAGTAGACCCAAATGTTGCAAATATGAATTTATATGTCTTTAAACAAATAAGTAAATTTACCTATTTATATAAACTAGAAATAAATAAACGTATTTGGAAGTAAATAAATTTACCTATATTTATTAACTAGAAATAAGTAAACTTATTTGGAAATAAGTAAATTTACCTTTATATATAAACTAAAAATAAATAAACGTACTTGGAAATAAGTAAATTTACCTATATCTATTAACTAGAAATAAGTAAACTTATTTGGAAATAATTAAATTTACCTATTTATATGTATTTAAATAAATAAGTAAATTTACCTGTAAATGTAATCTAGAAACAATAGTAATTTTATTTCACTTTTCTCTTTCACAAGGTATGATTTTCTTCTATTTCTCCTCTTTTTTGTTTTTCTTTTTTTATACTTTTTTTGAAATATGTTTTAATTCTCATTTTCATTCTCATTTTTTGACTTTTTGATAGCAGACTCACATGTTGCAAATATGAATTTATATGTCTTTAAACAAATAAGTAAATTTACTTATTTATATAAACTAGAAATAAATAAATGTATTTGAAAGTAAGTAAATTTACCTATATTTATTAACTAGAAAAAAGTAAACTTATTTGGAAATAGGTAAATTTACCTATTTATATGTCTTTAAACAATAAGTAAATTTACTTATATATATAAACTAAAAATAAATAAACATATTTGGAAATAAGTAAATTTACCTATATATTTTAACTAGAAATAAGTAAACTTATTTGGAAATAATTAAATTTACCTATTTATATAAACTAAAAATAAATAACAAATAGGTAAATTTACTTATTTCCAAATTAGTAAATTTACCTATATATATGTATTTAAATAAATAAGTAAATTTACCTATAAATATAATCTAGAAAGAATAGTAATTTTACTTATTTGGCATGTTGCAATGTGCTTCTTTCACTGGGGCATTTCGACGAACATCTTAGGTGCTATTTCGGGGTTACGGAGGATTAGTATCTGCAAGGTAAGCACGTAGAACAAGTTAGTGATGTTTATGCATTTGGGTCCCAAACAACAATAGTCTACTACTGCTCCACTGCTTGTGATTAAGCTAGGAACTTGGATTTGATGAGGTTGCAAGGCAGCGAAGTAAATGGAACCGACCATTTTGACAAGTTTATTTTAGGGGATTTGTCGTTGGCTGCAATTTCTTCCCGCCCCGAGAATTTTTCACTAACTCTTCCACTCTCCGTCAAAGTCGGAGACCACTTTTTCCTGTTGTAGAAATGTGCTTGTGCACAACTCTCGTAATAGGGATATGATTCCTTCTATGCCGACTAGAAATTCTGCTGGAGCTTATCCTAACCATTTTTGTCCCAAACTGAAAATGGTAAAAAAATTGAATTTCTAGTAATTAATTGAGAGTATATATGTCAGATCATATTAGATAGGTAAATATTAAATTTTGACTTTTTAGAAAGGAATTTTGGATCTACTACCACTACACTAGGGATTATGGATTATATATATATATATATATATTTTTTTTTGTAGGTAGATTTAAAAATATTTTTTATTTTTTTATTGATTCACATTTGAGTTTCATTATCTTTCTCACATGTAGTTTGGACCAATGGTTTCTCGATGCAAAAAACCGAAAACAACATGAAACAGTGCACTTTCCCATCTCATGTTGATTTTTTTTGGGATGTTTATCCATAGGTTCTATTTAAAAGTTTTGTTTACTAAAAAATCTGACATCTTTTCACTTTACCCAAAAATCATTTTTAATAAGAAATGCATCAGTTTGTTCTTCGATTTTATAGAAACTGATCATTTTGTAGAAAACTGATGCATAGATAAGTTTTTTGGACTTTTAGGTAAAATAAAACTTAAATTTGGAATTTTAGGTAAAGTGAAAAGATTGTGAGACTTTTGGATAAGTTTCTCGTACCTGAGATTTGTACTATTAAATCCAAGAAAAAAAGTACTAACCGAGTAAGTCATTCAGTCAAATTTAAGGATAAAATTGCCCATCAGTAAATAGTTACTAACTAGCTCACATAAGACAGATGCATGTTTTTTTATTTTTATTTTTTTAAAAAAAAGGGATTACAATGAATTCAAAAAGGAAACTTGAGGAAAAAGATAGCGTTATGTGTAGTAGTGGAGTTCCAGCGGGAGTGGAAGCTTGAGAAGCATTATGTCCATGAAATAATTTTATTTATTTATTTTTTGTTAAATGCATACATTTAAATTCCTTTTCATATGTATTTATATGTGTTTATTCCCGTGTATTTATATGTATGTGTTATTTTGGGAAGAAAATCATAAACTTTTTACTTTAAAATTTTGATTTTTAATGTTTTGAATCAAACAAAAATGAATAAACAAACAAATATAATATATATTTCAATTTTATAATTTCACATATACAAAATATATATATTCGTATATGAAAATGAAATTAATTTGAAGAAATATATATGTTCGTATATTAAAACTCTAAAAAAATTGCACCTATATATTTCATCTAGAAATAATACTCAAAAATATACTTTCTTTGTATACTCAACTTCATTTAGGGAATAAACCTAGAATAAAGGAGATAAATTTATGAGAAGCTGAATAATGTAATATCCCAATAAAAACACGAATATATGAGATAATTGAAGAAAATAAAATCATTAATATTTTATATTCCTAAATAATTCAAATTTGAAATTGAGGTAAAATATGAAAGATTCAAAAAGGAATTAAGAATTATTAGTAAAACTAAATTTGACCGGGTAATTTAGTCTTAAAAAAAAAGAATTTGACTTTCATCTATTAATGATTTAATGGTAACCGTAAGGACCCCCATGGGCTAGTACATTTTTGCTTGTTCTTATAAGTCTAAACCACTAAAAAAAGGGACCTAGGACTAAAACCCCTAAATCTTATCCCTATTAGAAACTGAATAATATATTGAAATTTGAAATGTAAGTAAACTATTTACGAATTTTATGTTCGCCAAAAATAAACTATTTTTGTAATAATATAATATTATGCCACTATTTGTAATAAACTGAATAATATAATCTTATGCCGCTATTTGTAATAATATTTTTAATTTTTTCAAAAATTGACTGTTGGATTAGTTAAATTATTTACGAATTTCATGTTCGCCAAAAATCACAATGATCCAACGGTTGGTTTATGAAAAACCCAATTGAAAAAAGATGATGGTATTTTAAAAAATAAAAAAGTCACAAATTTTCCCCATTGATTTTTTTAGAAACCAATGGATGGATCACTGTTAATTTTTTTTTGAAAAAAATGCAAAAAATCTAACCAAACAGATTTTTTTATTTTTTTTGGGTAAGCAACCAAACAGATTGAGATCAGAATCCTAATTGAATTAGGATTTCACTTGTTTCTATTTCCTTTCTCTCTGTTCATCAAACGAAATGAGAAGAATTCCAAACTACTTGGGAATGTGTTTTTGCTCCAGCAATCCAAACCAAGAACACAAGCACCCACAAAGCAAGCACCTCCAAGACTTTTCTCCAGTAATCTTAATCCAAAGCCAAGAACAGAGGTACCCACAAACCAAAAGATTCGTAGCTTGTTAATTAAGATTATTGAAATCAATTAAAGTTGTATAATAAGTATTCTTTCTCTCTTCAATTTTGTTGATTTCTTCAGGCATGTATCATGGAATCTAAAGTAGCAAGTAATATTGGGTCTCAAAATATGCAGACTAATGCACAGAATGGTGATAGATTTAGTAATCTTCCTGTTGACATTATTCATCATCACATCCTATCCTTATTAGATATAACAGACTTAGCTAAGATTTGTATCCTGTCAAGAACGCATAGAGATTTTTGCATATCAGCTCCGAATTTGAATATTGATTGTGATAAACTTAGAAGCAGCAGCTTCTTGAGTAGACAACAGTTTGACAACTTTCTTGACAGGTTTATGAATTTTCGCTGTGAAATGGAAAAATCGCTACAAACTTTTCGTCTCGCTTGGGATTTTGCTGCAGATTATATTAATCTAAATGAGGAATTTCGTATTGACACATGGGTCCATAGTGCAGTAAGATGCAGAGTCCAAGAGCTTGATCTCAACTTTATAAGCAGACCCTTTGTTGTGTTGCCTCATTGCATCTCCAGTTGTGGATTCTTGAGAGTTGTTAAATTGAATTTGAATGGTGGGAGTCTCAAATTGCCTGCACTTGGTTTCCCCACACTCCAGGACTTGACACTAGAATCAGTCCAAATTGTGGCCAATGATAATGACTTTGGAGATTGGGTTTCGTCTTTGTGCAAGTCCCTAACAAGATTATGTCTCATACAAGTTGCTGGGATAAAGAGTCTTATCATCACCAGTTCATCTCTTCAGAATTTAAGAATACATAAATGCAATAATCCTGATGATCTTTGCGATATTTATGTTTCTGCTGAGACGCTTCAGTACATGATGCTGGGTTGGATTCATGATTCCTTTACTGGAAAATCATTCAAAATTTTAGCTCCAAATCTTAGATTTTTGGAATTGCAAGGATGCAGCATCAATCACTATCGCCTCACCAACTTCATCCATCTACAAATGGCTCGTCTTTATTTTCGGACTGATGTTCGTGGATTGGGGAGTAATGAGACATCTATTGATGTGAGTTTATTTGAAGTTGTCCGCTGTATCCACCAGGCTAAAGTTTTAGATCTTAATGGAGAATTTATTCAGGTAATTAAATAATCGAGTAATGCTATCCATCGCTACAAAGTACAACGGGGTAGATTTGAAAATTCACCAATAGATAGTTTTGAAAATTTACAGCATTTTCTTCTTTGTAGCGGTGTATAGCATTCCTCTTACACAAACCTTTTGTGCTTTTTCTTTATACATTATGAGAATAAAAACTTGTTGAAACTGGTTTCGTTATCCTTCTTCTCTTGAAATTTTTTTCCAAATTAGTGACCTTTGAGAAACAGTTTTCAAAAGAACAAATGGAACCCTAGAGAAACTGCTTCACACATGCTATGCACAATGTCATATTCCTTTAACCGATGTCTTTAAAATTTTCAAAATAATTAGCCCACAAATATTGTTATGTTCATTCTAACTTGGTCTGAAGAGCTTGCCTTCTCTGATGTTGCAGTTTCTGATTACAAAGGGCTTACCACCAACTACATTCTACAATCTGCACAGACTGATCCTGAATGTTGAAGTTTTAGAGGATGACCTAGTCCCATCAATAGCCTCTTTTCTCAAGGGATTGCCTAGGCTAAACACTCTAGTCATCAAATTAGACAAACAATTTCCAGCACCAAAGTCTACTGTAAGTAATAAATTAATACACTTGCAGATCTCTCTCTCTCTCTCTCTCTCTCAATTCATATATTGATTCGCATATATTGGGAATATTATATGAGTTGTTTGGCCTAATTTGTTGTTTTATTGGAATTTCAGTCCTCTGGTTTTAATGCAGAGTACTGGGAATCTCAAGAGCTGGTGTTTGTTCATCAACTAAAGGAGGCAGAGATAGAGATACAAAGTGAGGAGAATGAAATGCAACTGGTGAAGTATTTGCTCAAGCATGCAAAGGTATTGCAGAAAATTACCATCCTTTGTTCATTTCCACAGTTTTCTAAGCTATACAAGATCTGTCAAAGAATAGAAGCATTCAAGAGGGCTTCTTCTACTGCTACAATATGCCTCCCACTCACATGAAGCCTTTTCACTCTTTATAACTGCTCATTATGAAATGTACAGAGGTTTTGGCGTTAAGAGAGCAAATTTATGAGTGTTTAGAATCTGTGAAGAGGGAAATGATAGAGAATTTGGGTGAAAGTGATCCAAAAGTGTGGAATTTTTAGTGATTGCTTTATAGAGCAGTGCATATTGTTAAGTCAGCAGAAAATCAAGTTATGCTTTAAATGAAGAACCCAGTGTTTAGTGTTATATGATATTTTCAACAGACTTTTTGATAATGAAAGGACTATTGCTATGAAAGTTTGAGAGAGAGAGAGAGAGAGAGAAAGAGAGAGAGAGAGAGAGAGTGATATATTTGATGGGGAGGGAGAGGTGCAGGGGAAGTGGTGGCAGTGTCTCCTTTTGATAGTGTACTTGTCTTAGAATTGTGTAAAATGACCCCTCATGTTTGCTTGCTTGTCACAGCCTTAGTGTTTTCTAAGCAATCTGCGGCCTTAAACACCTTCAAGCCTTTCTTATTAGTGCTAAGTCAGCCTTTAACCCAACTCATGAACAAAGCTTGCTAACAGGAGAAGAGAGAGCAGGACATGTTTGAAAGAATGTGTATATTGATTGTAGAAAACTTTACAAGGGTAGTACTTGAGAAACTACTTGATAACTTCTTGGATGGTTTAGAGCAAATGAGCGAGCAAATGAGCGACTCTCGTATTTATAGGCATCTAATAATAATCTAGTCTTTCTAGTATTTACAAGATGTAGGACAATCTACAAGGTACAAATATTTACAACGTTCTAGAATCTTCTAGCCACAAGTCATATGGTATATGTATAAAGAGCTTCCTTTCCCTTCCATGGAAGCTTCTAGAGTGCTCCAAGCTCTGGTAAGCTCTTTGACCTTCCAAGCATTATCCACAAGTGTGTAGAATAGTGTAGTCTTCTCTAAAACTTTCTATAAACATGTTGCCCTCATAGTAAATTTATAGAAAATTCTAGAGAAATCTTTGGGATTGTTACAATGGGCTAATATGAAACTATCCTGACAAGGAGTTACAAGTAGGGGTACAAGAAGCAAATTGGTCAGTAGTTTGATTAGTTATTTTGGACCCAACAAGGAGTTACAAGTAGGGGTGCAACTCGGGTTGGATGATCAGATTTGGAGTAAATGATAACCAATCTGACCTAATTCGGATTAGGCTTTCCAAGACCATGTACGTAAGAATAATATCTAATCCATTGGTCAGTTTTTCAAAATACCCATTTTACATTGGCTAAAAACCCGTATCATCACATAAACTAATATAACGACGTCTTCATAAACAAATTAATTATGCATTTAATTTTTGTTGCTATAGGCCAATAGTTTATAGGCAAGAATTAGGGGATGCATTGCTAATGTTAATTTCTGTCAATGTCCAACAACGTTAAATGTTAATTAGGGACAGATTTTTAGTGATAATGGGAAGAAAATCATCCTTATAAGTTGTCTTTAGGGACGGTTAATTTTGCTTTCTGATGCTAAAAATGGTGTGAAGTAAATCAAGTAATGATCGAATGATTAATTAAGATTGAGAGAGGTTCTATCAACGGCAGAAAATCTGTCTATGCATAATTATATTGAGAGAAATTTGATTAGGCAAATTCAACTCAATTAATAGAAGGACGTGAAGAGAAATCGTGAACTGATATTTCTCATTTATTGCTAGGGATTTCATAGTTTTTCTTCCTAAACAAGAAAAAAAAAAAAGCTTATGACCAAGCCACGCAAGAGATCGAGGTTTGTTCAGCCCATTTCAGGTGTACTTCACGTTGGATATATAATATATCCTACTTGATTGGATAATATTAGTGAGCAATTCCTAGGAGGTTTTATATATATATTTATATATATATGACGGATATGGTATGAGGTATCGTGCATCAGCCCCTGATGCACGGTGCGCACCAGAAGCAAATCATATATAAAGGTACGGACATTAGCTGTTTTTAATAAAGTAAGGTATCTCTTACTTGGTCATTTCATTATATATATATAATGAGTCCCCTTTCTATAAGGACTTCCTTATACGAGGACTTGGTCTTTTGGCCAATGTAAAATGAGTATTTTGAAAAATTGACCATTGAATTTAATATTCTTCGTATGTATGATAGGCATTCCAAAATTTACAATAATCGGACCACCTGTTTCTGAAATACATACTGTTAGACATGATATATGTATTTAATTTTTCACAGTTTGTATTTAAGAAACCAGTAGTCTGATCACTGGTAAATATTGTAATTATGGATGTAGGGGCAAAGTGTATCTCAGGCCTTTGTTGCATCCAACAGTCACCATGTATTTTGCTGACTTTAAGCCAAATAAGCTGATAGTTGACATACATAACGTGTATAAGTAGAAATATCTAATCCAACAATCGGTTTCTCAAAATACTTATCCCACTCTTGGTTTTGCAAACCGCGTGTCAAATTAGGATTAAAAACTATGTGTCAAGAGATTCTCTCACTATATATAAATCTGTCTTAATGAATAACTAGCTGCCGCGCACACGCGATGCGTGTGCAACGTGATGCTTTTATAAATTTTAAAATTTATGTCAATTCCTTTTTTATTTTAGGATTGTAAAATAAGTAATTTGCCATGTGTATATTTTGTTTTTGCATCAATTGATTGCATCCTTTATTCAAGAGAGCCTAATTAGGAAGGCTAAAACACAAAATTCAAAAACTGAGATGGCATCGAAGCGGTGAAATGGCTACTAACTAATTAGGGTGCACATCGAAGAGTATCACGGTGTAATTTTAGAAAATTATTTTAAGGTATCTAAATCTTTGAGTTGTTTTATTTTATTTTATTTTTCATTTTGGATAAATGTTTTATGCAAAAATAATTAGCAAGATTAATAATACAGTACTAATTAGCATTATGGAATAGACTATGTAAGTTCAAATGATAATATTTATCTGGATCATTTTGGATATGATTGTAAAGAATTTGAAATAGAAGGAGGACATAGTGCCTGAAACGAATTGCGATTGTGGGAGCATATATGTATATATATGTTTGAATTTATTTTCAAAACCATCACAAAACTAGCAAAGAAACTATCACATAATGCCACGGTCGTGAATTCCTAGTGCAAATCAACTATTGGGACTGAGTCGGAATATATAATCCAATTTGATTAAAGAGAGAAACTTGAGCGCTTTTTGTTGCATTAATCTTATAGGTACCGATGCACTTTCATGTACTTAAATTCAAAATCTAGAGAAATACATGCCATAAGACTAATAGATCACCGAAAATTTTTTTTTAACAATTTGGGAAGTCATTATAATTGGTAAAAATAAACAATGGTTTGGGCATAGGAGATATGAAGTCTTGAGGCTTCTGACCAAAGGGTAATTGCTACCTTTTTCTCAGGACAATGATGATCATGTCCTACTCACAACAAATTTATTTTTGGCAAACTCACCCTTCTGGCTTTATTGATAGTATAGATTTGTCTTAAACTCTTAAAATCTCTATTTTTTTTTTTTTTTTTTTTTGGAAAACATATAGTTTTAGATAATCTCTTAATATTATTTCTAATATAATAGTTCTATTATAAATTGATTTTGAGAGTTTAGTGTTGGATTTATAAGATTTATAATTTAAAAGTTTAAATAGCCTTTATTTTTTTTAAAAATAAAATAATAAATGGATCGGATTATTCACCAGATATAATGTTATAAAAATGAATTTTAATTTAATCATTAGTTATACTTTTTGTTATAATTTATTTAATTGAAAAAAAAAAAAGGATCGGATTATTCACCAGATATAATGTTATAAATATGAATATTAATTTAATCATTAGTTATACCTTTTGTTTTAATTTATTTAACTGAAAAAAAAAAATTAGAGTTTCTTAGAAAATATATAGTTTTAGATAATCTCTTAAAATAACATATTTCTAATGTTATCCTTCGGACTTGGTGATAATAATATTTGTTTAAAGGTCGTTTGGATCATTTTTCTATTGAAACTTTTTTCCCAAAGTTGTAAAAATTAAAGTGTGGAGAATTAACCTAGCTATTTTGGGTTTACAGATTGGTCACTATACCCAATTAATTTTTTTATTCTTGGAAACCTTGCTTTCTTGTTATTGTAAAAGGATCGTAAAACGTTGTGATTCAAAATTTTTAATTTTAAAAAAATTAATGTAAAATTGTAGAATTTTTTAAAATTGAAAATTTCTTCACAATTTTAAAAATGTAAATAAAATTTTTTGGAATTTTTTTTTTTTTTTAAAGTAGTAGGTGAGTTATATTGAGTTCCGAGTGTAAATAACTCTCCAAGCAATCTCTGAGGCATGTGTGATTCTGCCCTATCCTCATTAATCCCTTTTTGGAATGATTACCATTATTATAAAGTCTGAGAAGTCTTACCAAAATTCATATTTTCATTAAAACACAATGTCGGCACTGGAAGCAACTATAAATACGTTTTGAAAATAAATCTTATATAAATCATAAAATTTTGATTTTTGATTGAAATAATAGAAACATTCCATACGTAATAATTTAATTTCAAATTTAATATGAAATACATAAAAAATACTAATAGTGAAATTTGTTAAAAAAATTAAATAGAAGATATTATTACTCAAATCCAGTGCCAAATTTTGTTGTCAATTCATCTTTTATCTTTTATTCTATATTTTATTTTATTTTTGTGATTTTTTTTTTTTACTTTGTGAATTTTAGGGGGACACACAAACGTTATATTTTGCTATTTTTAAAACTCAATTTTATGTTAATATATTTGCTAGTTTTAAAACTCAGTTTTATGTTAATATATTAGCTAGCTTTTAAACTCAATTTGCTAGTTTTAAAACTAAAAACAGTAACAACATCAGCATGTTCATGAAATATCGTAAATACCATTCCAAGTGTAGAGATGATTATAATCTTTGTTGCTTCTAAAATAACAATTAATTTTTTTTTTGTTTTTTTCACATAAAAATTATTATTATTGGATTTACATGATGACAAAGTGTTTATGAAGGCCTTGAAAACTGTTTCTTGACTAATTTTTTGTATTGAATTTGTTTATTATAACCATTACGTGGATGGTTGATTAGAATAAAGATGAAAATAAAGTGTTATTGTTGTTTCAATTTAAAAAGGTTAACTATAAAACAAAAACAATTAGGGAAATGTTTGGAGGTCCCATTGTAAATGAAATAATAATATCAAATTATTGCCAAAAAAATTTAACATATACAAAAAAGTACGTAAATGCGAGCACAAATCAAATCTATAATCACAATCAAAGTTACATAAATAAACAATTTCTCAATGAACAGGGAAATTAAATATGGTAGTTTATTATTAGAGGAATAGATCACTGGGGGCACAAATATAATATAAAATTAAAATCAAAGTTATATAAATTATCAATTTCTTAATCTATAGTGAAACAAAAAATGGGAGTTTTTTATTAGATGAATAGATCAAATACTGGTGGCAAAGATAACCTTGCGTTGTGTTGAGTCTTCTTGAAGCGTTCTTGTAATGCAGATTAAGGATGTTGGAGAGAGCACTACGTTTGGATTCGTAAAGATGATCTCCTTCAGCGGTTTATTGATGTGCAGTTGTGAATATTTCAAAAAAAACAATATTGAATCGTAAGAACTCTAATATGCAACTAATACTTTAAATATAAAAAAACAATTTTAATGCTAAATGGAAATACCCGTATTATAGTGCCTTTAAAAAAATTAAAAGTCTACTATTGGTTTGAAATAGCATGGAAGGATAAAGAGATAGAGACCATGAAGAATTGGAGTTGCTGATTTTTCAAAATAGTTAGCATGGAGGGATGAAGAGATAGAGTCCATGAAGAATTGGAGATGAGTATAAATATTTATAGTAATTTACTTATTTACTTAATTATTTGATTTGCTAATTTTAAAATTTATTTTTTGTGAAGATTTATTATAGATAAGATATAATTTTTGAACTGTGAATAAGCTTAACTTGTTATAAATTTAGTTATTTATATATAATATTTATGGGGCTGAGTATAACGGATAGTTAATTATAAATTATAAATTATTTTTCTTAATTACAAATATATAAATCAGTTGGAAAATTTAGTTAAGATTAGTTATATTTTAGTGACTTTTTTTTAGTTTCGGACTCTTCTCTCTCTCTCTCACATACACGGAAACACACATTTTGAATTTAAATATCTTAAACTGTTGGATTATTTAGTTAATTGATTTGATAATTTGAAAATATATTTTTTTTTTAGGATTTAATATAGATATGATATATTTTTTGAATTTTTAATAAGTGAAATTTTTTTATTTTCGGACTCTTCTCTCTCTCTCTCTCTCTCTCTCTCTCTCTATATATATATATATATATATATATATATATATATATATATCATACACAAAAACACACAAATTGAATTGGATAATCACAGATATATTGATTTGATAATTTGAAAATATTTTTTTGTTAAGATTTAGTATAGATTATATATATTTTTTGAATTTTTAATAAGAGAATTCTTTTTTTTTTTTCGGACTCTCTCTATCTCTCTCTCTCTCACACACACAATCACTCAACGTTATATTTTGATAGTTTTTAAACTCAATTTTATGATAATATATTTGCTAGTTTTAAAACTCAATAACTCAAACGTTATATTTTGATAGTTTTAAATCTCAATTTTATGATAATATATTTGCTAGTTTTAAGATTCAATTTAATTAAAAACAGTAACAACATAAGCATGTTACCTTTCCAAGTGTAGAACACAATTTAATAAAAACCAGTAACAACATGAGCAGGTTACCTTTCCAAGCGTAGAGATGATCTCCTCCAGATTACTTTCTTTTGTTCCTAGCCAAGCCTCTTTTCCGCTCATATTTTCAGTTTTTTAAATTTCTATCTCTTTATCTCTTTGAGTTAATTTAGTAACTGATGGAGAATAAATGAGGAGAGAGAGGAAGGTTTAGTTTTGAGAGAGATAAGGTAGTTTATGAGAGAGATAAGGTAGTTGAAGAGAACGTGTTTTGTTGGGAATATTTTTAACTAGTAAAAGACACACCTATCCTCACAGATTTTCTAGAAGCATTATTTATTTTGTGGGTATTTTAGGTATATAAACTTGACCATGCCAATCCAGCCTTCTGGCTTTATAGATAGTATAGATTTTCAAAAAAGAGAGAATCCTTACCCATAGTGACCACATTATATAATAGAAAAAATTACAGTTTGAACCTCTGAACTATTACCGATTTACACTTTACACCCTTATAGTTTTAATTAAAATACATTGACTTGCTATAATTTTGATTTATGTCACTTTGCACGTACGTACCCTTCTATTAGTTAATCATTTGTTTTTTTGACTGAAAAATAGTATTAGACTTGTTAATTTTTTATACAGTATTTACCTTAAATTGTTAATTAATGTATCTATAAGCGACATATCGGTGAAGTTCCATAATTTTTCTCAATATATTTAATTTTTATAAATTATTTTTCTCCATACAGTAAATAAAAAAATGGGTCTTTTAGTGATAGATCATTTCTTTTAGAGGTGCAGACTAATAGGTCCAAGAAAAAAAAGTAGTAATCCAATAGGTCCTCCACAATTTTGCCAAGACAAAAGTGCCATTTTAATATAAAGATGCCAAATATTGCATGACATATGCAATCCAAAAATAACGGCCGCCACCTTCCATAAAAGAAGGGGCCGACGTGACAAATCTTGATAAAAAATGGATGAAATTTCGTTGACAATATAAATAAAAAAGTAGCACTTAAGAGTACTGCTTAGGATATGCTTCTTGGTTGTGGGTTTCATCTCTTCCTCGAGTGACGCCAGAGAGAAACTAACGATTGCCGAAAATGTCATTGTTCGCCGCAATTGTTGCGAAACTTGCTGGATCCATGCTTGTACATTTTTCATCTGATTGACCCCAAAAAGGTACCTTTGTATCTAACATATATTTTTTGAGGTTTTGTTATATATTTTTTCAATCAACATCCAATACATATGTTAGGGTGAGTTGAAAGGTAGTACATTTGGGGATGGCATGTTTTTTGAAAGTTTTGGGTCTGTATATGTAGTAAAGGCTTGATTTTTTTGGTATTTTTTGTGTTTTATTTTCATCAAACCCATTTACGGCTGGGGTTTTGATGCCAGAAAGTTTATTCTTACACCGAAAATCTTACTAAACCCTCCGGAACTTTGCGTATACATTTTGGATACATCTTGGATAAAAAAATAAGGTACCTTTTAGAAACCCTTGAGCATATATATTTCGATTGTGTCATACATCTTGGATCAAAATATTTAATACGTACATATTGTTAAGTTTCCAATTCAACCTAAAAGCCTAAGTTTGTAAGTGGAGGGCTCAACACATGTATATGAAGCTATAGCAAGCCTTTCATTTAGGTGATCGATGTGGGACAGAGTAGATTTCATTCTTCTACACATATAACATTTAATAGCAAATATATATATTTGCAAAACTTATACATTCGTCTAACACAGATAATTAACCAATGAGTCATCCACTATACTAAGATTTCATACAAAAAAACGAGCATATAGATTTCATCTAGAAAAATTACACATATATATGCATTCTATATCTATTCAAATTAATAAGATTAAGAAAACGGGAATAAAGGAGATATTTTATGTGAAACAGAATAATTTAAAAGATAATTAAAGAAAATAAAATCTAAAATATTTTATCTTTTGGTTCAAATTCAAATTTGAATTTGAGATAAACTAGGAAAGATTATAAAAGCTGAAGCCATAATAAATTATGTCAAACGGAATCTTCAAAAACGGATATATGCATTATATATGGAAATCTAATTATCAAATCTGTTTAAGAGTATTTTTTTTTTTAAAAAAAAAAAAAAAAAGAAAAAAAGAAAAAATGATTTTCATCTATTGTTTTAATATCCGTAGGGACCTCATGGGTTAGCTTAAAAAGTCAGGGATTTAATTAGTTAGAGGAGTAATATTTGGTACCTATCACTAAAAAACCCTAAAAAAATATTTTGAGAAAAATTATTAAATTCCATTGATATATTTGTTGATATATTAGCAATTTAAGATAAATACCATATTAAAAAAAAAAAAAATGCTATCAAACAAAATGTTACAAAGTGTCAAAAATCAAAATTATAGAAACTCAATGTGTTGCAATTAAAAATACTAAAGAAATGCATAGTGTAAATAGATGAAACTGTAATTTTTCCATTAAAAGCACATTAAGTACCCTGGTCAAAGTGAGTAGGTAAATTATATGTCTGTTAGTACAGATGAATATTCATTGCTTCACTGTCATGCACTGACATATATATATACAAAATCTGAAAATCCATAATTGTTAACAAATTAATGAGGAATGGCAAAAGGACTGTTTGGAAATTTGTTTAATTGAGAAAGTTAATTAATTTCGACTCGAATTTCTTTTACTGTGAGTAAGAAAGAATGTCAGATATTTCGGTATCATTAATTTTTTACACAAATTGTTGTACAAAATTTAATTAATCCATTTGTTATTGTTTGGTGTTGGTATTAATATCTTGAATATTGCAGGGGCTTCAGCTAGTAAAGAACTCATGTTTCACGTTTAATTTGATTATTGTGACAGTGACTTTGTGGTCACTTAAATTCAAAAAAATTTGCATTTAAATGATAGAATCATTTATGTATTTTATGATCCATCAACCACAGTACCTTATCCATGCAATTCTTGAAATTAAGAAGTTTGATATTAAATAGCTGGGGAAAATGTCCTTTTAAAAAATAAAAATAAAAATTTAGAAATGCTCTGCACTGCTTTAAAGTTCAAAGTAATTTATCGATATATCGACAAGAAAGAAAATACTATACGTGAACTTCCAAAACGATCAATTAGTGAATTTCCAAAATTACTCTTTGATTGGGGGGAATCTGATTACACGAGGGAAATTGGACGAGGACAAGACATCGGCCAAAATACGAGGTTGATTTCCTTTCCTGACCGTTACGATATCTCATACAATTCGAGGTTCAACTAAAAATCAGCTAAAGTCAATGAGAGAATCTCGGACTTGCCAAACAACCCTAACTCCCTATATAAAGAAGGGTGGAATACTACAAACGGTAAGCAATTCTTTCTAAAAACTCTCTTACTTTCATTTCTAGTCATTTATGAGACTGACTTGATTGTCGGAGGATTATTGCCGGCCACTCTAATTGTCTTTTTTGCAGACTTGAGATCAAGGCGTTCAACATCTGCTGATTCTTTCATCATCACTATTATTCATTTTTTATAGCAATGGTTGCAGTGATACCTCGTAACGATGCATGCCATTATTCTTTTCTTTTATTTTCTTTTCCTTTTTTCCCAAGGGAGAATGTCTTTGATCAATAAAGATAAAAGTAAATGTCAGTATTAAGTTAAAAACTAATTAACGAGGGTAGATGCATTAAAAAAAAAAAAAAAAAAAATCTGCCAATCGCCAAGGTTATATATAATTGTTTACTGGCATATGAATGGCAATTACCCAACCCTAAACCTTGATACCTTTTCTATACCCTTGCACCATTGGAACTACAGTGATTGAAGGTTAATCGAAGCAAATTGCTGCATCTCCAAGCCATTTTGGGGCAGATTTTCTTGTTTGAGGATAAAACCCTAATCAATTAGGAACTTTTTCCCAAAGATACATACTACTTAATTACAAATTAAGTAAATATTTGGTATATTTATTTTATGTTATGTTTACATTTTTTTCTTGGTAAGAGCAATAATCTTATTCCAATTCATTGTAGGAGTGAGAGGGGGAGAATAGACACCTAAAACCCTAAACTCTTGTAATCACATAGGAAAAAAAGAAAAAAAGAAAAAGAAAAAAGAAAAGGCCCAAACTCCTTTCCAACTAGCTAGTCACTTCCACAACACGACCTAATAATTAGAATTAAGCCTTTATTGAGTTGAATTCAATAGAGTTGCATGAGTTGCATATTACTTTCATGTCGATCAATTACTAGAATGAAGCTTAATTGCATGAAAAAAATCCTTGGTAATTCTCATAACATACTTGACACATTCTTTGCTATCACAAATTTCAAATCACAATCTTTTTGTTGCCTTTCGTTAATTTCCAATTTCACAAAAGGCGATACGGCCAGGAGAATCTTAGTAGGAAATTCAAGCAGATAGCTTGAATTTTATGTTATTGTCACCAAATGGGTCTTCCCTTTACTAATATATTCAATCGATCGGATCCTTAATAAAGATAACCTCTTGATCTGAGGGATCAAAGACACCATATATTTCTTCATACTCAAGGTCTAATTTCTGGTTAATTGATTACAAATTTCAATTTCTTATGGGACCAATGATTGGCATATATAAAAGATCTTTTCCAAATTGACATATGCATGATCTTGATTGATGTGGCCTCCTTTTCAATAATTGCCTAATTGGACAAAGAAAAATCAATAATAGTAGGTCCCCATCACCTCCAAATTTCACTTGAAAATATAATATAGCCAAGAAACATAAATAAAAAAGACATTAGATCATTTATCTAATAAAACAAACAAAACCCAAAAGAGAACAAGACACAATTGAAGCAATCCATTTCAAAAGATCTAAATATGGGGGAAAAAGAAGAAGCCAATGTCAGCTAGAGGGTGCATGCTCTTTCCACCCACTATCTAGTGCTTCAAAAACACATAAACAACAAGAGAAGAAGGCCAAAAAGAGGGGACACGAATGAAGCTAGTATTTCCACACTCATGCACAACCCTAACCCTAAAAAACAAAGTTAAAAAAATGGTCTTTAACTTTGTTTGGGGAAGTCAATTCCCGAACCTCTAATCCTTGCACTTTTGTTGAAATGCTTAGGAAAATGTCTCAGACCTAAACAAACACCAATGAGTCAAAAAGGTGCGCTCTTGACTTCTCACTTCTCCCCATCTTCTGTAAGCTAGAGAATCCTCATCACCTTCCTTTATCTTTACTAGCTGTCCTTTCTTTTTTAACCTTCTTCTGTCCAATACTGCAAAAAAAGGTAAACAAGATAAGTGAGCATAGCTTTGCAAATAAAAACCCATAAAAGAACAGTGAAGATGAAATTCATTCAATGAATAGAAGAGAGTTAAAGAGTAAATATTCATGCATGGAAAGCTGCTTTTTCTTCTTCTTCTTCTTTTCCAGTTTTCTTTCATTTTCCTATTTTTTTTCTTTTCTGGGTTTTCAACCTTTACTAACATAATGGTACAGTGGTATAACTAAAAGCATATATATATATATATATGAGAAAGGTCACAACCTAGAAATTAAGTCTTTTTATGAGCTTTGGAACTGAGATATACAGTGGTATATATACGTACCTAAAAGCATGCATATATTTGATTAGACCATAATGATCTCACTAATCCACAAATATCATTATGAGTATAACCTCAATTAAGAGACTCAGTAAACCCTAAAACACTTGCAAAGCACTTATGGACTGCATATTTAGGAAGGAGATTGAAGAAATGTACAGTCAATAACTCCCTATCAAAATCCCATTATTCCTAAACATTAGAAGCATTTAAAAACCCCTTAATCTTTAACCCATGAAACTTCATTACTACTTAAGAAGAATCTCAATTATAGAAAGTAGAACATTGGGAGAAGTAGCAATTAAATCTACAGGTGCACAAATTGAGCTCATCTTACCCACAATTTAGGCTTTATGGCTCATGCATTGTCGCCTGTTAATGCATCCTTAATCCGCTCAACAGTACAAGCGATGAGATTGTTGACAGTCGCAACTGAGCCAAGAGAAAGTTTTGCTGTAGGAACCGAATCAACCAAAATCTGAAACGCGACAGTGAGGAGAGATCCACCAGACCCAGCTTCAATAATGCCTCCTCCATGAACGGTAGGTCCATCAGGAAGTATAGCAAATCCTGAAGGAAGAAGGGCCACATAGTCTGGATCTCCACCAGTTAGCACCGCGTTCATAGCAACAACATCAACAGGAGCATAAATTACAAAAGAGGCTGTTGAATCAGTGCAACTCTCTTGTAATATCAGCATGTTGCTCTGGCTTGAATTTGCACTCTAGAAACAAGTACAATTAATATAATGGGTTTATTAGTCCCATTTTGAGGTACTTCAGTTAATTGAGATATATAGGAAAATAAGTTGGATAAATGAGAAAATTAAAAGAATCTAATATCACTCACATTTACTCGCAGTAGAGATACACAATTGCCCGTCTCCCTGCCATTTGCAATATGTGCCATTTCATGAACAACGCCACCATTTGATAGAATATCCCACTGTTGTTGAAAGGAATTAAACAGTGATAATTAATTAGATTCGTTCGAGAATATTATGTTATCAAGTTTCTCTCAAGGAAGAAGGCATCATATCTTTCAACATTAGATATTATATGGATCTAGAGTAAATCATTACACTTAGCTTTGGATAAAGCAAATCAAATTTTGTTAAGCTTCTTAAATCTGTACACATGCAAATTTGAATATTTACTGCACATTAAAACAAGTACAAATCGAATACCCTGCAAGCAAGCAAGCAAGCAATAGCTATTACAGTTGAAAGGAAGAGGTACTTTATATTAATTATAAATTCTCATCTTAAAGTATAATCAAATGCACAAGCTTAATTTGTTAATAGAGTGAGGTGTTCATGTTGATTCAATGCAACAAAGTCATGTGTCATGAACTGATTAAATTCAGTAAAAATATTCCCATAATCATATATATCACTTTTGCAAGATGTACAAATGCACAAATTAATTAATTAAAATTTAATGATACATTAAGTACTCATTATATCATTTGCAAGCCACATAAAATGAGTTAAGGTAGTTTATACTTACTATTCATTTAATTAAGTATTTATGCAAGCCTAAGCTAATAAAATGACTTAATTACACTTCCATGTAACGATTCGTTAGTTAGAACTTGAATTATCCCCAAAATTAATTGTAGCTTTTCTTTTGCATATGATTCATTTACTTTCCAAAGCTCCAAAATTAGGAGCTACCGCCAGGCACAAACAGGCATATACCTGGCTTCGAGAGTTCTCATCACGAAGGAAATCGAAAACTCGCTTTGGAGGAACCGGAAGCCAGAAGGAAGTTGCAGCACTTAGCACAATGCCAGGAGGTCTGCCTGGATCATCTACACTCTTTCGGGTCATTACCCTCACATCGTCCGCTCCAGTTCCAGATAATGTTGTCCATATATGAGCAGTAGAGGCACTCACTCCAGCACAAAAGCTTATCACCATTCTCTCTGCTAATTTTAGCATATTTTTTCTTCCATCTTGATTTGTAATCACTATATATGAAGCAGCAAAGAAACAAGGTTCATAATAATACCACTTGGTGGTGTCATTTTAGGTCAATATAATTAACCACCGAAAAAAGAAATTAAATGTTAAGATTCAATTTGAAATTTTATATAGGAATTTGAATCTATATTGATAATGTATACCTCCAACATCGCCAGTAGGAATGCTTGTTGCCATGGCACTTGCAAGGCGTTCACATTGTCGATCTAAAGTAGCAACCCAACGTTTTGCTCCAAATGCAAGACCAGAGTTAACTAGTGGCTTGTATAAATTGTGTACACCTCTATCATCCACTTCCACATGCTCAACCCATATAACCTAAGACATTAAAAAATAGCCATCATCAACTTTAATTTACTTGTTAGTAGTTTTGATCTAATTTTCAAGCATCTACTGATTAATGATTTCGATATTTAATTACCTTTGAGATCAAGGGGAACTAACCCAGTTGGTGGGAGTTAGGTCTGGGATTCTTGGTCTGGGGATCGAGACCCTTTGCCAGCATGTTATATATATAGTTGGTTTCTTAAATTGTATTATCTGATGTTGTTACATCACCATAAAATAAAATAAAATAAAAATTACCTTTGAGTAGCCATTTGGCATCTCTTGAATCAAGCATCCAGATGGCCTTCTTCGGCATCTTGCTACAGGACTAGGGCGTAGATTATCCAAGGAAACATCAACAACTGCCCAAGTACCATCAGAATGCTGTTTACAGTACCTTACAAAATAACTCTCACGAGTAGGGACAAGCGGCGAAGGTACTTGGAATTCAGCTGTCATCTGCAAAAATCAAAAGTTGAGCATCAAGAAGCAATTAATTAAATTGGCTCAAATATTCCTATCTTGCATACCTTAGGGTATGAATTTTTTTAAAACCCTAGTTTCATGTACAAAAATAGTATCGTTTTTGTTTCAGTAAAAACGATAATGATAGAAATGAACTTTATATATTACCACTTGCAAGGCTCCATTGTAGTTCCCTGCTACTCCAGTTGATAGAACTTCAAGGGTCATAGCTCGCGAGACTATACCCGAAAACACTGTCGACCACTGATTCTGGAGATCATAACAAAACATGGGTAAAACAAAAATCTCATAACTTCTATAAATATAGATAATAGAAACCCAAACTGTTAGAAAAATTGAAAAAAAAATTGGGAAGAAAAGAAAAGAAAATTAAAAACTACCACATCCATGAGAATCTCAACAAGGTTGATGTGGTTCATGATAACAACAGCAGTTTCTCGCGAAGATTCACATTTAAATCCAGCAGGTTTAGGCCCAATTCCTCTAGGAAATGTTCTAATATATTCATCTTCACTTAGTGCACTATTTGTACCATCAATGCTGGGGATCCATAAAGGTTCTTCCATCTGGGCCATTCTGACTAGTTCCTCCATAGCTGCAACTGCAAGCTCAATTATCATAGGCTTATCAGCCTCAGAAGAAGGTCCACTGATTGACCTAAGAAGGTCACCTGCTCCAAATAACTCTCCTCCAATGCCTGGCTGCCCACCAAAATTCCCAACCCCAAGTTCAAGTGGACGTGGAGGGATCGGAGAAGAAAGTAGAGGGTAGTTCACTACAGGCTTGCCAACATACTTAGCAGCAATTGCTGAAATCCGATCAATCTGAAACCAAAGGTTAACATATTTAGTTACCCTTTAAAAATCAACGAAAGATATAATCAAATATATATATATATTCATCGACCTCCTACCTCTTCTCTTAATCGGGCATTCTCCAACCTCAAATGATGTTCATCAAAAGACATCTCTCCTAAAGCAGTTGGGCCTCCACAATGAGGACAGGAGGCATTGTTAAGAGCTTCTCTATACCTCATGTTTTCGGCTCGAAGCTTTTCGTTCTCGGTCCGAAGCTGTGTGTTTTCATGGCGCTCATGCTGGGTCTGTGAGAAAGAATATATGATACGGTTAGCAAGAGACTAGAATTAGCTACATGAAATCTAAACAGCGTTGACTAATTTAACCCACTTTCCTTTAGATAAGACCAAGATACTGTAACGGCCCCTTTTGATACATACATACATAATAATATTGTATAGACAGTGTTTATATTAGGATATATATATAGCGCAGGCTATGGCTATGCAAAAATTAAAGTTATATACCTTCATTTGGGTGCGCTTGTTTTGGAACCAAAACTTGACTTGTAAAGGCTCCAACCCTAATTCACGGCTCAGTTCCTTCCTTTGCTTATCATCTGGATGCGGACACTCTTTGAAAAAACTAAGTGCCCAAAAAAAAAAAAAAAAAATTCAAAAACCCATGTATTAGGGTTAATATTCATGATGTGAAGTAGACATTTTTTTTTTAAAAAAAAGTCATGTTTGATAGATATTGTTAAGAACTCACGCTTCCATTTCTTGGATCTGATGCTGAGTATGGCGATGGTACCGCTTCTTTTTAGGCCGGGTGTTGGGATCTTGCTCATCGCCAGAGGCCCCTTCGAGGTTTTCGCTGCCAGATTTGCTTTCGAATTCATCGTCTCGAATCCGAGCTAAATCGCTTTCGGAGGTGTTTTGGGTTGTCATGTCGAGTGAGTGAAGTTGAGCATCCATCATGTTTGGCTGGAACATCATATCTACAGATCTTTAAGATTCCGAAGGCTTATGGTTTTTCAATCTAAACAAACAGAATGGAAATTTACCACACTCAAAAGAAATAGAAGAAATTTAAACCTGCAGCCCCAACTCATAGTATAAGTAGATAAGATCCAGTACCAAATTTAGAAACTAGGACTGAAAAGGAAGGAAAAAAGAGGGAAAAAAAACCATTTTACATCTGGATATGAAAATATATAAGGCAACCCACCAGATTTTTTAGGGTTAAAAATATCTCCTGCTAGTCTCTTATCCCCTCCCCTCTCTTAAAATAAAAATCCATGTTGAAATGTATAAAAATGAATGAAAACCAGTGAACCCATATATATATATATATATATATATATATATATATATAGGCTGACTTCTTTCTCTTTCTGTCTCTGTGTCTCTCTCTCTCTCTCTTCCTTCTGCAGAGGAAGACCTTGACGCGTTTTTCGAATATCGAGAAGGATTTTACTTTGGAAAAGCAAATTAGACTTGCTAAGACCATACACTAACATAATAAACCCTTTTAATTAGGTCTTCTTTTTTTAATATCTTCTAATGTAGAATGTGATGAAGAGACAAACTAGAAATGATGAAGTGATTCGAGACCCATTAATCTATTAGACATAAGTCCTAGAAAATGAAAAAAACCAAGTAGCTTGATCAAAGAATAAAAAAAGAAAATAAAGAAAGATCAACAGGCTTATGTAAAACAATAAAAGAAGAAGGAAATTAAGAAGCCCAGAAAGAATTAAAAAAAAGAAAAAAAAGAAAAGAAAAAAAAAGGAGCAATTAAGCGCTGACCTGACCAAGGGTAAGCCCTGAGGATGATCCAAATCCAGCAACATTTCCATTCCTTCCGATCAAAGACGGCATATGTGTTGCCGGAATCATAATTCCGGCAGGCATATTTCACACCCCACAAACCCTAATCACTGTATATATATATACATATAACTCACTCTACTTATCTTAGCAGCAGGCCTTTGTATTTTGGGTCATTTGAGTGGTGGGTTTGTCAGATTCCCTTCCAGTTGTGTCTGAGCCAGCAAGCTGATGGGATTATTACAATTTTTTTTTTTGATAAAAAAAAGGGAGATGGCTGACTATGGTTTTCTTTGGGCTTTGAAAAAGGGTATCTCAAAGTCTTATCTATTATCTGTTCTTACGTGCCAATTCACGAGAAAGAGAATAATATAACAAGGTAAGGTTGACAATTTTGTGATACGGCCTTTTTCAGACCAAAAATCAGACTTCAAAACCAAAATGTAACGCCCCCCACAAAGATCTCGGAGCATCCAACTCTCTCTCTCTCTCTCTCTCTCTCTCTATATATATATATATATATATAAACATATATATATCTCTTCCCACTTTCTCTCTCTACTTCTATCTGCAAAAACAAACACATATTAGATATGTAAGAAACATCAAACTTGGCTAAAACAATAGTGGTTTTGGAAAAACACTGCTACAATAAAAGATGGCTAAAAATAGAGAACGCGATGTTGAACATAACACTTACTTTTTTATTACAAGAGATTTGACTACTACCAGAAAATAGGTCTTTGAAAGCTCTAAGGAAGCCCCAAAAAAAGAGAAAGATTAGATCCGTTTTCAGACTACTTTGTTGTCGGAAAACCTATTTCCAGAAGTGGTTTTCAGGCGGTTTTGGTGGATACTTGTTCGGTGGGAGAAAGAAGATGAGGAAAAAAAAAAAAGAAACAGAAAAAGAGAGAGAGAGAGAGAGAGAGAGGAAGAAGAAAGAGAGTCAAAAGAGAGAAAAAGGAGATGAGGAAGGAGAAAGGGGGAACAGATGGAGAAAAATGTGGCAGCTAAGAGTAATTGCAGAGCGATATAGAGAGGGTGCAATAGCATTTAATATAGACGAGAGGTGTAATTGCTGTGTAGAGAGAGAGAGAGAGAGAGAGAGAGAGAGAGAGAGAGAGAGTGTATGGTGTTTGATTTTCCCCTAGGAATGTATGGTGAAACGATTGACGGCTACCAATCTCCATACTCTTCAATCTTTTTGCTATATAGCTTATATTTTGAATTTTACTGTTCACTTTTCTACAACAACTACGTACGTACAAAGCAAAAACGGTATACCTTCTTTCAAATTTTGTAAATATTACCAAACATGAAACAGCCATCATTGAGGAGCTGCCAAGTCAGCTAAATATTACCACGATACATTCAAAATAATTTGTAAAATTACGAGAAATAATATTATATTTAAAAATTAATCCTCAAAATTAAGAGTTATTAATTACAACTTCCACAAATTATAATTTGTTTCTCAATTAATTATTTGAAAGTTTCTATATATTTTCTAAATGTTACATGTCGAAAACTTTGGTTCACATTTTATTGATCGATCACCCTCAAATGGCTATGTTTTTATAAGGAATTTGAATTTTTTCATGTATGTGGAGGGAAAATGTGATAAAAACAAGAGACTACCACACATTTGCAATGAGATATATATCATCAACATGTTGATAAAATGATTTCTTAGTGGCCAAGTAGCACAATCGAATTTTTCGCAACATATATTAAGCTAGGGTTGATTCTAATGATTCTCTATCATGCCACAAATATTAATTAAGAGGAGGTTCATGCTTCGGTGACAGCAGTAAATGTTTTTTCGAAAAGAAATTCCATTTTTTCCAAAATACCATAAAATATATAGTTTCTTCAAATTCTCATAATTTCTCGAATCTTTGGTGTAGATTTTCACGCGTGATTCAGCCATAAGAAATTAACCCTTTTGTCCAAAACATCCCATTTTTTGAATCTTTGGTAAATACAACATGTAGATTGTCACGCGTGATTCAAACATATGAAATTAACCCTTTTGTTCAAAATACCATTAACGTTCGATGAATTTTTTCTACTTACCCTATAATGTGATACATATACAAAATGCAGCCTCTCAAGGCACCCCATCATACTAATTACTATTTTACACATTTCCATCCCAACTTTTTTTTTCTTTTGGGGTGGGGGTAGGGGGGATTGTGGCTTTTGGTCCATCAAAATGAAAAATAAGATTATTATTTCCAATAGATCAAAAAAAAAAAAAAAAAAGAAAAGAAAAAAGAAAAGAAAGGGTGTATAATGAGAAAATAAATTTTGAGTTAAAATTCATGATGAAGTATAATGAAAACATTCATAATACAATGGAGAAAACAATTCTGCATGCAATAAGCAAGATTATGGTTTCCAAATTTTATGAAGTTATTCACAAGATTCAATTTCAAAGCAAGATTAATATTCAGTCCAAAAAAATTTAAAATTAATTGAGCTGTAAACAATTAGGGGAAAATGAGATTTTTTTTTTTTTTTGGGTCAGTGGTATACATCAGCAGGGGAAAATGAGATTAAAACCATTTAAATGCAATAAAAAAAAAAAAAAAACTTTGTAATTAAATGCAATTTAAGGAAAAAAAAAGGGTTTTATAATTCAATTGGGATTGAACCCATGATATATTATGGCATGGTATATATGATCGATGGAATGAAGGTGTGTGTGTGTGTGTGTATAGAAGATAAAATATAAAATAAGGAATCTTTTAAGAATTTGACGAACCCCACAGCATTAATCTTGAATAAGAATTTGATTTGAATTGGCCATCAAGACCCAATCATCGGTGTCAATTATAGAGAAGAAATTAAAACAGATTATGAGGACAAGATTATAGCCGTAACCATTATTGAATGGAGTGGAATGGATTTACTTGTATTGAGATGAAGGAAACTAGCTTGTTGGCATCATCCTCTTTGACCATGTCACATCAATCCCTATCTTGGAATGTTGAAATTTAGCTCACTAAGAAGCACAAGAAAAGAATTCATTTGTTGTTTTGCGAAAATTAAAGGCTTATTTGGTAGCTTGCTTCTCTCTCTCTCTCTGAGTAAGTTTTAGTTTAACTATTAGATGTAATATCGTCTTTCTTATATGGAATGTATGATAAACAGAAAAAGACAAAATTTGTTAGAAAAAGAGAGAGAGAGATGCATTCGTCTTGAGATAAAAATGCTCATGAAAAATTTACCCAAACTTTAGGAGAGAGAGAGAGAGAAATGAATGTGAAAGGTAAGCGTGCATGTAACTTAAATGATGGTATCGGGTTGGGATCGGATGTATAGTTACGTATGAGAGAGAGAGAGAGAGAGAGAGAGAGAGAGTGGCCTAGGTTGCGTGGGGCGGGGGGGGGGGGGGGGAGGGGGAGGGGGAGGGGTGACTGTAGTTAATTCCTAAAGAGCTCTCTACACACACACCCTCTTTGCAATCTTCCATTAAATGACTTCTGAGTCACGCAGACTCTGCATGGCCAAGGCCATTAACTACGTTCATGCCTATCTTGCTCTACCCCCTATACTTTCACATATTTACCAAACTTCCTTACTCTTCCAAAATTTTTAAAATAACACCCTTCATCCACCTCCTCAACTAAGTAGTTGTGGGTTGGGCTCCAATTTAAAAGGTAATGATACTGCACTCATTTTATTATTATAAGGACCCGTTTAAATTAAATTTTTTAAAAATTCATTTTTGAAATTTAAAATTCATTTGCTCTAAAAGATGATATGAAAATTATTTTTAGATAACTTGAAGGGTGATAAGATGGATCAGATGTCAAAATTTTTACACTACCAATAATTGTGTTAAAATAAATTCAAAATTTTGGGAAAGAAATATTGTAATGTCCCTGTTTTTTTTTATTTTTTTCTTTTTCTTCTTTTCTTAAACACCCTTTTACTCTCAACCAAACAGCCCTTAAACCTTTTTTAAAAATGACCCTTACATCCCTTTTCTTTTTAAGACAAGCTACAGCAGCCCTGTTTGCTTCCCAGCCGTGAGCTTGAGAGAGACTTCGGGAGAGAGAGGGAGGAGGAAGGAGAGGAGCCAGCCGCCGGAGCTCCCTTGCCGCCACCTTCTCGCCGTCGCCGGAGGTCAGGTAGGTCCTCTTTTTCCGTTCATCTTCTTCTCTTCTCAATCTTTTTCTGTTTTTGTTTTGTTTATACCCATTTTATGGGTTTATGAGACAAATTTTGTGTAGATTTTGGGGGTTTTGTGTTGTAGCTGATTGTAAATGTTTGGGAAAAGTTTGTGATGATATTTAGACTTGGATTCATGCTTGAGACCTAAAAATTTGGGGTGTTTTTGAATGTTTGAACAAAAAATGGGTTTATGTGGGTTTTATACCAAAAACTTTGTGATTCTTGAAAATGAACCATTAAATCTTAATATTTAAACTTGATTTTTCGTATTTGGGGTCTCAAGGGTATGGATCTAAGATCTAACGGTTAGATTTGTGTTCGAATGAAGTTTGAAGTGAGTTTGGTGCTTAAACCTTGGTTGTAAAGCAAATTTCTGCATTTTTGGGTATATATACATCCTTACCAAGCTTTTTATGGATAGGTAAGCTATCGATAGGTGGTTTTCACCTATCGATAGCTGAGGTGATTTTTTTTAGGGATGTTTTAACATTCTTTTGTAAAAATTTCTCATGTTATTTATTTATTTTAGTCCAAGACCATGCTTTGATGGTGCTTGGCAGTTTGTTATGGAATGATATATATGTATATATTTTATATATATGTATTGTACCTTTGATTTCAGATCCAGATAGTCCCGAGGACTATCCTTACGCTCGTTGAGTGCTGCATTAGAGGAGTGGGCTTAAGAGAGAGTCTTGCATGTGTCTCAAGGTAGGATACAATAACCTCAATAACACCGATGATATCATTTGAGAAATGATTTATAGTGAAACCTACTTACTGTCAAACTTTTTATGATTGTGAAACTTGATGCTTGGGATAAATCCTCTGTTTAAACATATGGTGATGGAATGTTTATGAAATGTATTTGGGAATTGTATTATGAAATGTGCTTATTTTATGATTTGAACGTACTTGAGCAACGATGATTCTGCTGATTTGAGATATTGATTATTTTTATTTTCTACACTTGAAATGATATGCTTTATATGTGCTTGGATTACTTCAATATATTGTTATTGTGATTATTTATGAGATATTTCAGACCATGGTCTAGGGTGGAGCCAATGGCATGACCCTACTGGCCCGCTAGAGCCCGGTGGATTGACACAATCTAGCACTGGCCCACTAGAGCCCGGTGGATTGACACAATCTAGTACTGGCCCGCTAGAGCCCGGTGGATTGACACAATCTAGCACTGGCCCGCTAGAGCCCGGTGGATTGACACAATCTAGCAAGTATCTAAAGCACTTCTAAAGCTTTAAGGTTTTAAAACTGAATTAAAAATCATGAAAACCATTCACCACTCTTGAAATGATGATTTGCCGTGAATGTTGAAATATTTTATCTAATATTCCTTGCATCAATATTATTGCTGTTAATTGAGGTTGTGTTTTCTACTGAGCATTTCCAAAGCTCACGCGGGTTTTTATTCCGCAGATTTTCAGGAAATTAATAGTAGTCCAGCTGGGGGTAGGCTGGCCCCACAGTTTTTGGCAGGATTGGCTCTGCTTTGGATCTTATTGCATTCTCGTAGGATTTAAGCTTGGGTTGAGACTTTTATTTTTGTTATTACTTATAATAGAATATTTGATGCCTACTATGCCAGGGATGTTGGCAATCAGATATATTATTATTATTTTCTAGAGGTAGGTTGGACTTTGGATTTTGGGACACATGTGTGTGTTGGCATGACATTGCACTTTGATATATATTTAAGTCTTTCTTTTCCCCTGGAGTATGGATATATAAATGAGCAGGTCAGGTTGTGGCTTCAAATTGACAAGGATTGACCTACCCGGGAGGGTCAATTTAAGGTCAGTTTGGGGTGTTACAAATATTCTTGAAAATAAATTTTTTAAAAGTAAATTATGTACGCTGTTGGATCGTAGAATGTAATGACGTATGCAATATTAAAAGTTTTAGTAGGATACGTACTTGATTTTTGCCCCTTAGCAAGAGGAATACGTATAACTAGCCAACAGCAAGCTTTGAAGTGAGTGATCCTTCGTGGGGGCCTACTTGTCATTAATAAATTTAAGGTTAATCTAATTAAGGTCGCCAATATTGAAAAAGAATTGGAAAAATGAAAACAAGAGAAAATGTGTAGTTAGCATTTGAAAGTCGTATTTATGGGATTATTTGGCAAATAAAAAAGTTTAAATTTCAGTAAGGTACATTTTGTAAATTTATTTTTTCTGAACTCTATTCAATCTTATACAAAACAATAAGATATAAATACACGATTTCGATACTGTGCACATATGATAAGATTTTTTTTTTCTATTTATTTATAATAATAATAATAATTACATGTTGGAATTGAAGTCATACATAAATCTTACCTCTATAAAATATAATAGATACATATTACCTCACATAATATTATGAACTGTTGTAAAAAGTAAAAATCGGAAGGGTTGAGACACGAACTAAGTCGCTCTCTTTAAGACGGTTCGTGCCATTACGGATTATATCCGATGCAGTAGTTCACTAGCACGCCGCCTCCATAATACAGCAGTTCAGTCATTCACTGTTAACTTCTCAAAGTCTACATTAGTATGAGAAGTTTGAAACTCCACACAACACCTTACTTTGCCCAATAAACTCATAGAAAATAAAGTCAAGAATAAATATAAAAAACTCATAGTTAGGGAAAGAGAAGACAAGATGGATGAGTATTAGAGTGTGCATCAAGTAGCTAGGAATGACCTCTATTTATATGCATAGGAATTTTGTAACTCATGACATGGAATTAAAATTCCATTATAATATCAAATTGAAAGTCATCATAATAATACCGAGAGGTTATGAAAGTTAAAAAAAAAAAAAAAAAAAAAAAAAATATTGAAATTTGACCAACAAATTGTAACTCATGCTATTAAAATTTATCATGCATCCAATATTTTTTTTATATTAAAATATCCAACAAAATATATATATATATATATATGACCTAGCCATGTCCAACCACTTTCATTTTGCTACAAAAATGATTTTAACAAGATGCAAAGATCAAAGTAATGTGTGTTAATTAAAGTTTTATACATATATGTATGCACCATCCCAGATTGGTGGAATCTTTGCTTTTTGACCAAAAAGAATTTTTGCCCTAATTAATATTGTGCCTAAAAATTAGTCGGTCTTGAATTCCACTAATTTCATATCATATTTGGCGATTCGACCTATCCCATCATGGGGGATGGTGGTCCAGAGAAATCTGGACCGTTCGCACAAAGAGGAACATATCAATCTGATGATTCTGATGTGAGACCAGCCTAATATGGATGGTGTAGATTTTACTGGACGGTCCAATCAATTTAGAATATCTTCGTCAAAGATGGTAGTGTGTGACTAAATGGCTTTCAACTATTTTATTGGGTGTAGAATTTTTACTATGGACACGACCACATGATATAAAAAGCATTAAGTTTAATATTGTTGAATGTTAAAAACAAAACTGTACCCATGGGATGGCAGCTCATCATCCACAATGGGTCCGAGTGTACGTCTTCATCCATCCCCTTGTTCACTTTGAGGTGCTGTCAATATCGCATTCATATCAGCACCCTCTTGATGAAGCAAATAACGAGCTTCAATTGATGGTTCAGTGAACTTCATCCGGCTTTCACATTTGTTTTCTTCTGATCATCAATGTCTTTCTAACAGAGAGGGTGTTTTTTTTTTTTTTACATCACAAGATATTTGAACTTTCGACATGATAAATCATCTTTTTAATTGGATCTTGTGGTAAAAAATTCAAATTTTAGATACCTCTAAGGGATAGAACTAATGTAGGCAACTTACTAATAGAGCCAGCCTTGAGGGCAGGCCTAACAGGCCATGGCCTTGGGCATCACTTTTTAGGTAAAATTTAGGGGCATTAAATTTGGTTTTAGTAGTGATATACTACATAAGCAACTGATTTTTATTCAATGGCAGCCCAAAGGGCCAAACCCCAATATATTACATATGTTCTACTATTTAGTCTCTATTTTTTGTTGTTGCATTTTTCTTTAGAATATAATTTTTGTTAATTTCTTGGTATCATTGTTCTATGTATGTTTGACACATTTATGGAAAATATAGTTGAATTATATTCATTTTAATGAAATTATATTCAAGAGTTGTAACCAAATCTTGTTTATTAGCTTGATGTATTTGTAATGATGATAGGAGGTTTCGGGTGAGCCTATTAAAAACTCTCATTGTGAATTGATTGTTTATTTGTTTGATATATTTGCAAGGAAAATTCAATTTGTCCTCCTTTTTGTCTTCTCTCATGCATATGACCAACTTGGAACAGTTATTTCGAGAAATCGACCGTTGGATATAATATTTTACTTATATTTATCATGAATGCAAAAAAATCACATTGATCCAATGGTCGGTTTTTGCAATTTTGAAAAAAATTGTAAAATATAATGAAAAAATTGTGAAAAACTATCACAGTCTATTTTTTGAAAAAATAACTGTTGGATCAATGTGATTTTTTGTATTCTTGATACGTATAAGTGGAGCATCAAATCCAACGGTCGATTTTTCAAAATAACTGTTTCAACTTTCAAGTTGGTCAAATGTACAATGGAAGACGAAAAAAGAGAGAACAAAAAGGGTGGACGAAAAGAATTATTGTATTTGTAATGATACGAGATTTGGGGTGAGCCCATTGAAAACCCTCCTTGTGAATTGATTGTTGTAGGTCTTCTTCATTAGTTTAATTATATTTGTAATTATGATAGGAGGTTCGGGATCAGCCTATAGAAAACATTTTTTCTGATTTGATTGTTATAGGTTTTAGCTTCTTATATATATATATATATATATATATATATATATATATATATATATATATATATATATATATATATA
>JAESVK010000923.1:3764388-3795773 GCA_017140935.1 Hamamelis virginiana
TTAAAGCGGGATGAAGGATAAGCAATGTAAGTACATATATTTCTAACTTTCAATATATACTACATGAAGTAATTACTTTCAAGACTTGAACTTCTGTTTTGACACTCGATAACTTTAGACTTTTGATTTTTACTACCTTTTCAAAATTTAATATTAGAAATAGCATCAATAACACTTTATTTTTTCCCCCTAAAGAAAATACACACACAATAAATGGAGAATTGACTCTAGCAAAATCCCAAGACTTTTGAGTATGGATCGAAAACTAACCCACACTTTCTTCAAAAGAGCATAACTCGATCTTAAACGGGTCGTTGAAGCTTAAGTACTAAAAAGAAAAGCTTTAGTAACTAATAATCAATACATTAATTCCACTCCATTTTACCTTCTGGATAAACCGACCTTGAAAAATTATTCTATGTCATGAGCATATGCATCGCCCAAGACACAAATTTTAGGTGCTACTATCATGTAATGAGTGTTATATGTTTGTAGAGCGCACACCCATGAAATAATTTCTCGACCATATGATTTTGTTCAAGAAAATTCAAATGTACCCCAACTTTGGCAATTGAACTTATGATTCGAAACTTGAAATTTACACACCTAGCTTAATTAATGTGCCGTGATATTGGACCTGCAGGCCATAATCTGCCTAGCTGGACGCAGGGAAAAACCATGGTATTTTCTCTGTTTAGCTTGTTTTGGAGAAGTCATTGTAAAATGAAAGAAAAAGTCGGAAACCTTACAGCAGCAAATTTGACCCTGACTTTGTATATATATATGATTTGGGTTTTACATTTCATTTATCTTTTCGGCAGTCAGACAAAAGTCATAAGAAATCCTGGTTTTGGAAAATACTACTCTACTTCTCTTGTTTGGCTAGTGAGAAAGCAAAGTACAAGAGAAAAGAAAACCTTTTTCTTCTCTTTTTTTTTTTTTTTCCTTTTTTCTTTTTCTCTTTTCTTTCCTTGTCAAGCAAGAAAAGAATCTTAAATCTCCTCCAAACATAGGCGTACGTTTTGGAACTCCTAATTAACCTCTTTAAACAGAAATCTTGACTTGTTAACACCTAACATCATTAGACCAACAGATGATAATAGCAATTAATTAATGGAAAGAAAACTTAAAGTCTAATTAATTATTAGGGATGGAAGCTTGTAAGATTTGAATTCTCTTACCCTTTATCCGTCTTTTCCTTCTTTTTTTTGGGTCAATTATAACTTAATAAGATTATTATTCCCACCCAACAAATGCCACTTTCTCAACAACCAAACGAAAACATTCATTCTATCCAAATACCAAAGTCAGCCAACCATCCATCTAGTAAGCAGGCAGTTACCTCTATGCAGTTTATTTAATTTTGTACCAGTTTAGGTTTGCACCAAATGATATACCACTTTTTTCATATTAGCTGCGGATCATGTATGGTGTGAATTTTTTTTTTTTTTTTTTTTCCAATGTAAATCAGGTGTTTTAAAAAACCGACCGTTGGATTGAATATTATTCCTATGTACTACAGGCATGCCAAAAATCACACTAATCTAACGGTCAATTTACTACAGGCATGCCAAAAATCACACTAATCTAACGGTCAATTTATGAGGATACAGACTGTTAAAATTTTTTACATTCATCTATATACAGTATACAAATTGTTATGTATTTAACTATCTCTCTTACATGAAGATGAAATCTCAATTATCATTTAAGGCCGGTAAATGATCATATACTACATGATAGTCAAAATAGTAAAAACCATATGAATGATTAGTATATCAATGGCCCACAATTTGTTGACAAGCAATCCTATACATCTTTAGAGGGCGTTCTAGCATTTTTAATGTTGTTTTATAATTAAAAGCCGTAAAAAAAGTGTTGCAAATAATACTTTTTGTTGTACTGACAACTATCATTGCAGAAAGAAAATGAAGACAGTTTTGAAAAATCACCAATGGACATTTTTGAAAATTCATAGTTTGCTTTTTGTAGCGACAACTTGCAGTGATACATAACATTTTCCTTTGTCGACCTGAAATCACATTGTTTTTTTATTTTTATTTTTGTTTGTGTAAGCACCTTCACACTTTTGTTATGGCATGCAGTGTGAACAGGCTAGAAGAACCAATGCCCCATGGAAGAGTACGTAGTAATGCCCTCAGCCCTTAGGCCCAGCAACCTGAAGGCATGAATAGAAAGAACAAGAGATTCATTCTATTATTGGTACCAAATTAATGGGTGAAAATAATGCACTGCAAACAACAAACCAAAATCTTAACAGACGATAAATCTGCGTGATTTTCGGGTATGGCAAGGACGACGGTCCACTTGGAAGGTCCACAAATTAATGAGATGGCCGTGATTGAATTTCAAAAATCATACCCCCCTTCTTAATAAGGTTGGTGGGTCATCATTGATTGATTGACAGGCATGTGCCGCAGTTGAACCACAAAATGGGTCATTATATATATTATCTATATTCATAATGCTAATATAAATTGCATATGACGGAAAGTTGCATAGGGTGAACTCAATAATTCAATATAGTCAATTGTAGAAAAGATCTTGGAAAATCAACCGTTGGATTAGAAAATTCTCTTATAAATGTCATGTCTGTCAAAAATCACAGTAATCCAATGATCAATTTAAAAAAAAAACAGACTGTGAAAAAATAGCAACATTTTAAAGAATTAAAAAGTCACAATTTTTTACAGTGACATTTTTCGCAAACCAACCGTTGGATCACTGCAATTTTTGGCAGGCGTGACATTCATGAGAAAATTATATAATATAACGGTCGTTTTTCCAAAATCTTTTCTACAACTAGCCATACAGAGATCACCTTACACAAAGGGTACACCATATATTAGCATTTCCATAACGATATTATTGCTGTGCCATTTTTTAATTTCCTTGTATTGACTTTTTGAACATGCACTTTGGTTCTTAATTACATCCCGTGACAAGAGAATAATTTTTGGTCATCTTCTTCTTTAACTAATCCGCAATAGGAACAACTGAAAAGAAACAAATTACAGACATTGATGGTGACGAAAAGTACTGACTTTCTTACCCGATATGAACAATTACGCATGATCTTAAATTACGTGGCAAATCCAATTACAAATTTGAAAAAAATGTGAGGTGGTAACGGAAACGATAAGTATAGTTATATAAGCTTATATAAGCAAAAAATTCATAGATAATTGTGGGATACATATTTTGAAAAATTGGCCGTTGGATTAGATATAATACTTATGCATATCATGTCTATCAAAAATCATAATGATGCAATAATCGGTTTCTCGAAAATATCACTGAGAAAAACTATGACAATTTTGAACAGTCAAAGTTTTTGATAACAATTTTTTAAAATTCTAACATTGGATCACCGTGATTTTTGGCATACATGACATCCATAAGTATAGTATCTAATCTAACGGTCAGTTTTTCAAATTATACATCTCACAATTATTTATAGGCTTCATGTTTACATGAGATATATAAGCATATGTATATATATATTATATTGAGAGAGAGAGAGAGAGAGAGGGTAGGAGGGAAGCATAGGGAATGGTCTACATTCAATCATTTGGCGCGCACAAATAATTGTCTTATAATATAATTTATAGATCATGCAAGCTAGGGTAGTTGGTGTAGAGCTGTAGGTATGGTAGGCATTGGTATGGTATACTTCAATGCTTCATCACCTCACACCAACATTGTTATATTGAGATATCTCTGTCCAATTCTAAGCTAAATAAATATATTGTCATAATCTTTTATTGAATTATTGATCACTTGCTATAGAATTGTCACAGCCTCTTTGAATTTAAAAAGTGTTTTGCAGTTGATTTGTAAATGGTCACTGATTTACTTTGATGATCGACAGTTGCTAATTAAGTAATTGAGATTACAACTCTGTTGAATTGAGTTGAGTTTTGATGAGCGTTAAATTTGTATTACGAGAGAATAATTTTGCCAGCTTTTTTCAAAGGGGAAAGCCGCCTCTCGTGGATATTTTTTTAAAAAAATTATTTTTGTTACTTAACCCTTTGAATTTTTGAATTCGTCTCCCTTGAAATATTATTCTTTCTTTATTTTACTTTCATTTCCTTTTTTTTTTAACCTCACTATAAAAGCACTAATCCCAATATTTTATTTCTCTTATTGTCTCTCCCTTCGCGAGAAAATGGACCGCGAGATTGACCTCCCACTCCCTATAAAAGCATTTTCTATTTTCCGAACAGGAATAAAGCACTAACAACTGATAAAGTTCGCCTTCCCTTAACTAAATTTTTGACTTCAACTCTTACTAGTACCCATTAATCTAACAATTATATCATAATTTATTAACTTTGAGATAAAATTATTCATATTCAATGAATTGGGAGTAGTAGTAAGTTTCTATTGAGTGTGTTAAAGTTATGATTAACATGGGCTACAATGCCATTAAGACCTAGTAAGTGGACAACAACATTTGCTTCAATTATTGAGTGTCTTTTGATTGTACCATCTTCAACTAGCCAATATTCATGAGAAACACAATTCTATGATACACATAAAATAATATATATTTTTTTTTGTTTAAAAAGGGGAGGAAATTATCTATTGACTCCCTGTACTATCAACATTTTTCACTTTGCAGCTCTAGAGTATTAATTGTGACACATTGACCCTCTATAGTTCTAATTTGTGACATTTTGCACCCTTCTATAAGTTAGTCATTTGTTATTTAACTGAAAAATGGTATTAGGCTTGTTATTTTTTTTTATGCAATATTTATCCTAGATTGCCAATGTATGTAGCATATCGGTGAAGTTTCTTGATTTTTCTCAATATATTTTATTTATTTTGAATTTTATTTACTCTATGGAGAAAATAATTCATAAAAATTAAAATATATTGAGAAAGTTCATTAAACTTCACCAATATACTTATAGATACATTAGCAATCTAAGATAAATACTGCATGAAATAAATAAAAAGTTTTTAGTCAAAGAAACAAACTGCTAATTAACAGAAGAATGCAAAATGTCACAAATTAAAACTATAGAGGGTCAATATGTCACAATTAATACTTTAGGAGTGCAACGTGAAAAACACTGATGGTATAAGGGATCGATCGATAATTTGCCAAAAAAAAAAAAAATACCCTCTGTGGCTCTATGATAATCATATGGATTTGTTGTAAAACTGCTGAAGCAATGACCTATTTTTGGAATTGTTTATGTAACTTATTAGGTACCAAAACGACCTCAATGTCAAGTTTTGTAGGCTTCTTCTTCATAGACTTTGAAGTGTCTGGATTCATTGTTGTCCCACGCATAGAATGACTCTATGGGCTCTGTAATAGGAAATGGTGTGAATTCTTTTGTTTCCCAATATAAAGAAAAGAAGAAAAGGAAACCTGTTTACTTCGTGAAAATTTTCACAATTTTCATTTTCTGTGAAAATTTTTTAAAAATAGTTTTCATTTTCAATTTTCAAAATTTAGAAAATGTGTTTACTTTGCAAAAATTAAAAATGTTTTCAAAATCTAAAAATAGCGTAAATGTGTTTACTAAAACTATATATTATCTCTATATGTTTTATTATTTTCATTTTTTGGTTTTATAGTTGGTCTACATATTTTTTTCCATGTTTATAAGCATTGCCACAATATAATCCTTGTTTTCAGTTTTTGTGAAATTACAAAAAATGTCTTTTTGATGTTTTCACATTTTCTTAAAAACTGAATTCATTTTCATGAAAATAGTTTTCATTTTTTACAAGTAAACGCATTTTTTAGACCATTTTCTATTTTTATTGAAAATGAAAATAAAAATTGTGAAAATTTTCACGAAATAAACAGGCCTAGCATTTACGTACTCTTGAAATGTTTCATACAAAATGGAAAACATGAAGAACACACTGAAAATGTATTTGGTGGCATAATCTAGTAAGTCCAACTCCAAAATTGTACACGCGAAGAAGAAGAAAAAAGAAATGATAGAAGTAGACATAATAATAGCTAGCTAAGATGGGCAAAAATAGAGTAGTAAGCAACTAGCTAACAAGAAAGGTTGGTGATGGTGTAATGATGTCGATCAACTGTGAATCAAATAACACGAATATGCTAATATAAGGTGCGCCTAATGCAAAGTTGTATCAAGTGATTTTTGGTTGGGCAACTGCAAAACATATTTTGTAAAATTGACTATTAGATTAGATTCTCCTCTTAATCTCTTATTATTTGAATGTAATGTCTGCAAAAACTCATGGTGATCCAATGGTTGGTTTTTGAAAAAAAAAAAAAATCAACTGTGAAAAACGATGAATTTTTGAAGAACAGAAAAGTCGCAGTTTTTCATTCTTGCATTTTTCAGAAGCTGACAGTTTGATCACCGTAATTTTTTGCAGACATTACATTTTATATATATATATATATATATATACACGAGAGAACCCCACCAAGGCAAGGCCACTTTGTGACCCACCCCTGGCAGGTAAAATCTCGGATGTAAAAGCCACCCCCTCTGACTTGCATATCGCTTAAGTCGCTAAATAACCACACCAGCGAGGAATCGAACTCGTGACCTACGGGTTTACGGTTCGCCACAAGCCCGCCCATTACCACTGATTCATAAAAGATGAATCTAATCTAAAGGTCAATTTTTAAAAAATATGCTCAGCAGTTACCCAAATAGAGATCATTTGATGCAACTTTGCATCAAGCGCATCTCTATTATACAACATAAACATCTTATTTTGTTATATTAAAATCTATAACTTATGTCAACAAAAACATAAACTTTTAAAAAATGTACCACATAACATCACATGCATAATAATATGTTCATTATCTAGATCATATTAAGGAAAACTACCCTTTTAGTGTGCTTACAATTCTGTTCCAAAAATACCCTTTAAGATGAACTTCTTTCCCTTATAACCACCCCATCACTTCTTTCCCTTATAACCACTTTTTAAATGAACTTCTGTTAAACAATCTTAGGCACCGTTTGGATTTGTTTTTTATAAATATTTATTTGTATTTTTGAAATTTTTCTAAGAAATTATATATTGCAAATTTTTAAAAAATCAAATAAGTACTTATCAAAAACAAATTCAAACGGTACCTTATTTTCTATTATATTTTCACAAGCGCTTGACTTTGAACTGGACTTGGCTGGGCTGGATTGCCCAACACCTCAATCAAGCTCAATCCAATTGAGGTTGGGCTACCCTAACTAACCTCACAACTGACCCAAAGCTCATCAACTTATCAGTTTGGGCTTGAATTTGGGCTAATCTACTTATCAATTTGGGCTGAATGCTCATGTGCCCCTAAAATAGGGGTAAATGGTCACGCTCTAAAGTTTTGGCCTTTTGGGTTATAGTGAATTTGCTCCATTCCTCAAAGGGGTCAAAGTGTAATTCTATCAAATTTAAATGCCATTTTATGATAACTTTTGGATATGCCCCCACCCCTTGCAGGGTTCCTCTTGTTAAAACTCCAACCTTAATCTAGCAAAAAACAAAAATAAATAAAATCAAAGCCAGTGGGGATTCTTTTTATGTTCTGTTTGGTTTCCTAGAAAACATAAGAAAATACAAGAAAACCAAATCTTGGGACGGTTGGTTACACCTAAGACAACTATCTGACTTAATCAAGGGTGGGTATTTCAGTTCTAGGGAACTAAACAGCATAATAAAATTTAATAATGGATCGATGAATTCATATGTTGCTCTATTCAAATAAGGGCTTGTATGATATTCATGCTTGCAAAAAGCAAAAAACAAAAAACAAAAAACAAAATCATCAAAATACAACAACAATTACATGGCATATTACATAGTGATCATAACTTAATTTTGGACTTGCAAATGGATTTAACTTCCTGAGACAGAATAAAAACTGATATGTCACAAGTGCTAAAAGCGGTCGCATGCAGCTTCAAGATCTTAAACACAATCACCTTCCCATGCAACTTCGCGGTCGATGTAAAGTTCAAGCACCCAGTTCCAACATCCTCAATAAAATAGGGACTTAATACCAACTTATCTCCAAAAATTTCTGTAGAAGTAGTAATGTTAATCTTGCCATGGGCAGGGACCATTTCATGTTCAATTGGAACTTCAGCTACCAATGTTCCATGATAATTAACATAAGCTGTACTGTTCTTGAAATTGAAGCCCCCATAATTTGGATTTTCTATATTAACCACCATGTCTAATGTGACATTAAGGCTTAATACCGGAAATAATGAGAGTTCAATGTTTCGGATACTTATAGGGTTGGCAGTGACTTGGGGTTGTTTAGGCTTGAAGATGGTAAGTGACAAGGTTAAGGAAACAACTATAAAAACAATTAATAAAATTGCAGTTATGCTACAGCAGATTTTGAGGCCCCGGCGAGAACTCTTGCCACAAGCCATATAAGGAGCTTCTGCTAAAGTGAACAACTTCTGATCAAAGTGACAGTGAAGATTGTTGTAGGCAAGTATGGTTTTAAGTAAGGATTGAGGTGATGTAGCGGCAGATTAAGGGCATATTTTTTAAAAATTTTATTAGATTATATTTTATTAATCTTGGAACATGAAAAGAATGTTGAAGGCTAAGTATGGTTTGTGTGGACAGGTACAGGAATCTGTTTGGATTCATCTTTTGTGGATCTAGTATTTGTTTGGCTTGAGTTAGCGTAAATTAAGGTGCAAAATGTTAATTGACAAGATGGGATTTGAATCTTGTTTTAGACCAACACACAGCTTAGTTCATTTTGTAGTCATCTTACAGACATCCATGTTTGACCTCCTTTTTAATTTATCAAGAGAGAGTCCAAGCCAAAACAAAAAAAAAAAAAATCAAAACCATTCAATTATGAGTATACACACATCTTACAAGAAGCTACCAAACAAGGTATAGTACAGAGGAGAAAATCCATAAATAAAAGATAGGAGTAGCTTTGCCAAAAAGAGGGGAAATTAATGCACGTAAAGGAAGAGGTTTTTGTAGCAAGAAAAGAGAAGGGGCAGAGGGGGGCTTTGTTTTCATTTCCAACTGGGTCTGCATCTTAGTTTCTGCACCTCATGACATAACACTTGCCAACAAACAAACACAGACGCCATTACAAGCAAGAAACTCAGAGGCATTAACAAAATAAAGAAATCAGAATGATATATACAACTCATCTCTTGATTGGAATTTCAAGGGAGACTTGATTGAATACGATCCACACGTAGATCTGCTTTTGATTCTATAAGAAATTGTTATGTGCAAAATACTATAAAAGTTGCAGCAAGTTTATATGAAACATTTTCATATAACCACAGCAAATGACTGATAGTCTCAAGATTGGTAAGGTTAGTTCTGAGAAACTTAACCTCAACATGTTGAATTGAACTTATGAATTGCAAAGGAAACTTCAATGTTATGTAGCACAAGAAAAAGGTGGATTATCATAAAGACAACAATAATGAGTTGGTTGGGGCATCACCAGTCAAGGAACAAACACTTGATCCATCTGAAAAATTAGCAACTCTTGATGTCATGAAGAACAACAGAATGGACGTGCAGATAATCGCACTGAATTATATATCCATCAATGTTTTAGATTCGAAAGAAATCCTGTCTATACCAGTCAGGCCTTCAAACTAATACAAATAAATTGAGGTAGCTGGCTCACCATAAGATGAAGCTGTCAAGTTGATCAAGGTTTTTGCTCTTCAAGATCCTATGCCTCTAGATTGGTTGGTCCATACAAGCTCAGAATCGGAGGTTTCTCTCCATAATTGGATAGCCCCTGCATAGTGTACATGAAACAGAATAGCTTTCTAATGTTCTTCAAACAACTTAAGATAGTAAAAAGGAATGACAATGACAGGTTTCACATGAATTGAAGGCAATCAAAGTAATACCTGCATTACCAGAATCGGTGCAGGGTCTTGCCAAGGATAGCACACTGGCAGAGGACATGAGATGGAGGATATAGTAGCTAGTTTGGTAAGTTTTAATATTTTGGCTTCTCTTCTTTTTGAGACTTTTTTGATATAACTTTTCACTCTTCTGGCACAGATGGTACCTCAATTTTACTTCCTTTGCTTTAGTTCTTGTATTATTCACACTCTTTACATAAGAGTTGTCATCTAGACCAATGATTGCAGTACCATTTCGAAAAGAAAAAAAGTTCCACATTCATTTCCATAACCGTTAGCACCTATATTGCTAGAGGAGATAACATGTGAGTCCTTGAGAGGTTCTGTGGTCAAGGGTTCGTTTAACCTTCGGATTAGCTCAGCAGGGGCTTTTGCAAAAGTTCAAATGTTTCATTCGACTCAGCAGCATGAAAGAATACCCTAAGTCAAATAGCCGTAGGTGTGTAAATTTCCCTAGCAAGGATCCCACATCCACATCTCGTACAGGCAAACAATGTCTCATTCTATAATTTTCTAGTAATTCTTTCTGGAGAAGATCTTCCAATATCCTTTCAAATTGCTCAAAATATTGCCACACTTTAAACTCTAGCTGTTATTAAATAGTTGCTCAAGTTACCATGGAAACTGTTACTCAATTCTGCACTCTCCATGCCTGCACAGAATATATGCCTACCAGAAGCCATGGATGATTGACCATTTCTCTCTTTCTATAAAAAAAATCCTTGCAACCACTCATTTTTCCATGCATGGATGAAATCGTCTCCCTCCTCATGATCATAAATGCAACTGCTAAAATCTAGCTTTTGCAAAAGAATCTGAACCCATAAACTTAAATGCTAATAAACAAGGAAGCAACTATCCCTAGATGTGTGAAATATAAGGGATACTAAAATGAGGAAATCAGAGGTTATTTTCAATGCCTTTTAGTTTTCCCACATGACTGTTGATTGTACTTGTTCAAAAACTATATCCATCTGCTGCAATCGTTGATCTACTTTAACCAACTCCTTGATTATTTGATTTATCTAATCAGCTCATTAAAGCTAGTAGTATTTATATTTTCTTATAAGCATTAAATGAGCATAAGGAGCAAACATGTGCAGACAATATAAAGTATAAACATAAGGAATCATTTTTTTCAATGCCTTGATTATTTGATTTATCTAATCAGCTCATTAAACTCCCACTGTTTGAGTGGGAGTTTGGTGCTCAGATTCAGGCTTTTTTTTTTGCTTAAAGAAATCATTTTTTCAAAGTACTTAACAGGAGGGTAACAGTATGAAAGAAAGAGAAAAATATTGCCACATGGCACTATGTTATTGATGATCCTTTTTTCCTTTTATATATATATATATATATAGAGAGAGAGAGAGAGAGAGAGAATTGTTTCCTTACGTGAGTATGTGTGGACATCACTTATAAGCCGTTAGATGAAACAAAAAAAGGTTAGATCGGACAGCATGGCCTTGAAAATAGGGCGGCATTCAATGGAATCACGCTACATGTTACATTCACACAAATTATTTCAAGATGTACTGCTAAGAAAATTTATATATGTATATATATACACACGCATTAATCCTAGCAAGATCATAAATCCCATTTCCCACTTGGGCCTTGGGGTAAGAACTAAGCAAGACAGCCGTCCTACACTTTGGATTGTGATGATAATCCAAAACTTGTCTATTCAGAACAAAAACCAAGAACGAAAATGAGCTTGTCAACCAATGAAAAGTCGTTCATATAAAGTATAAACATCCACACACACCCATGTATAAGCAATGAAAACATTGTAATTTCTTATGAACATGAAATTCATGAGAAGATGATCATCTAACTGCGGTTTTTCAAACTTTGTCCTCACCTTACGCAATATATAGGGACAGTTACTCTTGACACAGGGTTTTTACTCCTAATTTGACATGCATTTGCAAAATCCAACGTGATGTACATATTTTGAGAAATTCACTGTTGGATATAATTTGAGAAACTGACCGTTGGATTAGAATTCTGCTTATATACATCGTATGCCAAAAATTACATCGATGCAATGGTTGGTTTTTCAAAAAACTAATTGTGACAGTTTCATATAGTTTTTTAGAGTTTATTTTAAATCAATGATTGGATCAATATGATTTTTCAGTATATATGATGCGTATAAGCAAAATATCTAATCTAACGGTTGATTTCTTAAAATACATATTCTAAGTTGGGTTTTACAACTGCGTATCAAATTAAAAGGAAAACTATGTGTCAAGTATAAGCAGAGTTGTAAGTATATACATGAAAATTGAAGAAGCAATACCACAATCAATGGTCTCGGATCAGGAACTGCAACAGTGAGAGAGAGAATGAGGAAATTGGGGCGTTCTGGTTTATAAAGAGACGGAACTACGCGATGCTGTCTTCTATTACCTTAAAACGTGGAACGTTTTGATTGGCTGTTGAACGAGATAAGATGGAAGCGGTTTAACATTGATGGTTCCAGTTGGTACTCAAGTCATCTCGTCCTCTTCATAAGAAATATGAAACTCATACGTGGCAACTATTAATTTGTCCAGGCTCTTTATTTATAAAATAAAACCAATAAATTTATGCCACGAATAGATCCGAGTCCAGATCTTCTAGCCCAGCCGTCCTGTCTCACTCCCTGGCCCACCAATAACATAGTGCCATGTGGCAATATTTTTCTCTTTCTTTCATACTGTTACCCTCCTGTTAAGTACTTTGAAAAAATGATTTCTTTAAGCAAAAAGAAAAGCCTGAATCTGAGCACCAAACTCCCACTCAAACAGTGGGCAGACATTCTTCATTCCATCTTTTGCCCCATCTTTTGTTTTAGCTCTGGATGAGAGAAGAAAAGAGGAAGGGATAGAAGCAGAGCAATAGAGGAAGAAATGTGGGATGGAAGGGGATAGAAGCAGAGAGTTCATTGAGTCAAATTTGCACTTGCTTGGGAATCATTGTGAGAACAACATAACTTTAATCTCAATTTGAAGTTTGATTTTGGCATATATTAAAAATCTACGTTAATATATATATATATATATAGAAATGATCCATTGGGGTCCCTTTTTACGGTCCACTCCTCACTGGGATAGATGGGATAGGTATTTTGAAAAATTGACCATTGGATTAGATACTCCTATTATGTTTGTTATGAATGCCAAAAGTCACAGTGATCCAACGAATGGTTTCTGAGAAAACTGACTGTGAAAAAAACTGGCATTTTTTTGTTCTTTAAAGTGTCAGTTCTTTTTCACAGACAATTTTCTCATGAAACAACCATTGGATCACTGTGAATATTTGCAGGTAGGACATACAGAAAGGGGGCATCTAATCCAACGGTCTATTTTATGAACTGGCATCTAAAACTGGTCATGTGGAGGCTCCTAATGCAACTTTGCGTCAAGCCAGCCTGATAATAGCATTACTATAGATGCTAATAAAATGTGCCACTGATGCAAAGTTGCATTCAGTAATCTCCATTTGGGCAGTTATAGAACATATTTAGAAAACCAACCGGTGGATTAAATTCTCCTATTATGAATGTAATGTTTGCAACAAATTATGGTGATCCAACAGTCTATTTTTGAAAAATATTAGAATAAAAAACTGTGACTTTTTTGTTCTTCAATATCTCACCATTTTTCATAGATTATTTTTTTTTAAAAATCTACCATGTATTTTGATTTTCATTTAATTAGTATGGTTATGTTAGATGAATTGTGGAATCGAATAAAATATTATAAATATGCAAATGGATGTAAAAAAAAAAAAAATTGCTTCTCAAAAGAAGACATATCAAGAAAAAATGAACAAAGAATTGAAGGCTTTTTGTATTGCCGAGTTATAGTTTTTGTGATGTCGAATTATAGTTTTTTTTTATGAATTGTGTTTTTTGTTACAGGACATGGACACTCAAGATAATTATGTGCATAATGAACTGCGATCACGTCGTCAATTGGAGTTCAAATATGATAATGATCACCTATCTAAGTTTAATGTTTCCATTGAAGATGTGGGTAAAGAAGCTGATCTACCAGAATACGTAGTCAATTTGAATGATGATAAAGGAATGGACTTAGTTCACTCCAAAATTCGGAAGGAAATGATCCCGGAAATTGGCATGGAGTTTGAAACAGAAGAAGCAGCCTATAATTTTTACAACATGTATGCATATAATGTTGGTTTCAGTATTCGAAGAAGTAAAGCATATAAAGATAATAATGGCAATCTGATGGATAGGACTTTTTGTTGTGCTTATGAAGGTAAGCGTGAAATTGATAATCGAGATGTCAACGTGAAATCACATTGTGCTAAAACTAGATTTAGTTGCTTAGCAAAAATCAAGATTAATTGTCGTGAAAGTAGTAAATATCATGTTGTTAAATTTATTGCTAAGCATACACATGTGACATCAACTCCTAGTAAAATCCATTTATTTCGGTCTCACAAGGAAGATTACTACTACACAAGTAATTGAAGCTGCTATGGCCGATATTTCAGGAATTACTCCTAAAGCAACTCTTGAATTAATGGGTAGACAAGCTGGACGGCGAGAAAATCTTGGATTTATTCCTGAAGATTATAGGAATTATTTGAGTTCCAAGAGGACAAGGGAATGAAGTTAGGAGATACGGGTGGTATCTTAGAATATTTGCAGCAAATGCAATTGGAAGATCCTAATTTTTTTTTATGCAATACAAGTGGATCAGGATGATTTGATGGCCAACATCTTTTGGGCATATGCAAAGATGATGGCAGACTATGCCCATTTTGGTGATGTGGTATGCTTTGATACGACTTATAGGAAAAATAGAGAAGGTCGGTCATTTGCATTATTTGATAGAGTTAACCATCACAAGCAAACCACTATTTTTGGTGCTGCATTGTTATATGATGAGACTGCTGAAACTTTTATGTGGCTTTTTGACACTTTTGTTAGGGCTATGTCTGGAAAAAAGCCAAAGACCATTCTTACATACCAAGATTCAGCAATGGCAAAAGCATTAGCTCTACAATGGCCAGAAACATACCACCATTTATGTATTTGGCACATATACCAAAATGGAGCCAAACAACTTAGTGGTGTATTTGCAGGTTTTAAAGATTTCACCAAAGATTTTAGTAGTTGCATTTATGATTATGAGGATGAAGAAGATTTTTTAAATGCTTGATAAATATAGCAACAATGATTGGTTAAAGCGAATGTTTGATCAAAAGGAAAAATGGGCATTAGTTTATGGGCGAAGTACTTTTTGTGCAGATATTACCACCACCCAACGTAGTGAAAGCATGAATAGTGTTATAAAGAAATATGTTAGCTACAAACATGATTTGTTGAGATTTTTTCAGCATTTCCAAAGGTTGGTTGAAAATCGTTGTTATGAAGAGTTGAGAGCAGACTTCAGAGCAATTCAAAGTACTCCAGCATTGTCCTTCCCCGTGGAAATTTTAAAGCATGGAGCAAGTGTATACACACCGAAGGTGTTTAAGATGTTTCAAATTGAATTATGTAAAGCTTATGACTGTGATATGCAGATTTCTAGTGAGATTGGGACAGTGATAAAATATAAACTTTCTCCTTATAAGAAGCATCATCACCACACTATCACATTTGACTCGTTGGATAGTACAATTGTATGTAGCTGCAAGAAATTTGAGTTTGTAAGAATCTTATGTGCACATGCTTTAAAAGTTTTTTCTTCAATGAATATTATGATATTCCCTACTCCATATATCTTGAAGAGACAGACAAAAAATGCAAAGGCTGGGAATATCAAAGTTACTTGCATAAGTACAATGGAAAATGACTCGAAGATGGAAATGGGGAGAGGCTACAAGGAATTGTGTCGGTTGCATACACAATTAGCAGCAAGGGCATTAGAATCTGAAGAAGCATATAAAATTGCTATATTTGGTATATACAACATGTTAGAAGAAGTGGATGAATGTTTGAGAGAGAAAGTAGTTAAAGAATAAAGTGCACCTGAACTGTATAGAAGTATACATGTTGATATGGTCGATAATAGTAAAGTAAGAGGAATTAAAGTAAAGGAAAGAATGGGCGATAAATCCACTAGGCCAAAAAGTGCTCTCGAGAGGGCCACGAAGAATAAAAAACCTTGAAACAAAGCATTACACTTGCAGGTATGTATCTATATATGTGCGTGTGTGTGTGACTCTGTGTTTCTTTGGAAATCATTTCCTTTCACTTTTTCTATTTAATATTTTTGATAGATTTTTTATTCATTACTTAGTGGTAATCTAACTTATCCTTTTTTTTCACTGGTGTGTTCGAAAAAAATTAGTAACCTAATATGATTGCTTGTAAATCAACCATGGATGCTTTTGTTGAGCAAAGTATGCTACCTCAATCGTGTCAAGTTATACAGGTACAATTATGAAGATCTTTTAATCAAACTAGTTCTATAATTCTTGTTTATTGTGCTTTGGAATTATTATTTATTTTTGGGAAAAATACACTTTGCACCCCTGTACTAAGGGGCGAAAACACTTTGCACCCCTGCACTTTAAAAGTGAACAATTGACCCCCTACACTTTCAAAATTTGGCAGAATACACCCCTCAGTTAGCTGACCGTTTGTTTTTTTAACGTTTATAATATCACGTGACTTAAATTTGATTACAAAATGACATAAATGCCCTTAATCATTTTGATTTTAGCTTATCTGACCTGAAAATTAGCCAGGCAAATAAGAGAGATTCTTTGGTTTTTTTATTCCTCATCTCATGGAGAAACTCTCTGACTTTTATTCCTCATCTTTGGTTTTTAATTTTTTATTCCTACTGTCATTAGACAACATAGGAAGCATCTACCCATTCAGCTTAAAACCCATGTCGTCACCCCCACCAAAAGCTAAAGTGACCTCTACGCTTCGTCCCCGGTGCGTAGGGTCGATCCCCGTGTGCTAGAGGGAGGACCGGAAAGTTTGTGTTAAGCATATAGTTGGTTCTTGTCTTGTTTAGGCATTTGGTGCCCTCTCTGCCGACCTGCTTAGTGACAAAGCCACCTTCTTTGGGGTCAGTGAGGAGGACAGGACAATCCCCCACTCCGGCGGTCTTCTAATCCATGAGAGGGAAGACGAGCAGACGATCCTTTAGTGGATTCCCGCTTTCGGAGAATAGCGCCCAAACCAACGTCTTCATCATACCCATGGCAGACCACCATTAACGGAGTCTCACAGACAAACGCCGGTGAGTTTGACGACGTCCAGCCATCCCAGACCTTCGGTGACTCCCCTGCCGCGAATTGAATCTCGCCACCCCCCTCTTCGTTCACTTCTCTTCTCTCTCTGAGGTTTACATCATCCATACCCACACCCATCCAACCCACAACTCAATTGCGTATGTAGATGGAACCGTAGGAATTTCAGATCTGAAAGAGAATAAAGTGGAGCTAGAAGAAGGCAAGGAAGAGAGATCAGAGAGCAGAGGTGATGGAGTCAGGATCGGTGAAGACAAATTGTAGATGATCGAAATCCCCTCATTTTTCCCCAAAAGTTTCTGTGATATACTGGTTTTGTTTTTGTTTTTGGATGTCGAAGTAGGTGGATTTGGTCAAAATTTTTTGATGTTGTAAAATTTGATATATATATATATATATATATATATACTGTATCCCTATCCTTGGTGTAAGGTTGAAGCTAGCCTCATTTTACGTCTATTTTTGTACTGGCTATCTCTTAAAAGCCTTGTCCGAGAAAACACATTTAAGAGGGGCGCTCCCATGGCCATGGAAAAACATGGGTGTGGTTTCGTGCTCATCTTCTGTATCGTCATCTCCCTCGGCCTCGCCTCCATCGTCTCATGTATCGCCTCAGAGTTTAAAAGAACAAAGGTACATTAATTATACGTATATATAATGTTGAATTAATATTGAAGAGTCATCTTAATTTGTCTAATTAATTAAATTTCAAAGCATGTTAATTACCATATATGTCAATTCATAAATATATGAATTGAATGATTTTGCAGAAAAAAGGATGTGAAGATGGACGGGAAGCTGTGTTATTTGCTCGGAAGTCATGCATTTGGGTTTGGAATGGTAGCTTTGATGTGTTTGTGGTGTTGGCGACGGAAGTTGAAGAAGATAGTGGTGGTGGTAGTGGTGGTGGTGGTGGTGGTCATGGAGATGGTGGTGTGGCGTATAAATTAGGGTCATCAGAAAAGGAGGGAGGGTGAGGATGAGGACGATGAGGAGAGTCATTTTTCCTTCGTTCCAGCTGGTTGAGGGGTTAGGGTATATCGGTAAAATCACAACAATATTAAACACCGTTAACCACCGTTAGCCCCTATGCCAATTTTTGAAAGTGTAGGGGGTCAATTGTTCACTTTTAAAGTGCAGGGGTGCAAAGTGTTTTTGCCCCTTAGTACAGGGGTGCAAAGTGTATTTTCCCCTTTATTTTTTTATCAAGTAATATGTATACTAAAATTTAAATACCTTCTCATTTATTTATTTATTTATTTATATATGGGAGAATAACTCAAAATGTAGAGACAACTACAACCAGGAGAATGCCAAGGAATTGGTGTGAATAGCTCTCAGTTCACAGAGAGTTGGATGAATGGAAATGTTGATATTCTCAATATTGGTAATGAGGTGAATGCAAGTGTATTGAAGTAGCTTGATGTTGGAGTTAATGTTTCACAAGTTAGAGAAGGATAACAAGAGGAAATAAAGATTAGAGAAGTGGGAGTGAATATTTTGCTTGAAGAGAGCATTAGTACCAGTTTTTTGTTTAGATTACTGGTAAATGTTTATATATATATATATATATACAGAAATGATAATATAAGGCCGGCCTTACGCAAGGTTGCGTAAGGTCGGCTCCATATGGCTAATTTTAGATCACAGTTCATAAAACTGACCGTTGGATTAGATGCCCCACCTTTGTATGTCATGCCTGCAAAAACTCACAGTGATCTGACGGTTGGTTTTTGAAATAACTACCGTTAAAAAAATGGTGATATTTTAAAGAACAAATAAGTTATATATTTTCATAATGACATATTTCAAAAACCAATCGTCAGATCACTGTGATTTTTTTCAGGCATGACATACAGAGGTGAGGCATCTAATCCAACGGTCAGTTTTATGAACTGTGATCTAAAATTAGCCATATGGAGCTGACCTTATGCAACTTTGCGTAAGGCCAGCCTTATATTATCATGTCCGATATATATATATATATATATATCATGTTTTTGAATTGATTGTGGGATTCTTGCGCCTCAATTCCTTTTGGATGAATATGTTAGGGGAAAATTTGTTCCCTTCATTCATTCAAAGAACTTGTCTCCTGCTTTTAAAAGTTATTTATTAATTTTTTTTATTAGTTCTTAACGGAAGGCTAACAGAAGGCTGGCTAACAATGTATGAGAAGGAAATAAATGTTGCCACATGGCACTATATTATTGGTGGGCCAGGGAGTGGAATAGGACGGCTGGCCAGAAGATCTGGACTCAACAGATCCAGCTGTTCTTGACGAAACTTTCTTTGTAGAAAGGTGGAACGCTAGAGTAACAGCACGCCCTCCATAGAGGTAAAAACATGTCAAAGATTATAGAAAGTTTGACTTTTTTCTGAGGCTATTAAATATGCACATGCATGCATCATCATACATTACTAAGATTAAGCTCAAATCAGGCTCCTTTTGATCGGGAAAAGAAAAAGAAAATTATTTTTTTGTGTGTTTGGTTGTCAGGAAAAAAAATGGAAAAATTGTAGACCACACTGTTAACTCTTTCTTGTAAAAGAAATATTTTTTCTAAATGCGTTTTTAATAGAAAAAAAGTATTGCAGGAAAGTTTAGGCATTTAATTTTCTACAACTTTTCTGTAAATCAAGCACTTCCAAACAGGGGTGGAACCAAGGCATAGCCAAGGAGGGCCATGGCCCCCCTAGCTTTTTGACTTTCCTTAATATGTATATATATATACAATATATGATATTTGCATGATGAGGAAAGGTTGGTAAGGTGCTTGGCTCCCCCTAAACTTTGGGGAAAGGTTGGTAAAGGGCTTGGTCCACCCTAGACTTTACTCCTAGTTTCGCCACTGCTTCGAGGGAAAAAAAAAAAAGCAAGTTTCATTGTTTTTTCTTTCTTTGCTTTCATTTTTCTTTTTCATTTTTCCTCCATTTCAGTTTTTTGCATAACTTTTTTGATAATCAAACGGAGAAAGGGATGTTAATCCATTTTTTTTTTCTTTTTTTTTTTTATTGCGCTTATAAGCGCTCATTCTTTTTTCTTAAACCCTCTCCACTCTGATAAAAACAATATTCAAATCCAAAATTTTAAAATAACCATTAAAAGACTTTACAAGCATACTCACGCTGGCATTACATTGGGGTAAAATTATCATATTAGGGCAATTTCTTGAAGCCCATTCACCCAGACCATGAAGATGGACCTCTAGCCTAGTTTCAACTAAAGCCCATGAAGATGGACCTCTATAGCCTAGTTTCAACTAAAGCCCAATCTAAGTCCTCAATGGAGTTACGTAGCCCAGCATACAGCTGCCGTACTTTGAAAATTCAGGCACATTGAAAACTTGGTCTTGGACTAGTCAACTAATGAATACGAGCATAAAAGCTAAAAAAATCAATTTAATATTTCAAAAACATTAATCATTTCCATATTTTCAACAATTTGACGAAAAAATTCAACGACTAGTTCAAAAAAAATTATTTAAATTCAACAAAAAAATAAAAAATCTTTTAAAAAAATAAATTTATTCAAAATCAATGTAAAATGTAAGAGACCCCACACATTTTTTTTTTTTTTTTTTTTTATGTGTTATTTGCTTCACTATAAATATAATACTTCTATGTAGTTGGTGATTAGGAGGATGGAAACAGGTTTTTCTGTCAATATTGGAACCTAAAACCCGAGTTAAGAGGTATTTTTGCAAATAATTCATTCAAATTCAAAAAAAAAAAAGAAAAAGAAATAATTGCAGTTTGACCTCTTCCATTATCATCAATTTATATGTTATACTCCTATAGTTTTTATAGTTTTTATTTATGATCATTTTTTTTTATAATTCTATAAATAGTGTTAACCTCGTCATTTTTGCATGTAATGTTTATGGTGAAGACTAATGTCGGTAAAGTTTAAGGTTTTTTTTTTTTTTTTTTTCAATATATTTTAATTACTTTCATCGTATAATAAATAATTCAAAATAAATATAATATATCGACAAAAATCATGAAACTTCACATATATATATGCTTATAGATATATTAGAGCATCTCCTATGGTGTTAGCTAAAGCTAAAGCTAAAGCCAAAAATGGCTGAAACCCACAAAACAAGTGCTCCAACGGTTCAGCCATACCATCAGCCAAATTTAGCTTGAGCTAAAACTTCAACTAGATTTGGATGAAGTTTTAGCTTTAGCTGAATGGTGCCAGGTCAGATTCTCATCTCATTCCCATCCAAATCCCCAACATACCCTTCACAACGGTAACAAAAACAACCAAGAATGAACTCCATTTACCTCACCGGAATAGCTTCAACTGCCGAAGAAGACCCACGGTTGGAAGAAGACCCACGGTGCTCACCTCCCCTGTGCTCACCGCCGGCGCTTTGCTCACCGCCGTTGTGCTCATCGCCGGAGCTCTGTTGGAACGGACGCTGTGCTCACGTGCGCCGCTGTGCTCACCGGTGTTGTGCTCATCGCCGCCGGGAAAGCCAAATACCGTAAGAGAGAGAGGGAGATGGAGGATCGGATGGAGGAGGGATCGAGAGACGAGAGAGGGCGATGGAGGATCGGATGGAGCTCGGATCGAGAGACGAGAGAGGGAGAGATGAGATCAAGAGATGCTCGGGAGGCAGGTTCGCGAGAGAGAGATGAGAGGCAGGTTTTGTCAATGGAGCGAGAGAGAGAGAGAGAGATGAGAGGCAGGTTCAGTCAGTCGAAAGAGAGGGGAGGAAGGTTCGAGAGATAAAGCAGGGATCGAGACAGAGAGAGGAGATATTTTGAGATTATGGTCAAAGTGGTCCAAATTGGGGAAGAGTGTCTGATAAAAGTGGTCCAAATTTGATTTTGATTATTTTTTTAATTTGGTTCTTCAATGTCAAACGGCCACAAACGGTCCAAATTGAATCCCAAATTTATTTTTTTTTAATTTATTTTTTTTCAATAAAATCGTCACAATGCGTTGTGACGATGAAATTTTCTTATCAAATGACAACGGAACACAAATTGAATATATTATGTAAATTTAAAAAATTAAAAAATTTGAAGTTTTAATTTTTAATTTTTTTTTTGTTTTTTTTTTCGGTTAAATTTGGATAATTGTGGTGGGAGATAAAGGAATGCATAATTGTGTAATTATTGTGGATGAATAAGGGTAAATTGGGGAAAATGTAGTTAAGCTAAAAAAATAAAGGATGCACCATTGGAGCTCATCTAGCCAAAGCTATAGCTAAAAATACTGTAGCAAGCTAAAATGACACTGTAGCAAGCTAAATTTAGCTTTAGCTCCCCAAATATAACTAAGACCATTGGAGATGCTCTTAACAGTCTAAAATAAATATTGGATGTAAAAATTACGAGTTGGACACTATTTTCTATCCAATAATCAAACAATTGAGTAACAAAAGGAGAAAAGTGTCCCAAATGAAAGGTACGAGAGATTACTATATTTGAATTAAAACTAAAAGGGCGTAATGTATAAATTAGTGATAGTTGAAGAGGTCGAACAATAATTTTTCCAAAAAAAAATATTCCCCAATTTACCCTTTTTTTTTTTTGTATCATATAAGAATCACACTATAGTGATATGTAATCATTTTATAGTTATTGGATATTGGATAATAGGATGAAAATATGTGCTATTATAATTCAAATTTGGAAGGGATATTCACCAATTTTTAAATTGAAAACCACGACCATGGTCCAAAGTTACAGCTCATGTGATCACATTTTTGGAGCCCACAGCTTAAGTTAAGCATCTTAATTTGTCCAGCCTTTTTAAAAATTTTGGCACACTGGCAGTGACCCAGGTTTGTACATAACGCCTTTTTGTATTGATTTTCTTGTTACAAACACATACAATATATATATACATACAAAACTTCTAATATCAGGTGCACCTGATGCTTCTTGCATCAAGTGCCCTCTTGTAGAGCCACTTGTGATGAAAATTTTGAAAAACTGACCGTTGGATTAAATACTCCTATCATGTATGTCATGTTTGCCAAAAATCACAGTGATCCAACGATTGGTTTTTGAAAAATGTAACTTTGAAAAACTATAACTTTTTGGTTCTTTAAAATATTATCATTTTTTAACAGTTAGTCTTCTCAGAAACCAACCGTTGGATTACTGTGATTTTTGACAGGCATGACATGCATTATAGGGGTATATAATCCAACGGTCAGTTTTCCAAGATTTGTACTGCAAGTAGCTCTACAAGAGGGCACCTGATGCAAGATGCATCAGGTGCACCAGACCATAGCACCTTTATATATATATGCGTGTCATGCATATATATATGCGTGTCATGCATGCCAAAAATTAGTAACTATACAGTGAGTTATTAAAATTATGATTGTGAAAATCTATGATAATATTCAACGATGAAATTTCTCACAGTCTCTTATAATTTATATTTTAGAAATCGATCAAAACATTGTAACTTTTAGCATGCATGATATGTAAGAAGAATATCTACTTCAATTGTCGGTTTTTCAAAATACTTATTACAATAAAAATCATAATCCTTACATAAGCTTATATGCATACATAACCATATAACGCATAACAGAAATGATCATTTAAGGATCGATCTTTAAATTAATTTAAGATTCACTCACTATTTTCTCACACATAACAGGTATTTTTTGTCTGTCAAAAATTACAGTGATCCAATTATCAATTTTTAAAATATAGTTGTGAAATACTCTAACAATATTTATTTTTGAATATTGTAACAATTGTTCAACGGTCTACATTTTGAAAATCGACCGTTGAATTACTATGATTTTTGAAAGACATCACATATCTCAAAAGATTATTTAATTCAATTATCGGTTTTTTAAAATACATATTATAATAGTCAGTCATCCTTAAATTAAGTTTAAGAATGTGGACTTGCTTAATGATTCCTGTAACTCATAATATACTTATAAAATATATATATATATATAGCCGGCCAACATAAAATAAACAAGAATAATTAATACGAAGTAACATTTAAAAGCGTTAACTTTCATTATTCGTTAAAACTTCTTTTCCCAAAGGTCCAAAGCTTCTTTGATCTCTCTCTCTCTCTCTAGTTTTTCTCTCAACGAGGTCTCTCTCTCTCTTTCTCTGTGATTGCTCAAGATGAACGACTTGCTTACGGTAATTGGATATAACTCTCTGTTTTTATGTGATTCAGTTTCTGTGAAGTTCGTGTGTGTGATGGTTGATAGAAGTATTGTTTGATTTCATTTGAAATGCCAATTAAATCAATTTTTTTTAGTCAAAGTAAGATTGTATTCGGAATTTAATGGTGAATTTGTTATTGGGAGATTTTATGGTGTTCGGAAGCAGGATTAGTGTTGCTCATATTGGATTTGGCTCTATAAATGATGATAGCGGCTTTGATATTTGATGCCTTTTCTATAATCTTTGTGTGAATTTGAACTTTTTGGAGAAAACCCATGTGTAATTTCAGAGAATTTTTCAATTACATGACTCAGAAATCACCCCAAGTTGAAGTTTGTAAGGCCTTTCCCTGTTGCCCTGTGTTTGGTTGCTGAGAAACCAGAGTAAAATAAAAGAAAATGAAACTTTTGAAATTAATGTTTTGTATGGTTTTGGTTTTGAAAAAGGAAAATCATGAACTTACTTTTACTATTCCTAACAGTAGTGTTAAGCTCAGAATGTCTAATATTTATTTTCCCGCCTTCTCTGATCAGCAGTGAAATGGGGATTTATATTTATATTGTTATGAGAACTTCAGATTAGTAATTTCATTTATTTCACTACAATAACACCTTACCCTATCATTTACGTAAACATATATCACATGAATTCAATGAATTGAATTACGTTGGTGTGGTTGCTGTTCCAAGTGTTGATGGGTTTTGCTGTGGTAGTTTAATTGTTCATTCAAAGATACTTGGGTAGTTGTGTTTTTTTCTTTCAACACTGATCACATCGAGTTCTTATTTTGTGTAATTGTGCACTGTTTCAGGATTCATTTGTTAGCGATGCCAAAGAACAGCCAGCCAGAGAAAGAGATCTCGAAATGGGAACTCGTATTCCCAGGAGTAACTCGGATATGGGATTGGAAGCTTTCAATAAGCAGGTATTCCCTACCCTAGTAGTTTGAGGTTCTTTAATGTTGCAAAGTGCAAATATGATAATTGAAAATAGTATACCATTTGATCATATAAGAGTTTGTGCAGATTTGTAACAGAAGAGTGCAATCTTAGCAGTTTTTAATTCCAAATAAATTATGTTTTCATTGAGAAAATGAAACTCAACAGAAGTTCAAGAAGAATAGAAAATTATGTATCAGTGATGAGAATATCCTACTATTCTGATTTTCTTCCCCCCACCCCCACCCAGCTTGTTCATGCTTTCTTTAGTTAACATATTGATTATTATTCCTTGTTATTTCCTTTTCATTTAAATTTTCCTAATTACACATTTGTTCTTTCTTTGTGTTTTAGATACAAGATGTTGAGAAGCAGGTGGATAAGGTCTCGGGTTTACTTAAGAAACTTAAGGTATGAATAGTGTTCTTCCACATATATGTTTTCATTTTAGTTTGCATTGAGATGTAAATCATTGACCTCAATCCAAATTAATGAATGATGTGTACTGTGGTTCTTTCTATGGAGCAAGCTTTTTAACTCCCAGCATGTACTATTAACTATCATTTGCAATTCTGCCAAAAGATTATTAAAATCTGCCCAGCAAAAAAAAGGATTAAAACTAGGTCTTTGGCTTGTTTTATTTGTTGATCTATCTGTGGGTCCTGGAGGGACTAATTTGTTACACACAGTGTATACAAATTAGGACATAAGTTCAAGTGGAAAGGGATCGGTGCTTCTGGCCCATGATGTCAAAAATAAGAATAATAATAAAATATAGAAAATTGAAAGAAATATAGAAACTTGATTGAAAAAATCTAAATGATATGAAGATATCTTCAAATGAAATATTTACTTAGATTGGATGTAATATGGAAACTTGGGTAGCCCCAGGTTCTAAAACACACGTCGCACCTGCTTTGGTTCATAATTCCATGATGTAGTATCTTTATCATGATTCAACCATAATGCACCTACTTTGATTTGTTATTGCTGCTCAGAAAGGAACCAGATCATTAACTTATGCTATGGGGATTGAAAAGCATGAAAATTGTGATACTAAACACTAAGAACTTCCTCTTTCTAGGACTATGGGCTGTGTAAACCACCACGAATATTTTCTGTAGCTTTTATTTGAGATAATCCCTGGCTTACCTTGTTAACTTGCCATATTGTCTTACTTGTTGACTTACATGAGTGGAACAAGATCTTCATCTCTCTTCAACATCAGTGAAATGGAATCTGGCTTGTTTCGTAGTTCATACAAACAATCAGTAGAAGAAAAAAGGCCTCACCTCTTCTTCATTCTATTTTCCATTTAACAAAATAAGATCTTTGAGGATGCTTCCATCTTACTTATACATGGGTCCAGCAATGATGGGTACTAGTTTTTTGGTTGCTGACAGTCACATTTTAGCTCTAGAGACTAAAAATTTGGGTTTTTTTTTTTGGGCAGGATGCTAATGAGGAGTCAAAGTCTGTTACAAAAGCATCTAACATGAAAGGTAAAAGTCATCATCTTATCCTTCATTCATGTTCAAAACCGCATAATAGCATACGGATTTTCACCCCATTATAATTTCATAATAAAGCAGCTTTTAGCCAGTTTCGTGGCTTAGTGTGGATGTACTTGGCTAAGCACTTGGTGGTGTTACTTAAGTAGTTCAGCATTGGCCAAGTTTAATTTTGAATATAAGTGATAAAGCTGTGGCAGCAACTGGGTGGGAGTATTTTAAGTTGATGTGGTAAACTGCTCTGAACTTGGGTTAATTTCTTCAAAGCAGTTACATGACACATGAACTTGGCCAAATTTATTTATTTTGAGTACCTGAGAATGCTGTTCACATATCATACATGTTGTAGTTCCACATTGGCAAAAGGTCTAAAGGTGCTGTTAAATCATTTTCAGCAATCAAGAAGCGGATGGAGAAAGATGTCGATGAAGTGGGAAAGATTGCACGTAATGTCAAAGCAAAACTTGAAGCAATAAACAGAGATGTATTACTATGCTCATTTGTATCTACCAGCATTTCCTGTGAGAGTAGTAAGCCTCTTGTAGAAGTATGTACTGACTTCTTCTTTCATGACAGAACTTAGCAAATCGACAGAAACCTGGGTGTGAAAAGGGTACAGGTGTTGACCGATCAAGGACGAATATGACAAAGTTCGTTGCAAGTGCAAAATTTAATTTCAATACGCAGATCACTTCTATATTCTTTACTTAGAATCAAATTTTAATAAGTTGATGTATTAATTGTTTTCTTGAATTGCAGTGCCTTGACCAAAAAATTCAAGGAGCTAATGAGCGAATTTCAGGTATACTTGCAAGTTGTGCTGGTTTTCTTTTTTGTTAGTTTTCTTCCCACCTTCTCATCAATGTCCTATGTTTCAGACTCTTAGACAAAAGATTCAAGATGAATATCGTGAGGTTGTGGAGAGAAGGGTCATTACAGGTTTGAATACTTTAGCCCACACAGTACCAAAAATGAAAATGAAAAAAAATTAAAACTGAAATATTAAAATAACTGTTTCTTAGTGTTTGTATTCATTTTGATTTTTATGATTGAACAGTTACGGGAACCAGACCAGATGAAGAGGTGAGCCTAATTCCAAAGATTAGCATGATCTCTGATAAATATAGATGTTATCGTAATTGACCCAAATTTAATGGCTGTGTTAGACAATTGACCGCCTGATAGAAACTGGAGACAGCGAGCAAATCTTTCAGAAGGCAATTCAAGAAATGGGACGAGGACAGGTATATCTTTTTTTTTCTTTTTATATCTGTTACACCTCTCGTAAATTTTTCGATTGTTTCCCGCTTTGGAGAGTTCAATATGAGACTGGTGGGAAAAAAATCTGTTAAATATTATTTTTGGTATATTATGACAGTTTAATATTAGGAAGTATTTATCATCTTTCTCGGAACCAGAAAATTGTTTTGTTGGTGTTTTTACTGGAATTTTAGATACAGCATTTTTTGGCGCTTTCTTATTTATTGTTCTGAAAAATTACAAAATCTAGAACCTCTAGGTAACACCATCTTTTTTGTTGGTGGACTCCATGAAAAGCAAGTAGCCATGCCATGGGGAACTGACCGACTATGAATAGATGTTATTTTCAGATGAGAGTAGGAATATGTATTAGTCCATATCGTAGGTCTACTTGTTATAAAAGTTGAATATCCCCATTCCAGAACATTTACATAGCTCCTCAGGCAAGCATCGAAAAGAGGACAAAAAGAGTCTATTTACCTTGCATCGAAAAGAGGACAAAAATATTCTATTTACCTTTACAATATTGCAAAATGTATCATGGCCCTATCTAAGTATCTTTTTCTTCAAAAAAAAAAAAAAGGGAGTTCTGCATCCCTTTGGGCTGGGAAACAAACAGCTTGCATAGATCTCATTACCAAGATAAATCCATTGGATGATGCAAAACAACATGTTAAGGCGTTATATGACTTCTTAGTGGGCTCCATCGAGCCATTGATATAATGAAGTGACAAGGACTGTAATAGCATTGGGTTTCTTGTTTCCTGCACCTCCAGTTAGTCATGATATTGAAAACAATGTCTCAAACCACATCAGTGATGGTTAATTTAAGAATAAGAAACTTCAAGTTAAACACAGAACAAATGTACATAAAAGGTGCTTAAGACAATGAACATAACCAATGAATTAGTGGAAGTGGAAGTCAGAATCCTAGTACCGCTTCTATGATGAAGCAAAGTTTAAGGACATAGAGAAATTATTTCATTGAGTTCATTCCAGTTCTAAGTAATTACATAGTTGATCACATTATGAATTTGAAGATTGTGAGAAGAACATGGGTTCCAAGACTATTGCTGAAGAAATGCTATTAAGAGTTTAAAGGTTCCAAAAATTCCTCTTTGTTCGACAGATAGTGCTATATTTGGATAGAAGTGAAGACAATGTTCCTTCAATCAGGATAATGGTGCTTGAATTATGGTAGTCCCTGGTCACTTATTATTGATAGCGGAAGTAAAGTCTTTTGTGTATATACTTTAGGATGCTATTATGGAATTAGGGCTTGTGTTGATGAGTTGATGTCCCATAAAAAAATTGAATATCTATATTATCTTTCGCATAGCATGTGAAGGTACTGGCCCATCATCGTAAATGGGGCCCTTGAAAAGAATGGGAGTTATCACCGCATAGATGGTGTGCACGTAAGCTCATGCAATATTAATGAAACATTCTAATTTTTACAGGACGTCCACACATAACCTTAATATTCTTAGAATTCACTATCTTCATTTGATTTAGGAAAATATTAATTGTTTGTTGAATTGGAAATATGGAATGCCCACTTTTAGGAGTTCTAGATTTTCTTTAGGATTTTCCTTTATATTGGTTCTAAGTCAGGAGTCTTGAAGTTCTTAGGGTTAGTAACAATTTTATATGCAGCCTTGACATTTGGGAATTACGTGCTCTTTCCTACTTCTTGATGGTGATTTTTTCTAATTTATGACATTTTATTATTTCTCTCTATTCAATAATCCCATTAGCTCGATTCATCACTATTTTTCCACCTTCCAAATCTTTGAACGCAACCCCAATTGATTTAAAACTTTAAATTCAAAATTTTAGGGTTGTCTTCGTCAAGGAGATTATTCTACAGAAAGTTTGTTCCTTGATAAGATCTGTACTTCCACCATTTAACACTGCTGTGAGAAATGATAGTTCAAATATGCCTCCATGTATTTGCTTTCTTCCAATTTGCCATACTTCCTTGAGCCAGTTCAAATGTTTATCTATTGGGTGGCAGATATTATCTGAGAAAACTTATGCATGTTCTTTTGCATGGTCGAACCTGTCGACAAGAATACCTCGGATATTTGCTGAATCATCTTAATGTTTTTTGGGAGCATAACTGGGCTTAAAAAAGGGGAGGAGGAGAAGGAGGGCAGATGAAAAAGATTACTTGAGGTCTCTCTACTTACGAGAATATATTTTGCTTGCAGGTTTATCAAAGGAATGTTAATTATCCACTATTCAATTGTGCTAATGGGCTTCCATATTAGCAGCTTTAGCTTTCAGGTCCTTGTCAACTCCATAGTGGGGGGAGCTTGCTTTAAAATTTTTAGCTTTAAGCCAGTGATAGAGAAATATCCGCTTCCTTTTTTACTGCATTATAGCTTTAGTTTTGCTTCTAAAAAAAGAACAGTAAAAAGTAAAAAACAAATCAGTTGGTGTGTTAGTGGAAGAAGCTTAAAGCATTGCATGTAAACATCTAGCTATTCCATGGTCTTTTTTCATCAAAAACTCAGAATTTCCCAACAACAAAGTTTGTAATGTGGGTCACGATTGCAGGTGCTGGATACCCTAGAAGAAATTCAGGAGAGACATGATGCAGTAAAAGAAATTGAGAAAAAGCTCCTTGACTTACATCAGGTATATATTTGCACTCAAGCTTGGGCTAACCTGAAGCCAACTTGTGTAATTTGATTTTGTGCCATTTGTCAGGTCTACCTTGATATGGCGGTTTTAGTCGAAGCCCAAGGAGAGATGTTGGATAACATTGAAAGTCAGGTTTGATTCTACTCTTTCACCTCTCTCTCTCTCTCTCTCTCTCTCTGCACACGTGTGTGTGTGTGGGCATGCTTGCACTAGCTTCTGGTTGGATGGGTGTGTTAATGGGAATCTTGTTCAGGTATCGAATGCAGTCGATCATGTCCAATCAGGGACAACTGCACTTCAAAATGCAAAGAAACTCCAGAAGAGCTCCAGAAAATGGATGTGCATTGCTATCATTATTCTCTTAATAATTGTAGCTGTTATAGTTGTTGGTGTTATTCAACCTTGGAAAAGTAACAAGGGTGCTTGAGTCTTTATGTCATCTGTGTATATATATATAGTACTATTACCTGAGTTGGTTTGGAAAGCAACTTTAACCCTTTTTTATCTTTGCAAATGTGTGTGTAAAATTTGGTTTGCTGGTGGTGGTGTGCTTTGTGAACTCATGATTTGGAACACAAGTATACAGTTTCTCTCTCATTAATGGAGAGTTTCGAAGCATTTCTATTTGTCTTTTTGCTAACTATTTTGATATGTTGTGATCGTAGTTGCTTATATATGCAATGTCCAATAAGTCCCTTTTTCCACTT
>JAESVK010000923.1:3795783-3817116 GCA_017140935.1 Hamamelis virginiana
AGCCGACTCTTCAGAATTCTATGGACACTGCAAATTACCTGTCTTTCAAAAATATTATGTTTCACCCAATTTATTTGTCATTTTCCTGCTAGAACAGAGAGAGAGAGAGAGAGAGAGAGAGAGAGAAAGCATTGAGGAAAAGTATTGATCTTCATTCATGGGAACATGGGTCATTGTGCTTTCTTCACTACTAAATGGAGCTGAATGTCTAAAATTGATCTGAAAATTGCATCATATATATGTATTATGGTAATATTGAGTTTTGAGGTATCATTTTGTCAATCAGTCTCTTTGGTTTTGATAGGTGACAAATGCAGTGGATCATGTGCAATGGGGAACAGATGCTCTCCGAACTGCAAAAAGCTTGCAAAAGAAGTCGAGAAAGTGCATGATGATTGCCATTATCTTGCTCCTCATTATTGCAATCATCATCGTATTATCCATCGTAAAACCATGGAAGTAATCCAACTGAAAACCAGAGTGAGATTTACTGTCTCTCTTCTTGCTTTGTATTTTACTTAACAAACAACTCTTACAAGGTGTGGTATTATTCCATTTCAACCTTTTTGTTTTTGTTTTTGTTTTTTTTTGTTTTTGTTTTAAATTTCTGTTTTGAGCTTTTGATCTGTTGTTTTTTGAAACACATTTGTAGAGAATGCAATATAATAAGTTTGAAAGGCATGCTTACCTGTCCAATCCTTTGTTTAGAAACAATCATGTATCTCCTTAATTGCTGATACACCAATTGTCAAGTGCTAAAGTTGGGTTTGATGAACAGTTGCTAATATTCTTGGTAAGCTTAGATTTTTCTTGGTACCTATAAATTATGCAGATTGCTAACTTTTTTTTTTTTTTTTGACCTAACATACAACTCGTATACAAATTATATTTATATAGCTGGTAAGTTGAAGACTGCTGCCCCAATCGAGATTTTACGGATGTACATTTTAACATCTCACCTGAATTACATCTTTGCAAATTAAAATAAATCTAGGGGAGCATGATTATACAAAAATGTGAAAGTTAAGACTCTGTTTGCATCTCGAAAAGTATGAGAAAAAGGGAAGGAAAATGCTTAATAATGGATTCCTTAGTCGTTCCCCTTTTCTTTCCCTTGATGTTTCTGAGATCCAAACAAAGCCAAGAAGTAGGATGAAAAAATAAAGGAAAAGAAAACGGAAAAAGGCTGTCCAGATAAATGCTGATATATGATTGGGAGAAGAGAAAGTACATCTTGAACTGAAAGGGAATTTTAGCTTAGAGCTTCCACAATCTAATATTTGGTATCTATGAGAAAAAAACATAGTTAGAGAAGCAATAGCATCAAGCAAGTTGCTAGTGAAAATCTACAAAGACACTTTGTGTTGCATAATATAGAATCACAATCTCACTTCACCTGACATAGGGCCATTGTAAGTGTGACAACCTTGACTCTAGCATCTGGCATCTCCCAATCCTGCTGTAGTAGTCCTGTGTGTGCTTCAAATTAGATGTTATTTTCACTAGAATGTGTTAAACGACAGTCCTCTTAATAAAATCTTAGGCCACTTAGGGGAAAAAACAAATGTTGGGAAACAGATAAAAAGTTAGGTTGCTCGTGGTTTATAGAACCCAAAAGCAGATTGATGCAACCATGAAACTGTAGGGAATTCAAATTAGGTACATATTAGGGCAATAGGAAACGTAGAATAACATAGAATGAAACTATAACAGAAGAGGTAGAAACCACCTTGGAAATCCAGGAAATTTAGCATCTACATATTCTCACAACCCATGTACAGGCATACAGCTAATATGTGTGGCCATTTATTCCCGAGGATTGTATTCTTTTTACCTAGAAAAGGTGATGCCGGTGATAATGGCCATCAAACACACAACACCCATTCAAAAAAAATCCTCATTCCTTCAGTCATATCTCTATTTACTAACATTTTCAGTAAGAGACCTTAATCATAGTCATAGATATCAGGAAATGAAAGCCTATTAAACAGAGTTCGAAGTCATCAAGGAAAAATCTTGCATCCGCAATATATATATATATATATATATATATATATATATATATATATATTCTCCCTCTTCACATGATTTTTCTCAGTTTCATTCAGCGGTTGCCTGATACTATCGCCCTCTCCCCTTCCAATGCTGTCCCAGTTTCTAAATCATGATATTCTATCCATATGAAGGACACCACAGCTCACAGGCTATTTTTGAGGCATTTTACCTCCCCTGCCATCTTCCTCTTCTACTTTATCCTTTGAACACATTCTTAATATAATACTACATCTCGCTCCACTGATATCTCATAATGAACTCCATCTGGATCTCTAGTAGTCCATCCCAAACAATGCGGGCATAAATTTGAATTCAGGTTTGGAAGGTAAGGATTTTATATAGAATTTACAGTCTTAGAAACTGGGAAATTTGGGATAAGTACCGAGCAGGAGCTCAATAGTCAACCAGAAGGTGTCCAAGCTTTTCATCCTCTTCCTCCTCGAGGATTTCATCAAAAGAATGGCGTGTACCCCTTTCTTCATTATTAATTAATCCTTTGCCAACCTATCAACTTCGTGATTTAGGGATTATAGCTTCTTGGCCTTACTTGCAAACCTTAAAATAGGAGCCCCTCGCACCAGCCTCTCTCTAACCTGTTTGAATGGAACACTCATCTCATCTCCCAATCCACTGCTAGCTCGCTCACCCCCACCAAACAAGCAAAGAATGGGCCGCTACCTTCCTCCAATTCTACCACGTTATTCATCTCTAAGAGTGTAGATGCAGACAAAAGCACCAAATCTCCAGCGACAGGAGACATCTAACTTCTGAAGGCCTCTCCATCAAAATGATCCTTTGATTCTCTTCTTCCAATTATATCACTTTATCCATTTCTAGGAATGTAGATGCAGACAGCAGCACCATGTCTCCTGTGCCAGGAATAATCTGGTGACCAATGGCCTCTCCATCAAAATGCATTTTGGTCAGTCCAGTTGACCATGAAGAAACAGTGTCCTCATTGAGTTCAGAAGCCTCCTTAATGTCTTATTGTTCGTCCTTCTTCCCAAATGACCCAATGTTTTTCCCACAGCTCTTCAATTCCAGTAACAGGTTTTCCAAATGTAATCAAGAACTTGAAAACCAAAAAGATCTGAGTTGTAGTTTCTCTTACAGACTTGCTGTGCTTGGTAAAACAGAGAGCCAGCATATGTTATGATGCAGTGCAGTATTTTCTATCTTTTCAGGCACATATTTATCCGTCTATCTGAGCACCCTATCTAGCTAGTTTGACACTCAATGAATTTGTAGATTCCAGAGCTGCAAGCCAAGAAGTTTAGGGACTCCCAACCCAGAATTTAAACCACAATTAGTGATTAAGAGGACCACCAAACAAAGGTAAATTCAGGCCTAGGTCTAACAGGCCGAGTCTCACCTTACAAAGCAATGTTTGGTAAAGGAGGAGAAGGAAAAAAGGCACTGTAGCAACGATTGGTCAGAGGTCAGTTGACAGACGCGCAGCCTGCAGAGCTGCTCCTAGGGAACATAAGTTTATACAAAAAACAATAGATTTCTCAAAAAAGTGAACATAAGTTTACAAAAATATTCAAAGCTTCAAACTAATAATACCTAGGATACAATCAAACTGCAGACTGAAAAAATATATATATTATCAATTTCAATCCACCCAGACATGTAAATACGGTCAAACATGAATCTTAGCTTATCTTTACATTTTTTAACAATGTTAATTAAAACCATTAAGCCATTAACTACTTATCAAGCACTATAGCACATCCAAACACTACTGCTATAATAGGAAAACATGAGTAAACTTTCAACGGCAAAAGAATCCATAAATATTTATATTATATAAAAAGAATTGACTTCTCATTGAACCCATCAAATAAATAAAACAAATTTGACACTCAGATGCATCAAAATAAGTTCTCTCAGTTAAATTCCCAACTCAGGATGACCAGTCTTGGATCACAAGTTCTACTCATGACTCCAATTAGACTAAAACCTTAGAGATAACCAATTAAAAGCATGCTGTGTATGTATGTGTGTGTCAGACTGTCAGGATTCATGTCTACTTCTGCATGATAACCTTAACAAAAAAGAGGATACTATCTTGCAGGTCAGTAGACAATTCCTAACTCATAGTCCGTGTGTGTGTGTGCGTCAGCATGATAACCTTAACAAAGACGATACTATCACAGGAATTGGCAGCTACTAGCATACATGTGGTAAGATACTCCTTGCACGCCAGTAGATTACTAATTGTCTGTCGGTATGTGTGTGTGTGTGTGTTTTGTGCATGTATGTGTATATTGAGGGGGGGAGTGGTGTGTGTGTGTGTGAGAGAGAGAGAGAGAGAGTTTTGTACACTTGACTCTCAAATTCCAGTTAAGAGTTAATTTGTCAGCTTTCCATAGGCGAATGATGATAAAAAATGGCAGAATAACCAATAGTACAGAAACAAGGCAGAGTAGTTGCCAGAACTGGGACAAACTATTAGCATAAGAGAACAGGAAGAAATTTCACAATAAAAAAGCATAATGACCAGATAAACAGCACATGCAGTCCGAAATCTAGCAGAAAAAAAGAGATCAAATGACTGAACAATTGAGCAAAATATATCGTGGTAAAAACCAAGTGCAGGAATATTTCTTATTTGACAATCCAATCCATTACCAATAAGAACCGTGTCCAAACAAAGGCTGGTGACTCAAAACCAAGAAAATCAAGCATATCGTCAGGTAAGACTCGGATGAGTATGTCACAGACAATACAAAGTGAGTACATCAAACCTCATTTTAAATGTTTATGTTGAAAATATTCTCATATAGACATTAGTCATAAAAAAACCTACATAAAATTATATACTTGCACCCAACACAAATTAGTTGGTGCCAAAAATAGCATAGAAGGTAAATTGAGGTCTTATTCCATCTGTCATGTTGGTGCCAAAATTTATGCTAGCTGAAGGTTTCAATTCAAATTAACAAATTAGTCGGGGAGAATTTACTATTTCAAATGACTTTGCAATGTGACATCTAAGATACTAAACTAATATTTTACTAATGGTCAGTGGTTACTGAACATATGCTGAACATCTCCAGATTGTATTTCTAAGTAATTCTAAACCTTCAAAAATGAGTCCTTAATCAAATAACATCATTAAACAGAGCTGCATCCTAGAAAATTTGCATCTACTTGTAGTTCATAGGTCATCAGATAAAGAACCTCGTATACCACCTCGAATAATTACTGTATCTTATACAGAATTGTATGTTGTGGAATCCCAAATTCGACAAGAAGTTAGTCAAATAACAGTGAGACTGAGCATATGAGTAAGAACCTGAATTTGTTTATCCCAATCGAGAATGCAATTTAACATCAAATTTAGATGAAGTAATTAGAGAGAGCAACTTTGTAAGAGAGCGAAAAACTCAAATTTGATATTGCCACTGTAGGGAAACAGTCAAATAGATGAGGGTTTTGGGACGATTCTATTTGATCCGACACACAGTTTTAAAGAGGCTAACAGGAGACAATCATGAAAAGATAGGACTTCAATATTATCAAAATGGAAAATTTTCTTAGTCTCTCCCTTTCTCTCCATTCATTGAATTCTTACTAAAATTACCTTTAAGTTTTAATTATTAGTAAGTTTTAATTTCTAATATTTCTTTGAACAAAAAAGTAATTTAAAATATAAGACGTGATTGGATAAGCTAGTTATTCTCTCAACTATTCTAATCCCTATCTTTCTTCTATAACTACCCTATCTGGCGTATCTCTCTCCAGTGCCCTTCGCTCTCCCATTACCATACTTTCAAACTAAAATTTTAAACTGAACCTTTTCCAGCATTGTTTTCTTTTTTTTCAAAGAATTATCTTTTTATGTTTTTTCTTTACACGCATTGCGTGTGCCCCAAAATCTAATGAAAAGAAATACTCAGAGTAGTCAAAAAGCATATCCTAATTACACAAACCCTAGTTATAAAAGTAATACAAATTAGAAACTATAAGATGGGTAAGAGTTCCACCATCGCCCCAGTGCAGATTACCTTCTGCATAGTTGACATCTGATGAGGTCTCTTAACAAGGAACGCAAGAGTTCCATCATCATCCTGGTACAGATTACTCTGCACACTTAACATTTGATGAGGTCTCCTAACAATGTATGCACTACCAAAAACTCAAAAAGCACATAACAAGTGCAAAGGAACTGATTATACTTTGACAAACTACAAATACAGAGATAACTAAGAAGGCGTACAACTTTACAAGAGTTAAAATCAGCATAATTTGGCACATACCCATGTGAGATATATCCGATTTAAAGTCCCCTGTGGAGACCAAAATCGAAGACCAAAATACAGACAGTGAACAAATAAATAAATAACCCACCATAATTCGATAGCTCGCCAATGTGGCTACCAAAATGGCAACATAAAAGCTTAAACAAAGGTTTCATCCCCATATGCTTTTGAATATCTTACATTCATTACAATTCAAGATTGTAACTTTACTAAAAAAAATTGCATGCAGTGAGCTCAGGTATCATTTGATTGGGATTATACTAGAACTGTTTTTGCTTTCAGAAGCAAAAATTGGTTAGGATTTTGCTCTCAAAAGCAATAAATTAATTTGAAAAAGCTAATAAAACACAACTTTACTAATGTATCGGGGTGATTTGAGCGGTGAGAAGTCTCGTACAAACCCTACCGCACAAATGCTACTATCCAGTGAGATCAGGGAAAAGACGAGGCCACATTTACAAGAACCCACCTATATATATTATATATACAAATATAATATCAATTTATATATACAAATATAATATGAATATGATCAAATCAATCCTGAAATCTAGCCTCTTATCCAGCTTTATCCGTTCAAAGGCCCCCGCATCTGCTTTATGTTCAACGATTCACATGGTGATCGTACGTGCATTCGATCTCTGAACAGAGAAACATCTGTGCGTGTGTGCATATATATGTATAGAGAGAGAGAGAGAGCGCACTTACAACCTCAGAAGCTCTAGACGAACCGGAAGAGCATGGATGGAGAGAGAGAGAGAGAGAGAGATTAGATCTAGTGGCTGGTGCACTCGAAAATGCGGCGTTAATAAAAAGCACCGTTTCCTGAAAACGACTGCTCAAGGTATCGTTTCTTTAATACGACGCTAAAGCGTACCGTTTATTAGAAATGACTTGAAAATCTGCTTTGTCGAAGATGAGTTGAGTCCATTTTTATGGGGTGTTTAGCCAAAAACCTCTAATATGTGGGGTTGTATACCCAAAACTTCCTATAAAAAATTTGATTTATAAAGGAAATAAATTATATATCTTATGACAGATTTGCCCTCATTTATATATCCTTATTTGAATTTTTTTCAAAATTGGCTTTTACTAAGAAAAAAATGCATTAATTGCTGTATATTTTTAAACAAGTAAATTTATATAAAATATATTGTATGCATTTAATATGATTTTTAAACAAGTAAATTTACCTAACTTGTATAGACGTGGTGGATGCATATATTATTGTATATCTTCAAACAGGTAAATTTACATAAACTGTATTATATACTTTAAATTTGATTTTCAAACAAGTAAATTTACCTAACATGTATTCACGTGTTGGATGCATATATATTCATACATCTTTAAAAAAGTAAATTTATATAAATTGTATTGTACGCAACAAATTTGATTTATAATAAATCCAAAAAAAGAAAAAGAAAGAGAGAGTTCAATAATGCAACTCACTTTTAATGGACTCTTTGAGAATACATATAGAAAGGAGACTAATAATTCAAAATTTGAAATGAATGCAATTTAGAAAATTTTCATAAAAAGTTCAATAATATAAAATTTTTCGATAAAGAGTCTTATAGTTTACAAACTTTAAAAGGAAAGTATAATAAATACAATTTTATCAAATAAGGGCAAATATGTCAATATAAAAAAAATGTTTGACTTTGAAATATCCTAGAAGAATCTCACAGTAAATCTCAAAGGGTGTTGGACCTCATGGTACGAAATCTAAATTATAGGAGGGTCGGGATAATTTTCCCATTTTTATTTTACATTCCATTTGGTATTTTTTTTTTTTTCTGTAAATTTATTCCAACTTCAAGCAGAAAATAAAGGATCAATACAGTTGTTTATTTTAAATCAATTATAAGATAATTTATTTAAAATTAATTGAGATACCAGTAAGATAGTAGACCTAACCTAATCTATTTTCTAGTAATATAGGTCATTTACCCCACTTTATTATACTCTAATTGTGGTAAATTTTCATAGGAAATCCACCCCAATCCCAATCTCCTTAGCTGCTGCTTTTAAGTCTAAAAGATATGGTGCAAAACAACCTCCCAATGAGTCATGAGCTCAGCCCCTTTCCTATGTGGGTTGAGTGTAAGAGCTCTTGATCAGCATTGAGGTTTTAGTTGTGGACAAAATTTTATTTATTTGTCACAGGTCTTAGAGTTATTTGATTTTATTTATATGAAAATGATCATAAAGTTTTGCATTGCTTTGTTGCTTTCAATGTATCAGAGGATATCCAGTACTAATGAGGATGTAACACACTGAATACGTTCTCATCGATACCATTGTCACTGGCTCAGACCATCTTAAAAAGATCAATTTTGTTAAGAAACTACTCAATTCAGGAATTTTATACTCAAGTACGTGGATATCTCTATCTAGGTAATATGGAGCATGAGTACGTGACATAGTGCACTCACCCATTAATGAAATTCAAAGTCTAAATTTAACACCATACAATGTTGGTAATTGAGCTCAAAGTTGTTGTAAGAACAAATAAAACACTTCATGAAAGTAACTCCAAACAACTGAAATAAACCAACACATAAAACATGTTTCTTCTTTCAAGGCTTCAAGAGAGCTAAAACAGGAACTAAAAACATAGCAATGTGCATGACATGTGGCCAAAAAATGCCCCCAAAATATGACCCAAATCATCTATGGTATTATTGCAACATGTTATTCTTACTCCAGTTTCCACAATCCAGAAACTGGATCAAGTTCCCAAATTCCCCACCTCCACCATACTCAAATAGCTGCTCTCTTACATTCTTGCTTTAGCCACCACAACACTGCCTCCTCCCATTTCAATGGCACCTGGCCTTGTCCATGTCTCTTTGAATTGCTCTTCAGTCACTCCTGCAAAAAATACAATATAAAATAAAATAAAATAAAATTGTATGAATTATATATATATATAGATAAAATTTGATCAGTTGACAGTTGCAGTACATACTGCACAGTCCACACGATTATGACCATAAGTTAGATGCGCGTGCACATCACTCGCCAGCACATGCACGTCACGGACGATCATGATCGTGCAGACTGTTATATATATATATAGGCATGATTGATTATGGAAGTATGGTAAATTGAGAGAAGAAAGTGTTTTATTGACTTGCCTTTCCCCATGGCAGCAGTGGAGGAGATGCCTCCTTGGACAGTCTTAAGATACCTATCATAGTAATTTGCACCAGACCATTTCTGATGAGCAAGTGTATCAACTCCATTGTTCCTCTCCTCCCTCTGAATCCTCTCAACGTAAGCCAGCATTCCCCTTCTTGCAAAATCTCTAGCAAAAGTATCAATCACCAGTGCATCAGCATGAAAACCACCCAGAGTAATGAACTGCCAACAAAAGCCCAATTTAGCAATCCTAGGAATGAAATCTTTCATCTGTTCATCACTCATTCCTGATGCATCCCAGTTGAAAGATGGAGAGAGATTATAAGCCAACATAATCTCCGGCTGCATCGATTTCATGCCTTCAGCAAACTTTGTGCATTCCATCATATCGGGGCTTGAAGTCTCCATCCATATAAGATCAGCATGAGGAGCAAAAGCCCAACCGCGAACAACTGCCGCCATTACAGACCCTTGGAACCTATAGAACCCTTCTCTAGTTCTAGGCAAGTCCCAGTCCCAGAAGAGATTTTTAAGCCCCAATCGCTCAGCAATTTCTCGGCCTTGTTCGTTCGATACACACTTATCGAAACTCGAATGATTCATCCATTCATTCAACCTCCTCCTCTTCTCATTCTCCCCAACATTCATGCTCTTAATTGCATCCATAACACACTCAGAAAATGTCTTCAAGTGTGCCATTGCTAGCCAATTATCTTCAACAGCTTGAAGCTCTCTTCCTGTTTTGCCATTAGCCATTCCTTCTGATAAAAGAGTAGCCAAGCCCTTCCCTTTAAGATTAGGATTTGTAGCACCCAAAATGAACTGATGGTCCCTTGTATCCACATTTGTTTGAATCAAAGTAGCACCGACCGCATCGGTTCGAGCAACCAAAACTGTCTCAACCCCCATCACATCAAACTGCAGCCTTGCAGCCACAAGCCTATTAATATGCTCACTAACTGCAACAAGTACTTTACCAGCCATATGACCACATTTTTTGGTCACAGAAGACTGATCCTCAATATGTACCCCAGCAGCCCCTCTTTCAACAAAAAGCTTACAGAGCTTAACAGTTGCTGTTGTGCCGCCAAATCCGGTATCCCCATCAGCTATAATCGGCTTCAAGTAATCGACATAAGGGGTACGGGCCCTCTCTTCACGGGAAATGCTCATTCGAGCTTCTCGTTGCTTTCGATCATGGTATTGTTGGGCAAAGAAAAGGTGTTCGACCTTATTAGGGACAGTGTCATAAGGGTAGTCAGCAAGGTCTGGTCCTGGCTCATTAGTGCTAGTGTGAGTTGATGAGCATTGCCAGCCAGAGACATAAATTGTGTCCAAGTACTTGCCCATCATGGTTACTTGAACTGGGTCAAGTGCCCCAAAAGTCCTTGATGCTGTGCCATTAGCTTGGTGACTCTTGAGAGTTCTCCATAGCTTTTTGGCCATCTCGTTCGAGCCGTAGCCTTGTTGAAGGTTGCCCCGTAGTGCCACGACGTCTCTGGCAGAATATGGTCGGCGGGTTAGCTTGAACCTTTCGGAGTTCCACCATGCTTGCACCTCTGCTACTTCAGCTTCAAACCTCCCTTCTTCCTCCATTATCTGTTCATCACCATAACATTTAAAGACTTGTTTGTTATGTGGCCTAAAAGAGAAGAAATTACATTTGAAGTGGATTGTGCTTCCAATTATTCAAATTCTCTGTGCCATGGCAGTTTCTATCGATCTTAAAATGCTTCCTAATTAAAAATTTTACTGGTGTGGCCTAAAATTGTGACTCACTAGCGATAGCAGCCAGGTCATGCTTTGAAGTGGACATTAGTCTTGTCCACCTCACCTGTATAAAGTGACATAAACAATTTCTTATTCAGGATTATGGGTCTCCAAAGACGGGTAAAACCATCATTTTCCCACAAAAACTCAAGGAAAATTAAGCTACTAAAGTACCCTGATATTGCCACATCAGACCATTTGATGTGCCACCTAACATAAAGTTAGGGGTGACATGTCATCAAGGAATATTAGTAAGGAAATTACATTTTTTACTTATTATTAGCACCTATTTTTAGAACAATTTACATGGCATGTCACAATAATAAAGTAAAAATATTTGAATAAACTTATATTTGTCATGTGAGCATGTCAAGTAAGTTGGTGTAAATAGTATAACTCTTTTTATTTTGTTATTATTATTTTTTTAAAGATAATAATAATGAAAAGCATTTTATTTTTTTTTTCAAAAATGATAAATGTATCATTGGCATGGTAGTATAATGTGTATCTTCACATAAGACGAATATCACATGAATTTTACATCGTGTAGCATATCATATCAATTTTACACCACACGATGCATATCATAGGAATTTTCCATGATATGAGATCCACATCTCATGAGAGGACGGTCTGTACCACCGATAATACATCCTGTATTGTTGGTGCTTTTTTTTTTTACCCCTCAATTCCTAAGGCAGATGGGGACCCTTTCTAAAGGAATTTTTCTTGAAACCTTAGACACATGTTTGTCAATGTCACCTCTCTAAATATATAAAAGTTCATTTTCTAATGGCCTCTGGTCCAACATGTGGACCAGGGAGCTGAGCCAAATCTGTTTCTTTTAACAATTAGACCAACACAAATAACCCAAGAAAAACATTAATTGTGTTCAAAGTATATATACACTTTTCTACAAGATTTGCACCAGGCAATTTTCATTAGAGGCTAGAAGGAAAAGAACACATGCATGAAACATATAAAGCATGGATGAAGCATCCAGGCATATATCAAAAAGTTTAAATATCAGAATAATATCAGCATAAAGGAATCAAATTAAAGAGGCTACAATCCATTATATATATTGACCCAACAAAACATATTAGAAAGTGCTTCAATATATATATATATATATACACACACACACAGAAGTGCTAATATAAGGTGTACTTGATACTTTTTGCATTAGGTGCCCTCTTGTAGAGCCACTTGCGGTACAGATTTTAGAAAACTGACCGTTGGATTAGATACCCTAATCATGTATGTCATGCCTACAAAAAATCACAGTGATCCAACGGTTGGTTTATGAGAAAACTGACTGCGAAAACATGATAATATTTTAAAGAACAAAAAAGTCATAGTTTTTCAAAGTTACATATTTCAAAAACCAACCGTTGGATCACTGTGATTTTTGACAGACATGACATACATGATTGGAGTATCTAATCCAACAGTTAATTTTCTAAAATTTGTACCGCAAATGGCTCTACAAGAGGGCACCTGATGCAAGAAGCATCAAGTGCACCTCATATTAGGGCTTCTATGTATATATATATATACATATATATATACATTGCTTGTGAGCCATGGTTCATGCATGCATATATGCTCACAAGTCACGATACAAAAATTTCAGTGCATGATCTGTTTAGAGCCAAACATATCTGCTAGCGTCTATTTTCTTAGGGCTATTTTGGTAATTGGATACATTCTATGCTTCATGTAAAATGACAGCATTTCCCTTCCATACCTTGATATGGCTCATTTTGATTGGTCGACCCATTAAATGAAGCTCAAACTAACGAAATCCCATTAAGAAAACAGAAATGAAAAGAATTTTGAAAAAACAAACCCATTGCATGAAACATATAAGAACTGGTTGAACACATGGCTAATGAAAAGAGAATGAGAAACAAAGAAAACTAAGCTTCTGTTTGGAATCCAAGAAAAGTTGAAGAAAGTGAAAGAAAAATGAGCAAAAATGCTATAGAAATGAATTTATTTCTAAGAAAATTTCAGCATTACCCTTCCTTCTTTCCAAGAACCAAACAGAAACTAACTGAATTTGTAAAGAAAAACAGAGAAGAGAGAGGCTAGCTATTGCTGGGGGACTTACCATTGAAGGTACTGCAGAGAAAGATGCAGCCATGGCTAGAACTTTGTGTATATGTATAGAAAAAAATAAAAATAAATAAACAAGCTTACTGTAAAAACAAGTAAACTATGAGAAGTTCATGGAATAAGAGAGCTACAAGAAGCCCAATTTATAAGAATGGAAGGATCACATGTGGGTTGTGACAAGTGACAAGAGTAAAACAGTTGCCATATGAAGATAAGAAAAAAACAAAAACCAAGAAATTTCCCTGTATCTTACGTACATTTATATTTATCTGCATATAAATATGTATATATATTAATTTTCCATTGTTATCTTCAACGGCTGCTGCAGTTGTAGGCACGTAGAGATGATGGCTGCTTCCTTCAAGTTTCCTGTGCGGTTTTGATTACAATGCTTGTCTCTTTCCTTCTTTTATGACCTCACCCTTTTTTTTTTTCACACATAACTGCTTCTGTTTTTCTGTTTGCTTTCTTTATTATTAATTGAAAAATTCTATATCATCCAAATACTTCAACCCAAAATTAAAAACAATTATGATGTGTTATACTTTGAGTGGCGAGGTCTCTCCTTTCAAACTGCTTCCTTTTTTTTTTTTACACATCACTCAAATTACGACACATCAGGATGATTTTTTTATTTCGGATTAAAGTATCGGGTGATATAAAATTGTTATTCTTAATTATCATTATCATTTTACATTCTCAAAAAAAAAAAAAAAAAAAAATTCTTTTTTTAAAAAAAAAAAATTCTCTTTTAATTTTTTTATTTGGTAGCGAATCACTTCAATATTAAAGGGAAAATTATCCAAACCCCCTTAGATATTGAATTTCATACCAGTAAGCCCAGAATACTATAATGTTTATCCATAACCCCCTCCAAGATTTTCTAAAGTCAACTTTAATTATTTAATGACAGATTTACCTTTTTTATTGTTTTTATGTAGAGTTTTATTACCTTTTAAATAGTGTAACTGTTTTGCTGCAATTATGGTAAGTTTTTGAGATTTAATTCAATTCAAATTTTGATTTTTAATTGTGATATATTTGTTTATTGCTTTAAATAAATAAGTAAATTTACATATTCATATAAACTAGAAATAAATAAACGTTTTTGGAAGTAAGTAAATTTATCTATATTTATTAACTAGAAATAAGTAAACTTATTTGGAAATAAGTAAATTTACCTATTTATATGTCTTTAAACAAATAATTAAGATTACTTATATATATATAAAGTAAAAATAAATAAACGTATATGGAAATAAGTAAATTTACCTATATATATTAACTAGAAATAAATAAACTTATTTGGAAATAATTAAATTTACCTATTTATATGCATTTAAATAAATAAGTAAATTTACCTATAAATATAATCTAGAAATAATAGTAATTTTATTTCACTTTTCTCTTTCACAATGTATGATTTCCCTTTATTTCTCATCTTTTTTTTATATAATTTATTTTGAAATATATTTTAGTTCTCATTTTCATTATTATTTTTTGACTTTTTGATAGCAGACCCACATGTTACAAATATTAATTTATATGTATTTAAACAAATAAGTAAATTTAACTATTTATATAAACTGGAAATAAATAAACTTATTTGGAAGTAAGTAAATTTACCTATATTTAATAACTATAAATAAGTAAACTTATTTGGAAATAAGTAAATTTACCTATTTATATATCACTAAACAAATAAGTAAATTTACCTATATATATAAACTAAAAATAAACATATTTGGAAATAAATAAATTTACCTATATATATTAATTATAAATAAGTAAATTTATTTGGAAATAATTAAATTTACCTAGACCTACCTTACCTTTAAAAGAATTAAATGATGGGTCAATTTATGGTGAAATGTGTCCATGGCCAAGTCACAGTCATGAAGGGCTAGTCTCATGACCATTGCATGAATCTCTAACCATGTTGATGATGATGGAAGGAAAATTGAATACGCAAGAATAGTTAATTAAGGACACGTGGAACCTCTACATTACACGCCTCTATTAGCGTGGCAAAGAGAAAATGCAACACATATGTAGTAATCTTAAAAATGAAAGTATTAGGTGGCGGTGGCACCATGTGGAGGCCAAATTGGGTAATAAAAGATGTTTAGTATTTATCTCTTTAATAAATATACACTCAATTTATCTTCTATTTAATTGTCACATTTTATCGGATAATATTTGGCAATTGATTGGTGACATGTCAAATTTTGAACTTATCACTTACTATTATTATTATTATTATTATTATTATGGGTATTTTACTTTAATATTACTGAGGTTTCAATCAATTACTGAAATAAAGTTTACATTGAAATATTTACGGAAATGAAGCTCCATACATGAAAATGGATATTTTTACTCTTTTAACGGTCAAAAAATTTAATTTTCATTTGAATATTTTTACCTAATCATAAATTTTATAAATAATCACAAAAAATATGAACAATCACCAATCACCACTAATACGAAGAATCAACAAATTTAAACAAAATTACCAATCACCATATTTTCTAATAATCACAATTTTTGTTAACAATCACTAATCTCCAATTTTTGTCCGTACGGGTCATTTCAAAACTTTTTCACATCAAATCATGTCCCTCATTATCCCATCAAACATTAAATACATGCAGGATATGTATAATAACCAAAAATACGAATAATCACCAAATTGTTATGCAGATACCTATCACCAAAATTATACATAAAACCCAAAAAGATATATAATCACCAATTTCCAAATTTTACATATAATCACCAAAAATATGTGTTATCACCATTTTTTATTAAATCACAAATTTGTAGTGAATCACCATTTAACCAAAAAAAATTCTATATTTTAAACAAATTGAATCATTTATTTTTTTATTTTATTTTATTGATATTTTTTGATTTGTTATCATTATTTATTAAATGTGATTTGACTATTCATAAATTGGTGATTATGAACAAAATTGGTAATTGTATAAAAATTGGAGATCGATGATTATTAACAAATTTGAGAATTTTTTTTCAGAATGGTGATTATGTGTTCTTAAAGGGCATTTTCGTCAGAAAAACATATTTCCATAAATATTTTAATGTGAACTTCATTTTCGTAATTGATTAAAACCCTCTCAATATTGAGGTAAAATGCTCTATTATTATTATTATTATTATTATTAGGGCATTTAACCTCAATATTACTGAGATTTCAATAAATTATGGAAATGAAGCTCGCATTGAAATAATTACAAAAATATAATTTTTATATTTTTTGGTTATTATACATATCCTCTATGTATTTAATGTTTGATGGGATAAGTGGGGGCATGATTTGATGTTAAAAAGTTTTGATGAAATGACCAGTACGGTCAGTAATTGGTGATTGATGATTGTTAACAAAAATTGTGATTATTAGAAAATATGATAATCGGTGATTTTGTGTTAATTTAGTCATTCTTCATATTGTTGGTGATTGTTCATATTTTTTATGATTATTTATAAAATTGGTGATTATGTGAAAATTTTCAAATGAAATTCAAACTTTTTTTACCGGTAAAAGGGCAAAAATGTCCATTTTCATGTAAGGAGCTTCATTTCCGTAATTATTTTAATGTAAGCTTCATTTACGTAATTGATTGAAACTAAGGTAAATGCCCTTATTATTATGGATGAGGTTTTTTTATTGCTTGTTCTTAAGACATCAATCTGAGTGGAATATTTTGAAAAATCGAGCGTTAAATTAGATACATGTCATGCATGTAAAAAATTACAGTGATTCAACACTCTCATCGTTTTTGGAAAAAAAAAAAACGAGGGTGTAAAACCCTTGTAAATTCTCTCGTCGTTTACCAAAAGGCAACTCGCTGTCCCTAGAAAAGACGAGGGTGTAAAAATCTCGTTATTTTGAAAAAAGACAAGGGTGCAAAACTCTTGTTGTTGCTAGAAAAGACGAGGGTGTTGAACTCTCGTCTTTTATTCAAAATCACGAGGGTTCCGAAAACCTCATCTTTTTTTTCAAGATCCTGGAATAGACGACTATTTTACAAGTCTCATCTTAGCCTAAAGATGAGGGTATAAAACTCTCGTCTTATGGTAAAACACTAGCTAGCTTGCTTGGTAATATCATTTAATAAAAATATTTTAAATTATATATTTTTAGAAATAATAAAAATATTATCGTCTATATTTTAAGTTATAAAATTGCTTAAATGTTTTTTTAGTAGTTTCATCATGTTAACATATGATTACTTTAGATAAAGTAAATATAAAGGTAATAGATAATTGCGAGATACATATTTTAAAATTTTGATTATTTGATTAGATATTATATTTATACAAGAGCATGACAAAAATCACAAAAATTTAATATATGGTGAAATTTTACTGAAAAAACCTATGAAAATTTTGAGTTCACAATTTATATTTTGAGACGTTAATATTGGATCACCTTGATTTTTGACATGCATAACGCAGGTAAAATCAGCTAAAATCCTTGAGTCATTGGATTGGAATCTTGAGGTGAATCATGCATTAAGTGAATGAGAATCTAAGGGCTTGTGTTCTTAGTTAATTTTAATTAAAATGAGGTATAGCTGATAACATCAAAACTATATATATATATATGATCCAAAATTTTTAAAATATGTATCTCACAATTTCTATTAGTTTCATGCTTATTTTAGCTAAAATAAGTACGGAGTATATGTTAAGACGATGATTATGTTTTTTAGATTTTAAAGATATTTGATGTCAATAATAAATTAAAATTAAAATTATTTGATTTCTTTTTAAAAAATTTAATCAAGTATACTTTAAAGTATTTTTATTAGTAGTTAGGTCACTGAAACCGTCCTTCCCAACAACATAGTTGACACGTCATCGATATTAGTCCTTTGATTTGGGGAGGGTTTTCTTTGGTTTTCTGTTGCATGGATGACGATACAAAAGTGTGTAAATTGGAATTTGGATTCCCGAGGGAGGAGAAAGATAAGAATGTATATATATATACACGCTATCTCCTTCCCAATTTCACTCTCAAACTAGATGACAGTTCTATCCCTAAACTCATCCTCTCTGCCATGGCAGAATAATTATATATGTATATATATATACTGTATGTATATCAGACTTGCATAATAAAATCATGGATCGTCCCCTCATCCAATTTTACATACACTTGATTGAATAATAATAAGTGGTTAGTAGAGGGACACGATAGCAAGTCTTGACCAATCAAATAATTGGACCATAGTGCCATATTTAGAGAAGGAAAATGATTAAAAAAAATTACTTCTTAAAAGAATTGAGTTTTTTTTTTTTTTTTTTTTTTTTTTGGGGGGGGATGGATGGTATGAGAAAAGGAGTATGTGGAAATCATATGTAAGGACATCGTTACGCTATTATCGTAAGGACACTTTTATGGGGAGATGTTTTAAAAAATCAAATATTGGATTAGATAATCTTTAAATACATGTCATGTCTGCTAAAAATCATAGTGATCCAATAATTAGTTTTTAAAATATAGACATTCAAACAACTTTAACAGTATCCAACGATAAATACTGTTGAAGCGTTTCACAGATTGTATTTTGAAAATCGATTATTGCATTACTGTAATTTTTGGTATACATGACATTCATAACAAGATTATCTAATTCAACTGTCGATTGTTTAAAATATTATTTCTATGACTTCCAGAAGAGACATTCTTACGATAACGAGCGTAAGAACGTCCTGCCAAGATCGCTTATATATATATATAAAATTCACAAAACCTCCATAAACTTTAAAATTTAACATATAACCCTCTAAACTATAAAAATGAAATAAATAATTCCCTTTAACTATAAATTCATAACACTTTACTTTCCTTAATTTGCGAAGCACGTTTAAAAGATGCTTTGTAAATTTGATTTATCATTAAAGGAGTTTTTATTTAATTTTTTATTATTTAAGATGAGTACGTTACTTGTTTAATTTTGAAGTTCAAGAGAGTTTTGTAAAGAATTGCGTTCTTAACTGATTTTAGTTAAAATGAGATATTGCTGATAAGATCAGGACTATATATATATATGTCGTGTAGTATGTGCTAGTTTTGTATGTTGGATGAATCAAGACTCAAGAGACATGGTGAGGATTGGGATCACACGTCATGGAGACTGGGTGATGGATATGAAAGAGGCTAATTGCTTCTGCATTATTCCACCGTCTCCGTGTGTAAGAAGATAAGTCATAAAAGTGAAGTTCTTGGACACATTCACTTGGGATTCAACCACATGTATACTATTAAATAAAAACATTATTTATTTTTTAATAAAAAAATACTATTTAAATTATATTTTTTAAATCATATGACGTGAAAAATATATATAATAAAATTTTTATTTTTGTATAATAAAATATGATTTGAATTGTTTTTTTCCAGCACATACCAAAAGGACGGTTCTGATCCTGTCAGGACTTCTTTATACTCGCTATCGTAAGGACGTTCCTTCTGAAAGCCATAGGAATGATATTTTGAAAAACCGACCGTTGGATTAGATAATCTTCTTATTTATATAATGTATGTCAAAAATCACAGTAATCCAATAATCGGTTTTCAAAATACAGTTCGTGAAACACTTTGATAGTATTTACCATTGGCTGCTGTCAAAGTTGTTTAAATGTATGTATTTTAAAAACTAACAGTTGGATTACTGTGATTTTTGGCAAACATGATATACATATAAAGATTATCTAATCCAACGGTTGATTTTTCAAAACTACCTCTCCCAGAGAAAATGTCTTTACGATAAGAACGTAAAGATGTCCTGACAGGATCAGAATCGCCCTTTTAGGTTTGATGATGAAGGCAGCGGTATTAATGGATGAGGGAGTTGCTTCTTGGGATTTGCAACTTTAAATGAATGGGAAAGCCAAGCTTGTTGAGGGTGGGGACTTGTGAAGGGTGATCATGGAATATTGTTGGCAAGTGATATGGTAGGGTAAGGTGGTGAGCACTTCAAGGAAATTGAAGTTTCATCTCTCTCTCTTGTTTCTATTGAAATTTTTAATTCCATTTGTAGTTTTCTTTTTATTTATTTATTTTAGAAATAGGAAGAGAAAAAATAGAAGGAATCAAGGAAGCTACATAATGGAGTAATGGTCAATCTTCTTCAAAAACATACATTTGAATGTGTATGTAATATTTCATATGTAGGGTTGTGTTTTAACATTTCATGTAAATTTATATCTATTTAGATTATGCGATGATGATGCCAGTGACTCACGTTAGCATTTTTCTATAATAAATATATAAAATAATAGTAAATGACAGCATAATGAGGATAATATCAGTATCAATGGATCGTAAGAAGATATTTTCGATGACAAAATGATATTTCTATCTTTAAATGACTATAATTTTGTACTTCGAGTATCGGAATTTGTGAGGCATGTACCCTAATCCGATAACTCTTTTATGAATTAATTCTATGATGTAGTTGATAGTTCAACTTCTAAGGACACGTTTCAAAGTTTTAAAAGTAAGGTTATACACCTATAAGTCCATAACATAACCATTTTAAACCAGAAGATCCAAGAGTCTTATTTAATATAACAAATAAAACAAAAGAATTAGAAAACTTCAAAAACCTCACTGTATAAAATTGAATTTCATGATATAAAGCTCTAAATTCAGGGGCTTTAAGATATTTTTTTTTTTTTAAATTAGTTTAAAGGGTCAAATGTTGAACTTTAAGGAAGTTTTTACTCTTATTTTTAGGGTTACAAAGTGCACAATAGTTAGGATTTATCTCGTTGTAATTTGATAGTTTTTTAATAAGTTTTTGGGTCCAATTAGGTTGCTGTTAGTCAGTGACGGAACTGTGTAAAGGAAGGAGGGCCATGGCCCCCCCAACTTTCTTCAAATCCATGTATTATATATATTATAGTTAAAAATTTCCAAAAATACACTACATGGCCCCCC
>JAESVK010000923.1:3817216-3837614 GCA_017140935.1 Hamamelis virginiana
TGTTAGTTTTGGTAATTTTGCTATTTTAAGAAAAGAAACTATGAATTTTTGAACTAAAAATCATAATCAGGATGGTTTTGGGCCTTAATTTCTGTCCAATGAGATGGGCTTTGAACTCGGGCTTTTTCCGACTTTGAATCAAACAGACCAATGGCAGTCACCGAAGAGGAAACCATAAATTGGAGGACAAATTGTCTATAAATTTGGTCTTGGGTGGGAATATTGCAACCCCTATAGTTGCTCTCTAAATCCCATTTATAATTAAACATTTAAAACTCAATATTTTGTAACTAAACCCCATAAACTTTCTAATATACCCCCAACCCTGTTTTAATCTAACAAAATGATTCTCTACCCCTCTCTAAGCCGTAAACCTCCCTTCACACTAGGGCAAGAAGCTCACCGACGACTGCATTTCTGGCAGGTACATCATTCTTTCTCTACTCCTCCTCCTAATCCTCTCACTCTATCTCTCTCTCTCGCGCTATGTCTTGTACTCTCATTCTCCTCTCAATCTCTTTCTCCATCAATCCCATAAATTTTTTTTTTTTTTTTTGCAATCTCGGATGGTTTACAAACATTGGAGGTCAAAATAAAGTTCCGAGAGGATGGCTGCTACCAAAAAAAACATTTTTTTTTTTTTTTTACTTTTTTTTTTTTTCAAAATTGCAGCACGTTTGGTAGTTATGTTCAGTGGTCTTCGATAGAACATTTTCATTATGTTCGAAGATGATGATTCAGTAGGATGCATCTCTGAACATATTGAAAATGTTCTTCCATTACCCTCGAACAGTGCAAAAAAGAAATATCACTAGATTTTTTTTAAAGATTTTCTCCCCTTTTCTTTTTGCATTGTTCGGTGGGTAATGGAGAAACATTTTCATTATGTTTGGAGATGCATTTTATTAAATATAATAAAAATGTTTTATCGAAAACCACTAAGGATATTGAATATCGAATATATTCGGTTTTGCTAACTACCAAATGTACATCGATTTTGAAAAAAAAAATTCAAAAAGCTTAGAAAAAAAGAAAAAGAAAAAAGAAGAGCACATCCTCAGTGCTCTCATCTTCTTGGACCTCCAACGTTTGTAGACCATCCAAAGATTGCAAAAAAATCAAAATGTAATCACGTTATATGAGATTAGAGGTTAAAAGAATGGGTAGGGTTTAGAGGGAAAGGGGAAGGAGAAGCAAATGAGAAGAAGGAAGATGGGGTGTAGAGAGAGCCTAAACGGGTTGCAATATCCCCTGCCCTTGGTCTAACCTCATGGACAGTCCTAATCTCAAACAAAAGTAAATCAAATTTGTGGGATGCAATATTTGCCACACTGGGCCGGGTTCAGGCGAGTATGGTCAATCTGGGTCGGGTTCTTGCTGAGTATGTACAAATCTAAGTTTATATGTGTGATGAAAAATGTATTTTTGAAAAATCGATCGTTAGATTAAATATTCTTCTTATGCATGTAATGTACGTAAAAAACTACTGTGATCCGACAATTAGTTTCTAAAATACAAACTAGGAAAAATTATAACAGTTTTTACTGTTGGATACTTCATATTTTTTCACAATCTATTTTATAGAAGACAACCGTCGGATCACTGTAATTTTTGGCATGTACGGCATTTATAAAAAGAATCTATAATCCAAATGTCAGTTTTTTAAAATACCTATTTCATATTGGTTAAAAACCCAAGTTCTCGTATAATAAGCTTATATGTATACGTACCTATAAGAAAAGAACTCTTCTTATTAATATTTAAAAAAAAAAATAAATTGCAAGTCTAATAATTCTAAGAAAAATTGTATTTGTACCTTATTTTTTATAACAGATTTACAGAAAAAATAAACTAATCAAACAACAGCGGAATGGAGATTGATCAGAAGCCAAACAAATGTGGGAAACGGGAATTGTAAGGAAAATGTGGAGGAGTGTAAAGGCGCAGCCCTGATGAATTCTTACCAAACAAAGTTAGAAGCGTGCAGGATATCCACATCCAAACATCTTAAACTCAAGAAATCATACCATAATTAAATAATAAATATCTAAAATTCTAATTTATTTTCTTCTCCACATTTTCTTAGCAACCAAACAACCCAAAAGAAAAAAAAAAAATTCATTATTGTTGTTGCCTTTTCTTTTAGTCTATACGGAGTATTTTAGTAATATATATGCCACTAAATTTTGTATGGGTATTAGAAAAAAATGATATGTACTTAATATTAGTCTATTCACATATATCTTTTAATTGAGTTATATGTTCAAATTATATTTTCACTATCAATATTTTCATATTTAAAGTTATTAATGTGGCAAAAGTTAGGGTCTCGTAACTTTTGGATCCCAACTTTGCTAATCGCCTTATCATTCCTCGAATTGTTTAGAAGTTATTGTCACTCCATTTCTCAGATCATGTAGATCAAGTGAAATTTTGAGCTCCAAACATGCCATTAAGGTACCTTCTTACAAGCCCAAACAATTTTGATGCTACATGTAACCAAACCAGAGTTTGGCAGAGAGAATAAGCAGGGGAAGGTTTTAAATTTCAACAGCAGTGCCTAATTTCTGAGGTTCTGTATTAAAATCAGGCCATTTTTGAGTTTTGGACCAATTCAGACTGTACAAAAATTTCAGCATTTCAACCAAATTTGAGTACATTTCAATTCAATTTCAGCTAAATGTGAAGGTGAAGATTTTAAATTTCAACCTCATTTTCTAATTTTCTATGTACATGAATTCGGAACTTCGTCCCCAAAAATAAGAATGCATGGCATTTATGTTTAGTTTGAGTTAGCTTTGTCTAAAATTACTTTTGAAGTTTGAAATGATATTTGAATCCTATACTTTATTTTATTTTATTTTTAACTTTTGCCAAACAATCGAAAGTTATCCCAATCCCAACCTCCATTAACAAATAAGTATGAGTATCAACCCTCTTTCCAAGGTCTTGTGGGCTCCTTCTTAGACCTGAATGCATGTACTTCTATGTACTTGAACCCGAAACCTCACCTCTAAAAGTAGAAATATAAAAGTAAGAATAAGCAATCGTGAATACACAAATATGGAAACCCATGTATAATATCTTGTAAGCATTTTTCAAATGAACTCTATTTTTCGTTTTTTTGCAGGGCTCTTGCAGTCTAGTGTTATCTCTCTGTTTTGTCTGTTTTGTTTTTTAGTGGAAGGTCTTGAGTCTCGCACAAAATTATATTGAAATCTAAAATAAATAAATTCGGTGCACTTTTTAAAAGTACTTTTTTGTTTTTTATTTTTATTTTTTTTGCTTTTCTAAAATTAACAATATTTAATTTTATTTTATTTTTCCTAAAATTTCACTGCTCATGACATAAAGGGCAAAAAAACGAAAGAAAGAGAAACTCCAAAAACAGCAAACACAGTACCAATTTGAAGAACAATTGTACAAACACTGGCATTTGTTAAAAAATGCCCAAAGACTCATTCTAATTTGAGGAGGAAAAAAAAAAGACCCCATAATACAGTTTTCTCTCTCTAAAAGCAAATAAAACTTACCAAATTCCAAAAACCAACAGAACTTTTCCTACACCCTCCCCTGAAAATTTCATGCTTTAATGGACACAAAAACACCATCCAATTTCACTGTTTTTTTTTTTTTTTCATTCACTATTGGAGTATCTTGAAGTCCAAAACTTCTCAATTTCTTCAGCTGTTCTTCCAGGAATTCTCCCAGCAATTAGAGACCACCTAAAGGATTACAACTTCTCTCTCATCAGCTGATTTGAATGAATTTCAAAAGATTCAGAAGAGAAGTGTAGGAAAAAGAAAAAAAAAAAAGTGTACACAAAGATAAGAAGAAAAATTAGACCCACCTCTCTCCAACAAGCCTGTACATCCTAGTGATAAGGGTTTCTTCATCTTCTGAGAATTCAAGCTTAGAATCTGGCCTGTTTTCCTCTGCATCAAACACCCCACAAGAAAGAGAAAGAAAAATGATTAATTTCTCATAGAGAGAGAGAGAGAGAGAGAGATGGTATAACTTATAAGAGCAGAAAGAGGGATTAATTTTATTTTGGTATATCAGAAACTACAATCCCAATAGGAAAAGTAAGAAAATAGGAAAGACCCAGAAGCCAAACACACTTTTTTTAAAAAAACCCAAGGGTTTTCATGCAGAAACAAGAGGAAAAAATCCATTAATTTCAAATGGGTACCTCTAGAATCCTCAGAAGTATCATCAGAAGAGCGATCCAAGTCAGCCATTTGAGTTGAAAAATGAAGAGCTGAGCTACAAATTTTCCTTGGTGAACAAAAAAAGCAAAAAATGGCTCTAATAGAAAGAGAGAAGAAGATGTGAATAAACTGTGGGTGGTAGAAATGGAATGATTTATCAGTGGTATTAATAGGAAAAGCTCAGAGATTCCTTAGAAAAAGAGTCTTCATAGATAGAGAAACTGAGAAGAATGGGTGGTGGGAGAGAGAGAGAGAGAGAGAAAAAGTGATGAAGAATGGTAGTTGACAGAGGTGGGTTGCGGTCCAACTTTGATAGGTAGTTGAAGTTTTTTAAAAAACTGTTGGTTGGTAATATTTATTTATTTTTCTATTAGAGAATAATCTTTGAGTATGGTCTTACACCTCTATATAAATAATTATGTAACACACTTCCCTATAGATAAGATGTTGGTAGACTTGGTATTTATTTATTTTATTATTACTACTAGGGTATTCTCCATGACCCTTTATCCATTAAATGTTTGGTGAAAAAATTCTAATTAATGATTAGCTTCATAGAAATAGTTAAAGCTAGACTTTTTACATTTATGATATGTATGAATTTTGTAATAAGGTGCATTTTAAGTAAAATTGTGTAAAATGATTTGTTTAGGGCGTCGGACCTTATTATGCTTGTTATATATGCCAACTATCATGACGATCGATTGCTAGGACACGTTTTGATAAGCTTCTGCTTCCTGTTTTTCTACTTTTAAAGGTAAAAAAAATGAAAGTTTTTTATATTTTCTGTAGTACAAAATTTTGGTAGTTACTTTTAAAAGTTGAGGAAGCAAGAATTTCTTACTATCTCAACTTTTCAAATATCATAATGATCGATTGCTAAGGGGACGTCTGGATAAGCTTCTACTTTCTGTTTTTCTACTTTTAAAGGTAAAAAAAAAATGAAATTTTTTTATATTTTCTATAATACAAAATTTTGGTAGTTACTTTTAAAAGTTGAGGAAGTAAAAATTTCTTACTATCTCAACTTTTTAAAGTAACTATCAAATTTTTCGTATTCAAAACTTTCATCTTTTTACTTTTAAAAGTAAAAAAAAATAAGAAGTAGAATCTTATCCAAACGGGCCCTAAAGAACTTTGATCTTTTTTATTAGAAAATAGTCCTTAGATTACCGAAATTTTTGGCATGTCATATATCTAATCCAAAGATCTACTTTTAAAAATCTATTTTACAACTAATCCTACTCGTCTTATATAATTTTGTGTAAGATATAATAACTCCGGAGAGTTGACAATGATGTAATTACTCTCTAAAGTTAATAACTAATAAAAGTAAAATACATCAGAGTAATTTTCAAACACAGTAAATTTGCACAGTATCTGATAAGTTTTTAGGTTATATTTAGTGAAAGTTATGGCTTAGAAAGTAGAAACACTCGATCTTGAAAGTGTTAGCATTTACCCTCAAATCAGGAGAGGCCCATGATGAGGAGGGTCTTGAATCAGTATGGTTTTGGTTGCATGTGTACTGACGTTTAAGTATGGGAACCGCACTCAAGTAGCTCCCACTAGGAAATTGTTTGGTGGGATGTAGAATAATGAGATTATCCAAACTAAGTGATAGCAGTAATTGAGAAAACGCCAAATGAAGAAACAAACATGCCACAACTCACCATTAATTACTGTTGGCTACAGATATATATAATCATGATATAATATACATTAAAACAGAAGCAAGTACAAGTCTTGATAGCTCGCTCTCTCTCTCTCTCTCACAAGTCCAGGTGACACAGTAAGTGCACGCGCCAAATGGGTGAATGTATTACACTGTTTAATCATTAGTCATGGTTTTCTTTGGAGAGTAATTCCTAAGAACTGTAAATTCTAAAGTGGGTTTGAATAAGGAATTTTTTTTTTTTTTTAACTTTTAAAAGCAGAAAAATAAAAATTTTGATACAGTAAAGTATTGATAATTACTTTTAAAAATTAAGATAATAAATTATTTTTTTCCCCTTCAACTTTTTTACTTTTAAAATTTTAAAAAAAAAAAAAAAAAGAAATTGTAATTTATTCATATGGGCTTAAAAAAATTTAATTCTGAAAAATTAAAATCATTGTTATTATTTTTAAAAATTATTGTTTTGAATTACTATTTGTATTAGATATAACTATTATTTTACCAAAATCATATCATTTTTTATCATTTTAAATTATTTTAAGGAAAAAAAATGTATTTCAATTAGTTAATTTTAGAAAATGAAAAAATTCTCATGACCAGTTTATCAATCATTTTTTTAACTTAACTTAATCATTTTTTTTTTATAGTTATATGAGAAATAATTTTTTCTCGGGTGGAAGAAATATACATTTTGAAAATATTAATAATTTTACAGAATTAAGTAAAGTGAGAATTGTCAATTCTCATATGTAGAAGTGGAAATTGAAATCCCTATATTATATGAGAGTTGTGGTTTTTGTGAGAATTATAATCTCCATAAATTTTATTAAAACAGTAAAATTTTTAATTTTTGAGAATTCAAAATTTTCATCCTGAACTTTTAAGTAACAAATAAATTTACAAATAGAACCTCACATGATATCTTTTTTATTTTATTTTTTACATTTTTTATACTCTTCTGTTGAGATTTGGGTTCACATTAATTTTTAAAGAAATGGTAAAATCACTTGTAAATCATTTCCATCCTGTAGTGAAAGTATCAAAATATGGAGAACTGATCAAATCAACAAATGCTGATTTCAGTAAACACTCAAATCGCCATTAGATGTCAGCCACTTAGGTGATTTAACGGCCATTTAAGTTTTTGTTGATTTCAGCACATATTGACTTTCGCAAAAGTCAGCATGAAGCTCATAGGTAAATATGATATGCATATTTTGAAAAATTGATCGTTGAATTAGATACTATGCATATGTATGTCAGGCATGCCAAAAATCACAGTGATCCAATAGTCAGTTTCTCAGATATATCACTGAAAAAAACTGAGAAAAACTGTGACAATTTTCAGCTGTTAGAATTTATCACAGTTTTTATTTTGAGATGCCTATATCAGATGACTATGACAAGAATATCTAATCTAACAGTTAGTTTTTGAAAATTCGTATCCCACAATTTCCTATGAATTTCGTGCTAACTTTTGCGGATATACTTACTAGATTGGAAGAATGATTGGACCGTGTTTGTTGCTTGCAAGAAGAGCAATGGTTGATAGCAAAATCCATGGAAAGCGAGTAGGAAATTTTGGACGGCTAGCAGCAATCGACCGACCAATGAAAAAGTAATGGCTATCATGAGTATCATCGGACAGGGCATGTAGCCCATTAAGCCCTTCTTTGACTTTGGTTCATTTGTGTCGAAAAGATGAGCGGATGAGATTTTAATATTGAGCTGTTCTTTTTAAAAACAGCTGTCAGCTGTGAAGATGTCACATTGGATAATAGATGTTTTTAGGTGGGGTCCATTCAACATTGATTGAATCATGGGCGTTGATGACGGGGCTCCATGAAATGTCACCATCAATGTCTATTGTGAGATGGGCTGGGCTCCACTACGTGTGTCTTTACAAAATTATGAGATACATATCATTTTCTTTTAAAATTTATTAAATAGACCAAATTTTTTAAATTAAATAATAGGGAGATGTTTATATTACGGCTACCTCATGTAAGATGCATCAAGTCATTTTTTTCTACGACTACTTGTGATTCATATTTTGAAAAACTAACCGTTGGATTAGAAACCCCTCTCATGTATGTCTTGCTTGCAAAAAATCACGGTAATCCGGTAGTCGATTTTTAAAAAATGTAACTTAGAAAAAATGTTATATTTTTATTCTTAAAAATGTCATAAATTTTTCACAGTCAGTTTTTTTAGAAATCAATCGTTGAATCACCGTGATTTTTTACGGGAATGACATACGTGAGAGAGGTATCTAATCCAATGACCAGTTTTCCAAAATATGCACTATAACTCTATAAGTAGTCGTAGAAGAGGTGACCTGATTCATCAGCTCAACCTGATATTTAGCATCTCTGTTAAATGATGTGGTCCATTTAATTCACAAAATTTTTCTAGCCAATAGATGGTTAGCAATTGGCTTTAATAAAATTATTTAATTTTAGCCAATGATAAATTGGCTAGTAGAAGATTAGTTTTCAAGAAGTTTGAAGTTAATCTAGAAATGCAGGATCTAAGGAGTTTGTTGGCATCCAAACTCTTTACTCTTGGAAGATAATTATCAAGTCAAAGATGGAGTCTTATCAGGATGGAGATAGTTAACAGTTGAAGATGATCCAACTTGAAGATAAAGATCATCCAACAAATTTCTGAAGTTGATTAGGAGACTGCTACTCAAAAGTCTATAAGTAAAGGTCTACATACCAATGGAAGATCTCTCTTTTAACACACATCAACTCAACAAGAGAGCATCTATCTCTTTTACCCTAGTTTAGGGAGGGATTTTTTTTAGTTTTTGGCTTTGCTTGGCCCTCTTCGGCTCTGTATCAAGGATTTCCTTTAGCGGTAGTTTAGTCTTTGATATTGCTTGGTCATCTTGACTTCACATTGAAAGCAACCTTAGTTCGAGGCTAGTTCGAGCTATTTCTGGATTAAATAGTAGGATTATTCCAAAGGCTCGATGGTAGTTCGAGCCATAACTCTGTGTGGTGATGAGTAATTAATAAAATTCTTTTTATACATTCTTTTTCTCCTTATTCTATTTTCTATTTTATTTTTATGCTTGAGTTTGCTTATTATTATTAGGATATATTAGCACTTGGCATGTTTTCTAAAAAGTCCTCTTAATTGAGACAATTCGAAGCCATCGCTTTGATTCGATTCGAACCACAACATTGAGTTTGAACCCTATTGATTCGATTCAATTTTCTTAAAAACGAGAAAAGTGATTAACAGGTCCATATTTTTAAAATGCACGGAACTAGAGATTCTATCTTACTACCATATTATGGTTTCAAAATTTGCTCCCAAATTTGATTTCCACAGCATTACTCTTTTTTTTATTTATTTAAAAAAGGAATATTTAGGACCAAAAATTTATTACTAGGAATTACATTTACTGGGTTAGCAGGCTTGTCTGTAACTTTGTATTGTATATTGAGTATACGTGTTAACTAGTTATGGAATGTGTATTTTGAAAAATCGATCGTTAGATTAGATACTCTTCTTATGAATGTCATGCATGTCAAAAATTATAATGATCTAATATCAGTATCTTAAAATACAGATTCTAAAAAATTATGATTACTGAAAATTGTTATAATTTTTTTCAATGATGTCGTTCTGAAAAGCTGACCATTAGATGATTATGATTTTTAAGCATACATGACATGTATAAACTAACCACAATTCCTGCATTGCAGTATCCTTTCTCCTTACTAATTGACTAATTAACAATTAATCGCTGATTTCTACCTGTGCCAAAATAAAAATAAAAATAAAAATAAAAAAAGGTTGTGTTTTCAAAATATGTATCCCACAATTACCTATATATTTATATACACACAGAGACACACAAATGACGACCACAGAGTGTTTTTTAACTTTAATAAAGTAATGTATCTTTTACTGGATCACTTCTGATATATATTAGCTATATATATTTTAGGTTTTCAAAATGTAGTTATGAAAATTGCGACAACTAAAAACTGTCACAATTTTTCTTGATAACATTTCTGAAAATCGTTTGTTGGATCATCGTGATTTTTGGTATATATGCATAACAGTACAGTATCTAATCCAAAATATCTATTCAGTTTGAATTTAGTCACCATGTGCTTATATAAGCTTATGTCAGCACGAAGTCCATAAATAATTGTAGGATGCATATTTTGAAAAACTGATTGTTGGATTAGATACAGTACTTATGGATGTCTTGCATGCACTATCAGAATTTCAAAATATAGCTATGAAAAACTTTGACAGCTGAAAACCGTCACAATTTTTCTAATGACATTTCCAAGAATACGACTGTTGGATAACTGTAAAATTTGGCAGACACGATATGCACAAATATAGTATTTCTAATCCAACAATAAACTTTTCAAAATATGTATCACACAATTATTATTGAGTTTCATACTTAGATAAGCCTATATTAATTAATATATGCCGACTTGATGACATATATATATATATATATATATATATATAAACTAGTTAAAAATGTAATCAATTAACATGACACAATTATCACACAAGTCAATTCGTGGCCTGAAAACGATATGCTCATTATATTGGTTAGGCAATCGAGTTGACAAAATTGTGATGCAAACGGGATTAAGACAAAATCAAATCCTCTAATTTTGTACGGAGTATGGTGACCCATATATATATATGGGTCACCATTCTCTCTCTTATATATATATAAGAGAGAGAATACTTGTGGTATTTGTATAGCAAATGCTTGTGAAGATGTTAGCATTTCTTATTATTAAAATGTAAGAGACTTAGTAATTATAGTATATAGAAAAATATTTTTCAAAATTTTTATTTATAAATATTATTATGGTAAGATAAAAATTCAAAACAATTACCCAAACTTCCATGGTGAGCCAACCTAACATGTTGGTAGATGCATTGGCATTTTACAAGGAGAAAAGAAAGGTCTTAGGGTTAGCCTTAATTAAGACATGCCCACTTCATCTCACTATTTTAAATATTAATCACTTGCTTAGGAAAATGTGATTAGAACTCTAAATACAAATCATACCAAATTTTAGACCAAAATCTGTAAATCTTATCAACTTTCGTGCACTTTTTAAAATAATTTTGTCATATCATTTGATTTAAATAATTTGATTTGTTCAGCAATTTTTTTTTCTTCTAAATATTGTATTTTCCGAGGAAACAAACAAATGAGAGAAAAACTTGAACACGAAGATGCATTGCAGTGAGCACATGCATCATAGAGAAAGTTCCAAGTCTTTGTCATTGCATAGATACTGCGCAGGCAATTTAATTTGGGACCATATATAAGCTTCCTAGTTAGGTGGGTTGTACAGTCATGGTCATTGATGAAGATAGCTTTTCCTCCATGCATCTTCTTCTGAGGTCTGTTTCGAGTCTAATCTTATCTCCCGGCCATCGCTATCATGATCATTATCCTCATCATCATCATTACATATATATATATATATATATATATATATATATATATATATATATGTATGTATGTTAAGGTGGAGTTGAATAGGAATGTTAAGGTGGAGCTGACCCGATACAACCAGCACTATGCATTAGATCACTTTAATTACAATCATTTGTACAATATATTTTGAAAAACCGACCGTTGGATTGGATACTCCTTTTATGTATGTCATATCTGTCAAAAATCACAGTGATTCAACGGTCTGTTTCAGAAAAACCAAACAGTAAAAAAATAGTGACATTTTGAAGAACAAAAAAGTCAATTTTTCACACTGATATTTTACAAAAACTGACCATTAGATCACTGTAATTTTTGGCAAACGTGACATTCATTAGAGGTATATTAAATCCAACAGTTAGTTTTTTAAAATATACTGTACAAATGGTTATAATTATTGAGATAATATGATATTGCATCAGGTCAACCCCACCTTAGCATTCCTATATATAAATATAGGTAAGATCTTATCAAGACGTTCATCAATTTTGATCTTATCAAGACGTTCGTAGCTGCCAATAATACTTCCTGCGGCTTGCCCCTGAATTGTTAGCCTCCCTTCACTTATACTTTTTGTTTATCATTAAAAAAAAGAACTAAATGCCCATATGAACGAACATCCATAAATACAGACCTCCTAAGAAGGTCGGATTCATTTATATATATATATTATATAAAATTGGTATAAGGGATTTGCATTACAAAAGTCTTTTTAATAAAACCTAATCCTCTTGAGGTCAAATTGAGAAGCTCTGTGTGTATCAATTGTGCAACAACCACCCATTGCAATGTGTTGAAAGATTGAATGCTGCGTTGGTCCAAACTTTTCACATTTCAAAAGCTAAAAGAAACCCAATTTATATGTCAAATAGAAAATACGTCAAACCCATTTTTATAAGTTTTTTTTTTTACTTTTCTAAAATTAGCAATATTGAATTATTTGTTAAACAAATCAAACATTACGTATTAAATTTTTTTTTTCTTTTTTTTTTTTTTTTGAACTTTTTTGTTAAGAAATCGTTGCTAATTTGAAAAAATAAAATAAAATAAAATTAATTCTAATTTTTTGCTAAAAAATTAAATATTACAAATTTTTTTAAAAAAAAAAAAAAAAAAATCATAACAGGACCATCTTATCAAGTTTTTTCATCCATATTTAAAAGAAAAATGAAATTCCAACCCTCTTTGTCAAAATTGAAAGGAAAATGATTGACTTGACCCGATTAGTGCCCCAATTCCTAGGGTGAGCGATTGTCAATAGAAATTAACGGATCAGGGAGCAAAAAAACTAAAAAACAAAAATTTGAATCGTTAATTTATCAAGCCAAACACAAACATAGCTTTATTACTCCAATCGGCTTGGGTGCCCAACAAAAATTAACGTACTTGGGAAGGGAAGCAAAAAAGGCTGAATGGTGGAGACATGAAATGTTTTTATTGATATTGATTTAGTGTTGTGAATAGAGAAGAAGGTTTTGGAATAACCCATTACCCTTCAACATTACACAGCAAGCAGCAGAGCAGTAGTGAAAGTGAAGCAACACACCAATGTACTGTGCCAATTCCAACTATTCTTTAACATAAACATAAACCAAATTAAAACTTAGTAATAATGCTGAGTTCTGAAGTTCTGATAATAAAGCAAGCTAGCGCGTGTTTAGAGAATGTTTAACTACGCATTAACAATTGGTCTAAAAACCATGAATCTTGATTTGATCCTTCTTCACAATGCCAGCCTGTTTTGAGACGAGAAAAAAAAAAAAAAAAAGGGGGGGGGGGTATATAATAAGTCGAAAATATAAAATGCTTATGGATGCTTAATCGATATTAATAATACCTGCACGAGGAATGTAGAAACATTCTTCCTTTGATCTCCCTGCAGTTGAATGACCTGCAACCATGGAACAATCGTGTTCAGGCTTTGCTTGTTTTCCATGGAAAACAAAATAGAGAAAGGAGGGAGCATAATAATGATGTTGGAAGACTGTTTAGAATGATAATTTCTATGACTGGCATATCTGAAGCAATGAATAATATCCAGATGGGTTAGGTGAGCAGCCTCCTCTTCTTTTCTTTTCTTTTCTTTTCTTTTTGTCCACGGAGGGATATCCTAACCTTTGGTTAGATTAGTCCCCTTTGGCCCCATCCCAGACACCCACACCAAGAGAGCGCAGATAGATACTACCGGGAGTCAAAACTGAGACCTCTGTTTCACAAGGCGTGATTCTCGGCCAACTAACCCAATAGGTGGATGTAGCAGCCTGTCTATTTTGTTCGAAAGTTTTCCCATAGAAAAATATCCAAGTCGTCTTCATTAGGAAAATCCCGATATTTGTTCGATGTGGCATCAATTCTCTTGTTTTCAAACACAAAACTGGTGGGTCTTTGGCCTAGTGGCATGTATCCCACTTTCAAGGAAGAGTTCGTGGGTTTGACTACATGGAATTGCATTGATACTCGATTCATTTGTTAATATTAGGAGGGCTTGGAGTAGGGGTTGGTTTATGTCGGTAGGTGAAAACACAAACACACACAACACAAGACTGGTGGGAGATTTTTGAAATATTTCCTGGATCTCCTCTAATAAGTGGTACCAGGCTTTGAGATGTGATCCAGAGATAATAACACAAAATTCAAAGTCACATATTGGAAGTATTTAGGAGAGGGTAGAAAACTACCTGGCCTAACTCAGGGTCCTGGACAACAGTACCATTACAGCAGAACTCTTTCTTGAGATCCTTGAGTATCTTGTTGTAGCTGAATTCCTTCTTCAACCCTTGGACAGTAGTCAGGCTTTTCCTCCCGTTGCGCTGTTGTACACGCACATGGACATACTCTTTTGTCCCAGCACCTGAGTCCTCAGCATTTGCATCAGCAAAAGGATCTGTCCCACCATACAACAACCCACAAACTCAGCACAAGAAAGGCATTTAGATTGCTTTGAAAGAACATAAATAAATCTCTTCTATCAAATCATAACAGATGTACTAGCCAAAGGGCCAAAGAAAGCGTACCGTAAGTAGTTGGAATCTGGGCGTCGAGTTCAGACATGAAACTTGGCTGTAGATAATTGAAGAGTAACTAACAAGAGAGATTTCCTTTAAATTTTGATTAGAATGCTCAGAGCTGAAAGAGAGGGTAGATTAAACCAGTTAGTCAAAATCCAATCAGCGATGCTCATGACAAGTAAGCTATGTTACGATAAGAACAACACATTTAACAAATGAAATATAAATCAAGCATAACCTAGTTCTCCTAATTCTTTAGACTTTAAACGGGTCATATCTTAACTCAGAAGGATCAAAAGGGATTAAAACAACAGCATTGAAGCTGCCTTGATTACCAAACTTATTTTACATATTAAGTGCATTTTATATGAGCTACTATTTCAAAATTGAGATAAGAAGCTTAACAAAACAGACATTTCACCAAAACCTTATTTATACTCCAACTCATATATAGTAGACCCTATCTCCAAGGGTGGAACCCAATTAAATGACACTAAGAAAACAGACAATTTAGTACATAGTAAAATCTCAATTAAGCTAAACTTGAATCAACATAACCAAAATATTACTTTGGATTGGCTACACAAAACCTTTTTTTCTCCATTCAACTTAACCATCTTAACTGATGCAGTCATTTGCCTGTCAATGTACATGGCCAAACCATCTTAGCCAGCTTTCTCTCATGTGCTACTTTTAAAACCTCATGGATGCATTTTCTTGTTCTATCTTCATCACTCATTCATCTCAATATCCTCACTTCAGCCAAACTTAATTTATAGACATGATATTTCTTGAATTTCAATAATCTATTCAATGAAGCACACTGGCCATATAACCGACTTATTCACTTTTACATTTATTGTGTTAGGTATTTGTCAATCGCACAACATAATGAAAAAACTTCAACTACCCCACTCTAATTCTATAAGCAACATGCTCTACAATCCCCACTCTATCCGACAATAGTTATCCTGCTATTGTCAGTTCATCCTAATAATCTATTTGTTTCAAGAACCCATCACATTATCTGTCTAAGGAACAATTATATACTTTAATTATGTCAATAATACCATATGGAGGTCTTTCTTCTTTTCCTAAACCTATTCATCAGTTGCCTAAAAAAGAAAACAGCTTCAATGGTCAATTGTCCCACATCTCTTCTCATGATTTTCATGCAATAATTGCAGAAGTGATACTATCATTTAAGGATGATCACTTGGTTCACACATGTACTCCCCTTTGTGAGGACATGTGTAAATGACATGTCACAAGCTTTTCAATGCCTCTGTCAGTCCATTTTTTATTCTTGAATATATGACTTTCCAAAAAGAAAAAAAGAGAGAAGGGAGATAAAAATTATCTCTATAATAGGAAAGCAAGAGTAAATATGAAAGCTGTTTGGTAAAAAATTCAGACAGATGATCCAAAATGCCCAACATATAACCCCTTATCATATCAAAACCCCCTTGCCCAACGAACCAAATAATTTTGTAAATAAAAAAATTAATAATACTAATTGGATTCATGCTGACCAACTAGTCATGCCCAAAATTGATGGTCAGCAGCTAAGTTTTTCTTTTCTTTTCCCCTATAAACAAGGAAACTAACGAGTATGCTAGTATAAGGAATGAAAATAATCATAAGACAATGAAAAGTGAGAAAAATTAGCCACAAATTCAAATTGGGTGGGATCATAGCCACTAATTGTAACCAATATTCAAATTAGGCACTTCTCCACTCTCTTATAGCAATCAAGGTACAAATCATATCTTAGGACACATGAACACCATGGGAGTCTGGATGAATAGAGACTTTATCACCGATTCACTGGGAGGTACAACATATGCACACAATATATATACAACATAATAAATTTTTCTAGATCTTATACTTAAATCACACGATAATATAATGTCAATAAAAATAGAAAAAGGGGGTTAACAATGATGCAAAATACATAAAAGAGCATATAGCGATCGAATACACATAATTCAAGACCCATAATCCAAACCCACATATATGTATATGTATAATCAAATAGGTGTATAACTAAAAAATCAGGATCAACCCTAATCAAAGATTATGTTATTATAGAAAACCCATTACCCAAAAAATTTTAAATAACAAAAGAATATGAGATTCTAACTATCGAACGATATATTCATACAAAAGAAAACCCATGACCCAGAATTTAAAAAAAAAAATAAAATAGATAAAGAATTTAAGATTTTAATTGTCGAAAACAAGATTCATAAAGACGAAAAATCAGATTTAGGCATTCAACATACACAATCAAAACCAACCAAACAATTATCAAATAAAATTAGATTTTCTAAACCTAAAAGGAAGAACATGAACAATACCTGATCCAAAGATGGTGAATCCAAGCAACAAAACGGGAGGAGAGAAAGAGAGAGAGATAGAAGGAATGAAGGATAGATGAGGAGAAGGTCGTCAGGTGTTGGGTAATATATATAGTGTAGAGAACCTCTCTTGACCGCACAAGTCGATGACACGATGTCACCTAACCCTGATTAAGGGTATCCGAACACAACTCAGATATTATCTAAACCATGGTTAAGGATATCCAGTTTCTGGATTCCATATTTCTCTTTGGCCTTTACCTTTTTGGATTTGAATAATTTTGACGGTTCGGATGTGTCTTGCGTGAAATGGACGATTGTGATTGCAGGTCACGCTTGGATTCTTTGACAAACCGTGTGATCTCCAAGAATACAAGAAAGACGCGAGATTCTATGCGTAGTATGCACGCTTGACTATCTGGTCCCCGATTATAAGACGGAAAATTTATACCTTGCAGCTTAATTTGAAGGTTAATATCGATATACCGCCTTGATTTTTTATAATTATTATTTAGTTACCAAGATGCAGGTCCAATAACTTAATGAAACGAATACTATCTTCTTAAATAAAAAGAGAAAATTATAGTTTGTTTCACTCAATTATCACTGATTTACACTTTATATCTCTTTAGTTTTAATTGCAATACTACCTATAGTTTTGATATGTGACACTTTATATCCTTATGTCAGTCAGTCATTTATTTCTTTAACTAAAAAATAGTGTCAAGTTTGTTACTTTTTTATGCAGTATTTATTCTAAGTTGCTAATATTTCTATAAGTATATCGGTGAAATTTCATGATTTTTTTTAAATATATTTTATTTATTATGAATTTTATTTACCGTATAAAGAAAATATTTCATAAAAATTAAAATATATTGAAAAAAAAATCATCAAACTTTACTGATATGCTTATAGGTATAGCAATCTAATATATATACTGTATTATGAAAAAGTAAAAAATAAAAAAATGCCATTTTAGTCAAAGAAACAAATAACTAAAGGGGATCAATGTATTACAATTAAAACTATAAAGATGCAATGTGTAAATTAATTATAGTTGAGAGAGTCAAACTGCAACTTTGCCTAAATAAACTAATTAATTATAATTTACCTAAATAAAATGTAAATTAATTATAGTTGAGAGAGTCAAACTCAACTATAATTAATTTCAAGAAAAATTACACTTTTGGTGGATCATGGGAATAAGGAGAATTTATTATTTTTATTATCTTTGCCAAAGCCCAAAGATAGAAGTTTACCTATTCTTTATTTTCCTAATATAATAAATGATTATCAACACGTTTTCACATGTCCGAACCTCAAACTCGTTTTTAATAATGGGAATATATGCTATTACATCAATAAATCAATTTATTATTTAAATTTGGAAATGCAATCTACAATATTGGGGTTTTAATTCTACTAATACCATTGTCTAAAATTTTGAAATGACAATTTTATTCTTTATATATATATATTTAAATTAATATTATGCCATTTTTATTAAATAGGTTTATTATTTTGTCAGTTTAACATTAAAGATAAAATAAACATAAAAAGAAGGGGTTAATGACCTTTTTGTATCCTGAACTTTGAGGAAAATACTAATGTGTCCCTGAACTTTAGTTTCGCTAAACATGTATCATTGTATTGCATGAGTACTTTTTGAGTGAAAACGAGGAGCTCTTCTTATTCTTGAGTTCTCGTGGAATAATTTGACGTTGATGATTAGAGAAGCAAAGAGGCAATGGGAAGGTAGATTTGTAACACCCTACACAGGGTAACCCCTATGCGGAAATGCCACAGTGACATAAAATACCAAGCGCTTATCTTTTGAGTAATTTCTTTTTAAAATTAACACAGTTTAAAACAGTTTTTCAAAATACGCGTGCGGAAGTCTTTAAATATTTTTTTCAACATCTCAACAATTAAAGATAGCGCTGAGTACTAGTTTGTATCCTGAGTACAGTCCCGTAATGTACCCAAATTCCAAAAACATCCATTTAGTTTACTGAGTTGGATAGAGTCTCATGCTGATAACGTGTCATCCTCTTAAAGAAAACACATAGCAGAAAAATAAACAAACACCAGGATTTACATGGTTCGGCAAAATTGCCTAGTCCATGGTGAGTCATTTTTATTATTGTTATTCATATTACAAGAATACAATATCTTCTTATCTCAATACATTCAGAAATATTCACATCCTTCCATATTCTCATATCTGTCAACAAATTTTATCATCAACCAAATATCACATAAATAAATCATCATATCTGTAATTCAATATATATATATATATATTACAGAATATATCCATCACTTTTTCACAATAAATAATTTTACAGTACATGCATGCTTTATGCACATGACAGATATATGAGGCAATGCTCATGCAATCATACCTGTCATTTTCTCTGTTCTGCTTTTCCTGCAGAACATCAACCAGTCACATAACAGATGGCTACCTCATTTTTTTTAAGGTACTCAACCATTTCTCTGTCCTGCTTTTCCTGCAAAACATCAACCATTCACATAACAGATGGCTACCTCATTTTTTTAAGGTACTCAACCATCTTCTCTGTCCTGCTTTTCCTGCAAAACATCAACCATTCTCATAACAGATGGCTACCTCATTTTTAAGGTACTCAACCATCTTCTCTGTCCTGCTTTTCCTGCAAAACATCAACCATTCACATAACAGATGGCTACCTTATTTTTAAGGTACTCAACCATCTTAACCACAACAGCATCCCCGCCTCTTTAGGATGTATATCACCCAGTCCCCGCCTTTTTAGGACCTACCGCGATTGTCACTCATTGACAAGAGGATTTACGTACTGTTTTTAGCAAGGGTGATATATTAATGCACTAACCATTTTAACCACAGCATCCCCGCCTTTTTAGGATGTATATCACCCAGTCCCCGCCTTTTTAGGACCTACCGCGATTGTCACTCATTGACAAGAGGGTTTACGTACTATTTTTAGCAAGGGTGATATATTAGTGCACTAACTGTTTCCAGGATCTTTTGTCCATCGGTGGTATCTCAACTCCACAGTTACAAAAATAATCATAAATGCATATGATTTTCTATGCAATATATTTCACATGTAACTGTGTCTCATGCCAGATGCAATTATGCAATACATATGGCATACATCTCATATCAACAATTCATGTATGTCAATTTGTGCATACATTTCATAGTATATCAGCTCAACATATATCTCATATCAACATTTATATCAGTGATATACAAATAAATCATTCTGCTCACTCAACTTGAGCCACCACATGTAACTGTGCCACTGTAACACCCCGTACTTCTCCAAGTAACAATATTGTCCGCTTTGCTTGCACGCGTAACATGCGCGCCCATATACGCATATTCACATGACAAGTGTACGGTTTTATTTTCTCAAAACACATTGTTACTATGAGATGTATGGAATTTACTGTTAAACCCAGTCACTTTCTCATAACATCATCACCACATGCCATATGCCAATTTTATGTGCAATAATTATGGCAATCATCATATGTATGTATTTTATACATAACAATTAACATGCTTCATCATTTTATTCATAATAATAACAGCATGTTATAAACTTTACAAATATCACATG
>JAESVK010000924.1:8417-41519 GCA_017140935.1 Hamamelis virginiana
CACACATCAACTCAACCGATGAATTAGAGAGCACCCATCTCTTTTACCCTAACTTGGGGTATGGGGGATTCCTTTTGTCTTTGATGCTGCTTGGTCGCATATGACTCTACATCGAAGAATCCTTGATTTGAAGCATTTGTGGTTCGAGAGGTAGTTCGAAGCTGTTCTTGGAGGAAAGTATTAGTAGTAGTTTTGTTCCAAAGGGCTCGAGGGTAGTTCGAGCAGTACCGACGAACGTTTTATTGTGGTGGTGGTTGGTAAATAATAAAATTTATTTTATTTTTTGCATCATCTCCACATTCTTCTTCTCCTCATTCTCTGTTTTATTTTATTTTTATGCTCGAAGTTTGCTTATTTAGTGTTAGGATTAATTGACTTGGCCTGTCTCCCTAAAAAGTCCTCTTCATTGAGGCATTTGAACCCCATCATCTGATTTTCACAATTTCGAGGGATTCGAACTATCTCACAGTGGTTCGAACTCCTGAAAATATTTTAATATTTGATTCGAACCTCATCGGTTTGATTCGAATTCCTAAAAGCGAAAAATGGGATCAACACATACCGACATAGAAAATGTTGACATTTTCTAATTGGACTTTTCTCTCTAAATTATAGGAGATTACAGAAAAGTAAACAGGCATGATTTATGATGAAAAATGCTTTCATTATCATATAATCACTGTCAATTACTTCGACATCATTTTGAACAAAATCCGCACGTTTGGAATAGTTTACTTTTAAGCTGCACCATCATGAATGGATTCATTAATAAAATGATAGCCAATCTTTTTATAAAAAAAAAAAACTTTGAAACAGTGACAGTTGCATGAAATTTTAAGTTGATTGCTTTTGGTGATAGTACCCATATAACAGCCCGAATCTTCATGGTGAAATTGTAGGCTTCAATGTAAAGTGCAATGTTGAAATATGCATCACCGCCTCTCTCTCCCTCTCTAGGTCTTTCTTCTATCTTCTTCTCTTTTCTCACCGCCTCTTTGGATTCTAAAGAAATCATCTCTAGATTTCTCTTGCCTTTCCTTCTTTCTTCTACATATATTTGTCTCTAGAAGCATCTCTATTACTGGCATTAATGGAGGAGTGTAGAAGCTTCTATAGGTAAGAAACCGACTTGGTAAAGTCGGTGAAGGCAGCCTATATAAGGGACCTCATCTCCTCTTATATATACACATGTGAGAAAAGCCTCCAAATTGCTAGAGTGAAGTGTGTGCACGTAAGAAAGTTAGAGATAAGTCTTCTAAAGTCAGAAAATGGGCATCATCACGTGAGAGTAAAGTGTGTGAAAAGTGAAGTGCCTAAGGATGTGTCTAAAGTGTATAGAGTGTATACTAAACTTGTGTACAAGTGAGTATATGTCAAGGTGTTCTTTGAGTGTATATGTGTGTAACATAGTTGTAGTGTGAGTATAAGCATTCTTTGTAGTTGTGTGAGTTTCTATTAATAAAATTAATCTTTGTTCGAGCATCCGCTGCGCACGAACTCAACAATTTGGTATCAAAGCGGGACGATCAGGGACCGGTTTATTGAGGCGCTCGTTTTGGATTGCGTACAGTCTACGACTGTAAAGCTTGTTGGTCTGGACCAAGATTGCGTGGTAGAGTTTGTGGAATTACAAGGAACGATGGCGGATTTGGTTAATACTACAGGTGGATTGGAGAAACTCAATGACTACAACTATGATTATTGGCGCTCATGCAAAGAGTCATATCTCCAAGGGCAAGACTTATGGGAGATTATTGGCGATAATGAGACTACCGTGCCAGAGGGTGCATGAGTGCTGAAGCACTACGCAAGTGGCGCATAACGGCTGGAAAAGCAATGTTCGTGTTGAAGACAACCGTTCAGAAGGAGATATATATTGGCGCATATTCGGGAGGCTGATAGTCCAAAAACAGCATGGGACACACTAGCCATGGTATTTTCTAAAACTAATGATGCTTGACTTCAATTTTTAGAGAATGAGTTAGGATTGGTTGCTCAGGGATCAATGTCAATTAGTCTTATGAGAGTGAAAACTCTCTGTCACGAGATCTCTCAGCTCGATCTTGAGTCTAAAATGACTGAGGCTCAAATGAGACGGATTATTACTAGAGGGTTGAGACCCGAATACAATGCGTTTATGACGGTTATTAGAGGATGGCCGACTCAACCCTCTATTGTGGAATTGGAGAGCTTATTAGCAAACCAATATATTCTAGCCAAACAAATGGCCAGGGTATCATTAAAGACTGAAGAGGAAGCGCTCTTCAGCAATAGGAGAAGAGATAAATCACAATGAAACGATACAAGTGCAAAGAAGGAAGGAGAAAATACATCTAAGAGGCGGAATGGTAGGAGTTCAGATAGGGGGAGCTCAACGTGGCGATAGCAACATGGATGATAAACAATCCATGGGTTATAGACGGCGTAGCAACAAATGCTACAATTGTGGCAAGAATGGCCACTTTGCAAGGGGTTGTTAGCTAAGGAAGAAATCAGCCGAAGGAAACTTGGTGACCTCCAACAATCATCAAGATGATAGTGAAGAAAAGTGGGACTTCGAAGCATCTTTTGCGATGCTTAAGACTACTGAAGAATACGAGTAAAAGGAGGTGATAGATTTCAATAAAAGAGAAGTGGAGAAACAATCTCTTGCAGTGACCGAGCCTACTGAACAGTATGATTCAAACAAAGAGATAGACTTCGACAAAAGAAAAGCGAATGATCTATTTAGCGGTCCGGTTAAAGATGAAATAGTGGTAAGCTCTATCGTAACTAAGTTTGAAAATTCAACAAAACCAGAGATGGTGGTGCTGGATTCCAAAGATGTAGAAGACGAGTTACAAAAGAAGTTATGGGATCAAACACAAGAAGAGATTGAAGAGATTAAGCCACCGCTTAAAAAATATCCAAAGTTGAATCATGCAAGTGTTGCCACTGAAGAAGACGACATAAGAGAACCGACGACGTTCAAAGAAGTATCCCAGAGTGTTGAGGGGCAAAAGGAGATGCAAGAAGAGATTCTGGCATTGAATCAGAACCAAACTTGGGAATTAGTACCTAAGCCCGAGGATGTGAAGCCCATATCGTGTCGATGGGTCTACAAGGTAAAAACTCATCCTGATGGATTGATAGAAAGATACAAGGCTCGACTAGTTGTTCGAGGATTCTCACAACAATATGGACTGGACTACGATGAAACATTTAGTCCAGTAGCAAAACTCACAATAGTTCGAGTCCTGATGGCACTTGCAGCCAGTAAGAATTGGAAGATTTGGCAGATAGACGTGAAAAATGCTTTCTTGCATGGCGAAATAGATCGAGATATATACATGAAGCAGCCAAAAGGGTTTGAAAATAAAGCTCTCTCGAGGTACGTATTTAATTTAAGAAAAGCTCGTTACGGATTAAAGCAAGCACCGAGAGCATGGTACGGTAAGATAACAGAATTCCTAGTCCAAGGAGGTTACTCTATCACACCTGCTAATTCAAGCTTGTTTGTCAAGATCCACGGAGGTAAAACAGCAGTAGTGCTAGTTTATGTGGATGATTTAATCATCACTGGGGATGATATATAGCAGATCCAAAGGATAAGAGAGAACTTGTCAGTACGATTTAAAATAAAATAGCTCCGAGAACTAAAGCATTTTCTTGGGCTCGAGGTAGAACGAAGCAAAGAAGGCTTATTCTTATGCCGACAGAAGTATGCAAGAAACCTTTTGGAGAAGTACGGAATGCTCGAATGCAGGCCAGTCTCCACGCCTATAGAGGTTAATGCCAGATTATGGTCCAAGGAAGGTAAAGACTTAAAGGATGCAACGATGTATCGACAATTAGTGGGCAGTCTAATCTACCTTACTCTTACACGGCCTGACATTGCATATGTAGTAGGAGTTACAAGTCGATTTATGCAGAAGCCAAAGAAACCTCACCTAGAAGCAGTTTGACGAATACTGAGGTATGTGAAAGGTACAACTGATTTCGGGCTTTTGTACAAGAAAGATGGAGAGTGTAAGGTGGTTGGCTATCTCTGTCAACAACCGAGACTAAGTATAGAGCATTAGCAATGGCAGCTCAGGAAAACACATGGCTAATGCAACTAATGAAGGATTTGCATCAGCCAGCTGACTACCAGGTAACTCTACATTGTGATAATCAGTCAACTATACATTTAGCTAAGAACCCAGTGTTTCATGCAAGGACTAAGCATGTGGAGGTTCAATATCACTTCATATGAGAGAAGGTCCTTGAGGAGAAATAAACATGGAAGCTATTAGAACAAGTAATCAAGTGGCAGACGTGTTCACTAAAGGACTCAGTGCTACAAAGTTTGCCGAATTTCAAAATCATCTTGGAATGATTAGTCGAATCGAGTTAAAGAGAAGAGTCGGTGTTGAGGGGGAATGTTGAAATATGCATCACCGCCTCTCTCTCCCTCTCTAAATCTTTCTTCTATCTTCTTCTCTTCTCTCACCGCCTCTTTGGATTCTAGGGAAATCATCTCTAGATTTCTCTGGCCTTTTCTTCTTTCTTCTACATATATTTGTCTCTAGAAGCATCTCTATTGCTGGCATTAATGGAGGAGTGTAGAAGCTTCTATAGGTAATAAACCAACTTGGTAAAGTCGGTGAAGGCAGCCTATATAAGGGACCTCATCCCTTCTCTTATACACATGTGAGAAAAGCCTCCAAATTGCTAGAGTGAAGTGTGTGCACGTGAGAAAGTAAGACAAGTCTTCTAAAGTCAGAAAGTGGGCATCATCACGTGAGAGTAAAGTGTGTGAAAAGTGAAGTGCCTAAAGGTGTGTCTAAAGTGTATACTAAACTTGTATACAAGTGAGTATATGTCAAGGTGTTCTTTGAGTGTATATGTGTGTAACATAGTTGTGGTGTGAGTATAAGCATTCTTTGTAGTTTGTGTTCTATTAATAAAATTTGGCTTTGTTCAAGCATCCGCTGCGCACGAACTTAACATGCAATTTTCCTAGGAAGTAGGAGATGCCCAGCATCTTAAAAAGGCTTATAACAACTTAAAATCATTTTTGGTAAAAGAAAAGTTGAAAGAATGATTCTCTCTGCTCACCATGTGGGTGTATCAAACTTAAATCTTAATGCATGTCCCAAATCTTGGAATAAGCTTTTCAATGGGATCCCATTCTTCCAACTTGAAACTTTATTTTATCAACAGCGCTGGACATTCTTCCATTGAAGACCCTTTGTGGCCTCTAATTGCATAAATTCTTTTCATTCTACCAAAATCCATAGGTGGGTAATGAGGCACACTACTCAATCGATCACCTTTCACTTTTAAAGACTTCTCTCACAAATCTTTTTGCAAGTACATGAGATCCTTGAGGAATATAAATTTGTTGGAGACATTGAAATTTGGGATACAAGTTATTTTGACTTGGCTCGAGATCAGTCAATTCAAGGCTCATATTTGTTCATAAGAGAAATAGGCTAGGTTTAAACTTTATTTTTGAACTTTGTAGTTTATGCTCAAGTAGAGTACTACTCAACTCAATAAGTTCACTAATACTTTAAGATCAAATCAATAAAACAGGTTGGGTTTGAACTCACCCAATTAGATAAAAACTAGTCAAACTTATCTACATTTGGTTAGATTTTTATGTTTGCCAAACGATCTCTAATTACAGAAAAATTGACTCATCAGATAGTAATGCAAAAAAAAAAAAAAAAAAAAAACAGGATAGACTCATCTCCAATTGACCAGATTATCATGTTTGCAGAACAATCTCTAATTATTGTGTAAAGCTGCCATAGATGGATTGTTAATATTCATTGGACTTTCTGAAATTTTGGTATATATTTGGGCCAAGCTCATCAGGAGGAACTAGAAGTTGCCCCACAATTACCAGATGGGAGCGGATAATGCAACCCCTTTGACCTATTTGCTCACCCCAATTTTTATGTTTCCAAAAATGCCCTTAAATAATTTTACTATTTAGGACAAGTATAAATTTGAAATACCTAATGTATCCTAATTTGTTTTGTTAAGCTCACTCCAACTCCATATCAGCCACGAGCCATATTTCCCTCCAAAAATCATCTTTTCATTTCTTCTTACAAACAGTAAACCTTCATACCTGCTTCAACCCAAGACCTTCTTCATAAAGGAAGCAGGAAAGATGGAGAAAGGGAGAAAGTGTAGTTCACCTTTGATCCGAAAAAAGCTTGACACATTCATCAATGGCTTCCATGAGATGATTTTATTTTTCATCATTAAAGCTTAATGATGGTTTTCTCTCTTGAAACTTAATGATGGAGCTTAAAGAAGCAACTAACAGTGATGAGATAAGTTTTTAGAAGCTTTAATGGTGGTTTTTTTTTTTTTTTTTTTGGAAAATCTCATGGTATTGCGTTACACAGAACCCAACATTCTAAGAATGTTGCGTAGTAGTAGTAGACAACCTAACATTCTCGGAATGTTAGGTTGGAAGTAATGCAACACATTAATAGGTACATTTTATTGGTTTTGTTGCGTTATTTTCAACCTAACATTCCAAAAATGTTAGGTTGATCACAACCTAACAAACATATTCTGTTGCATTGTGATCAACCCAACATTCCTAAAATGTTAGGTTGGAAGCAACGCAACAAACGTAGAATGTTAGGTTGAAAACAACGCAACAAAACCAATAAAATGTACCTATTAATGTGTTGCGTTACTTCCAACCTAACATTCCGGGAATGTTGCGTTGGTTCCAACCTAACATTCTAGATTTGTTGCGTTTCTTCCAACCCAACATTCTAGGAATATTGGGTTGATCACAACGTAACAGAACATGTTTGTTAGGTTGTGATCAACCTAACATTTTTGGAATGTTAGGTTGAAAACAACGCAACAAAACCAATAAAATGTACCTATTAATGTGTTGCATTACTTCCAACCCCTAACATTCCGGGAATCTTAGGTCGTCTTCTACGCAACATTCTTAGAATGTTGGGTTCTGTGTAACGCAACACGACAGGATTTTGCAAAAAAAAAAAAAAAAAAAACCACCATTAAAGCTTCTAAAAACTTACCTCATCACTGTTAGTTGCTTCATTAAGTTTCAAGAGAGAAAACCATCGGTAAGCTTTAAAGGTGAAAAAAAATCAAGAGAGAGAAGGCTGCTGCGTGAAAGAGAGAGAGAGAGAGAGAGAGAGAGACGAGAGACGAGAGGGCTGGAGCGAGACGAGGTGGAGATAAGAGATGGATTGCTGTGCGGCTGCAAGTGAGATGAGGGAGGAAAGGGGTGATCGATTAGGGTAGATTGAAAAATGGGGTGGGGATACAAACCTAATGAACAAATATTTGGGCTAGGGTTATTTTAGGGAATGCATGGGGGGTACTTATAAATTATTAGGGTTTACTTAACAGAGGGGGTGGGCAAATAGTTCAGGGGGTTGCATTATCAGCTCCCTTACCAGATTAGGTTGTCTGATTCCACACAAATTAAACCCAACCCAACTCAACCCATAAAGTGTCCAGGCTCTAGGTGCCATTTAAGTCTGTCACAACACACTAATCAAATCTGTTTGTCCCCAATGTGTCTCCAAGATGCAACATGTTTGATGCCAATGCAATAATATTTTTCTAACTGTAATCCAAGAAGCAAGGTAGCTACTATATAGGCATCCTATTCCCTTACAACTTTATTCAGAACTAAAGCACTTTAGATGATTAAAGCACTTAAAATGTAACTGTGGTCTCAACTTGCTGCCAGCCCATTGGTTACTTTGCATGAGAAATGTGCTGCTTAGACAGTTAGAATGGACCCTATCAAGAATCCAAATCCTAAACTGCAGCACCATTTGAGAAGAATGAGAACTTTTACTTGAACTTTCTAGTCCATCCATCATATATTGAGGGCCTGTTTGGGTTAGTTATTTCTAAAATCACTTTTGGAGAACTATTTCTTCATTTATCTCTTTAGAGTTATGGTCAAACCATGTATTCATATATCAAAATTCCTATACTAGAAAAGATTGTGGGAAAAGTTGGGGCTCCCAAGCTTTTGCCTCAATCACTTCTAGTATGAAAATTTTGTCAACAATCCTATCACTTCTCAATATGTCTAAAAGTGATTATCACTCCTCCATCTCTAAAATCAAGTGGTAATTTTAAGCTTCAGAAGTGATTTTAAGAAAAGTTAACCCAAATGGCCCTGAGTCAGTTAACTAATCACTTTTTTTTAATATGTTTAGAAAATGAATCCAATAAAGAAATTGATTTGGTTTTAGGCTTGGAATTTGCTCCTTCAAAGAACTACCACTTTAGATATAATAAGCTGTCATGGATGGGGTCACTCTGTTATTCTGTTCTTTAGATAACATTTATTCAATAGTCTTTTGACTCTCTTCATATAATACAATCTCACCTATCAACTTAGGTCTCTTGAGATTAAGCTTAGTTCATTCAAATTCTATCTAACAAGGGTCATGAAGATAAAATTTGTAGCATGGCTTTTCTTCATCACATGCAACATAGCACTATCAAGTTCAGCTACTGAAAACTAGAGGAGAAGAAGTTCATTTTAGGAATCATTAAGGCTTTTTTTTTTTTTTGGATGAAGCTCAAATGATATATATGCCATTACCATTCAACTCATTTTGCAATATATATGCAGGTGTTAATGAGACAACTGGGTTTTGTGGAAAAGTATTTGAGGAAAAATGCGAATTAATGTTCGATTTGAAAAAGACACAGGGGGGGAAGGGGTTTTATGGTGGTGCAAATATTGTTCATCGCCCGCGCCCCAATCAACAAAAGGCTGATGCATCATCACTGGCCAGGCCCTCTTTCTTTGTTTCAGCTACTATTGCTTAGGTTAGCTTCAGTTTACTACCTGTTTTTGACTTCTGATTACTTAAGGTGAATTGGGCACTTAAGAAGTCTGATACAATGCAAAGAAGAAGAAAAAGAAGACAGAGATGAAGTCTGATTAGTTTTTTATTTCCCTTCTTTTTTTTTTTTCCTTTTTCAGTTGTCACCTCTCAGGCAATTTGGATGAGTTTCCCAATTAAATTCCCTGTGCTGACAAGAAGTTCTATATTATTACTTCTTACTAAAAAGAGAGATATCAATGGGATCATATATTAGAGTTAGATCATTAATGTAAAAAAATACTTGCATCAAGCAACAAGAGAACTATAGGAAATATAATTAAGAGTTTAGAAATTTCATATTTGTTCGGCTTGTAGAGAGTAAGTTTAGAAAGAACTAAATTATTTCAACTATGTCGGAAGACTTGAATACTTAGAGATGATTATGACCTTCAGGTAATATAAACACTATATTTATTATTTAGGAGAGGGGTTGCTAAAAAAGAGAAGAGCTGGATATCTGCTATATTATTTGGAATAATTTTTTTGGGATGTATAGCATTTTCTAGTATTAATAAGACTCTGCTACGATCAGTACCATGTGTGTCCCCTAAAAGATCCATGTGTGACATGCTGGGCATCAAATCATTTGAATTAATATAGCTGCCATGTATTTTCCATAAATGAACTCAGCTCCTCTCTGATACACTGGAGGGGTCTACTTACATCTAAACTTCACATCAGCATCGAGGCTGGCCTTGAGCACACAGGCTTTAAAGAAGTTGGGTGTGGATGTAAATAGTCAGGGTCTACGTACTAAGCACAATCCAAACGTTAAAAATAAACAAAAAATAAAAAGAAATGAGTATTATTTAGCATCCATGGTGCTGAAAAGTGAAAAAAAAAAAAAAAAAAAAAGAGTAAATGTACTTTTCTGTAATGTGTGTGTTCTTTTCATAAGAGTAAATGTACTTTTCATAAGATTAGGGCTGCACCTCCCTTGAGGGCACAAGGCTACTAGTAGGTCATTTTCTTCCTTTCCCTCCCACATTTTTTTCTGGCAAATATTTCGCGAGATTCTGAATTAATCAGCTATATTTAGATTTTGGAAAGAGTAAGGCCCATTTGCATTATCTTTTGCTAAAATCACTTTTGGAGAACTATTTCTTCACATATTTCTTTGAAATTATGTTCAAACCATGTCTTCACATATCAAAATTTTCATACCAAAAGTGATTTATGGTAAAAATTAGGATTGTGGTAAAAGTTAGAGCATCCTAACTTTTGCCACAACCACTATTTGTATCAAAATTTTGCCATGCGTCTTATCTTCCCTTAAGTTGTTTAAAAGTAATTATCATCCAGATAAAATGAAATTTTAAGTTCCAAAAGTGATTTTAGGAAAAGCTAATGCAGACGGGCTCTAAGTAAACGGAAAGAAAAAGAGATTTTCGAAATCCTTTAAAAAAGAACTCATTTCAATGCAATTTTCATTGTCATTCTTCGTTTTTCCTTTACTCTTTTCAAGATCTAAACAAAGCCTTCTTAAAAGCCAAAATTTTCACTATTTTTTTTTCTTTTTTGGTTTTTATTTTGCCTAACGTAAGATGTTACACTTACTCCCAAATTCTCAAATCTAAGAAATGGATATCAATGCAATGCACTTTTCAGTATTCTAAGTTTCTACCAGGCAATTCGACTTATGCCAACTATAGCTAGAAAGGTCACTTTCTTGGTTTCAAAAGACAACATACGCGCGCGCGTAAATCAAATACAGCATTCTTATTTCATCCAAAGATAAAACATCACAGTCATTATCAACTTCATGTTCAAAACACTTTGATACGATTGCTTTCAAACTCCTTGCTTTCAAAAATCAGAATAAGTGTTTTTACTTCACAATTAACAATGCGTAAAGAAAAATCAGGAAAGAAATGCAATTAACCACCAAATTAAAATTTCCTTAAATGTCATATAAGAACTGCTCAAAGAGTTTCATGTGATCCGATTGCAGAGAAATGGCAAGAGATAAGCTTCCATCGTTACTTGGGCTTGGCAACATGTAGGCCAACCCCTCATACGCAATCCCGCCCGGGCCCATGAATATAGGCCGGCCCCATCCAAAATCCGCATCGTAAATGGGCAACCTGGTCCAACTCGTTATCCCAAGATTCGGACATCTATAAGTATGGGCCCCACGGACTATGGCTGATAAATTGGGTTGGAGCTCCAAGTAATCAAGGGCGGATCTTAAGTAATCATTGTCCATTAGGACCAAGGCCTTGTGGATCCGACCCGCCGAATACCACAATGGCTTTGAGAGAAGATCACCCGATACCTCAATCGGCGTGGTTATGAAGATCACGTTGCCTAAATAACCCGGTGGGAGTGAGGGTCGGATCCTGGATCGTCCATCCGTAGCGACGTACAATTTGGTGTCTTGATCATCGAGGAGACCACGTGCCATGCATGTGCAGCGCCACACGTGTCCTGCAAGCATTTCATAAGAGCTATAGTTAACCATGTTGCCACCTTCCTTTGACTTGGCTTTGAGGGTGTTGAGTTGGTCCCGAGTAAGTTTGAATATTGAAACGGCTGTGTTATCAGGTCCACATTGGGATTTTGTGGTTTGAGGTGGGGCTTTCATGGGAGGAGAGGGCTCGTATTCAATGTGGCAGAATACAGGTTGAGGTGGGTTATTGGCACGGAGTAAGGTCCGATCGATGAACGGTGGGATGGAGAGGTCAAGACCACGAGCCATATCGGACCATGTGTTCACAAAGTGAAGACCAGAAGCTCCATCCGCCACGTGGTGTTGCATACCAACACCTAATGAAACTCCACCACATTTGAAATATGTGACCTGCACACGATAACAATATTAATTAATTGTCAATTAAGAAAGCGAGGTGGTATGTGTGAAGTAGCATCAATATCAAAACTTATGTTTAAATTTTTTATTGTGGAAGTACTATTGACAAATTCCAATAAAATTATAATCACTTAAGATGTTTTTTCCGAGAAAATTATGACCAATGGTGGAAAAGTCGGTATTGGGAATTTACCAAAGCTATTGACAAATTTCAAAAGGCCTCCATGTTAGGAAATGAGTGAATGATTCAATTCTTGCCATTTATAGCAAGTGGCTTGTGAAGAGGGTAAAATCCGTAGGGGTTCGGGGGTCGACACGGGTTGGGTCGAGACATGATCACTCGAGCCATTGGGTTCTACCCGACCTGCTAGATGCTACCCAATCTATCAACATCACTTGATAGAGATGCATAAAAGCCTGCTGTCTATTCAGAATGATTACAAGACGGCTCTGACAACTGATCTAAGCAAAGTGAAGTGTGGCATGATTACCAGGTCAGGGGGATCATTAATTGGCCGCCCAACAATACACGTCAGCATTATGGGCCTTAATGCTGACCTATCAACCTGATATGTACCCTCCACGTGGCAAACTCCTTAATCGACCTATAAAAGCACTATTCCTCTTTTTTAGAAGGTATGTCATTCTCCCACCATCACCGGACTCTATACTCTCTCTCTCTCTACTCACTCTGTGAACTGACTTGTTCGCCGGAGCTTTGTATGGAAACAACTACACCGATGTTCACATCTCCGAGCGCAAATCCACCAGATCACCGATCCGTAAGAACATCAACCTGTTACCTTTTTTTGACATCTTCAGTTTGGCGCCACCATGGGGCCCGAAAATTTACTCTTTCGGTGCTCCTTTCTCTAAACTTAACCCTCTTAATTGAAACAATGGTGGTCACTCATTCTGGAGTCCACAATGAAGACGACCTCATTGTCATTACCGCATAAATTAACCCTACTCTTCTACCTCAAACTAGCCATATTCCCCCTAGTAAGGGACTTCCTTTACCCCTGGCAAAGTCTTCCCTGCCCAGTGGGCAACCTCCCCCTCGTCCTACCTTACGGGTGGATCCTCCGCCACGAAATGAGATAGGGTCATCATCTAATGACCCCTTCGAGGTTCAATTCCTCAACATGCAGAAGCAAATGGAGAACATGACCTTGATCATCCAAACATAGCTTGCCAACAAGAGCTTTTCTATCCAACGAGGCTCAAAATCATTCCCCTCAACACCCACCACTGATCCCTATCTTGCCTCCCCCAACTGGTGTTCAAGAAATCGATCACCCTCACTAGCAACGACAGATGATGGTAGATAGTCGTCGTTCGGCACTTCCCATCGAATGGAATAGGCGCCAAGAAGGGGAAGACAGTAATATACACGACCAAATATTCAAAGATAAAATATGACATTTCTACATGTCGTCATGATATACGTGACCAGATATTCAATGATATAAGAATAGAACCAATATATACATATGTATTGCTTTTTCTTGCCTTTCTTTTTAGGAAAAAAATTTGAATTTTTAAGAAGAAAAACAAAAGGATTTATCAATCCTACCAAACAGTGGTAATCAATCGAAAAATATTATAGCATCATACACTTTAATCCGAAATTAAAAACCATTCTGACGTGTCCTATTTTGAGTAGTGTTGTACCATTTTTGTAATCAATTTGAGAGTTCACATCACCATGGCCATAGTCATGTTTTGAGTGGTACTATACCATTTTTGTGATATTTGAGAGTTCACATCTGCGGCCATACTCATGGGACCAATAAGCCGTGGGGTTTGGATTTGCTATTGATCTGACAATGGATCAACAGAGGTTAGATGGCTGACATGAAGGCTCAATTATTGATCCAAAGGCTGAGATGGAAATGCTCATTTAGATACCGTTGTGGAGGCAAAAATGTTGTTGACGGAGTCAAGCTTACACTCTATCTTCTTCCCAAAATTTTCTCCCTCCTCATAGCTCATTTCAGCACATACAAACAACAAAAATAAGGGAATTTCCTCAAGAAACAAACACCTACTAAACCTGAAATTCTAAGGTCCTAGAGATCTGAGAAGCTCATCATCAATTTAAGAAACCCATCAATCTTAAATCTTAAATCTTTAATTCAAAAAACCCATAAATTGGAGCAATCTTTGAGAAAAAGAACCCTAAATGTATGATCTTTTAGTCAAGCTAGGATTTCAAAATCAACCACTTCATCACGTTGATTATGGGTAGTCGGAGTCAAAGTTATTGTTGCTGCCGGTGTTTTAGGGAAAGAATTTTAGAAGAAGGGGCAGTGGACATTTTGGGTGAGTCAGCAAATATTTCTGAGTTGTTGATGGTAGCCGAAGGCAGGGGCGGAGGGTAGTGTGGGCTAGAGCTCCCCCAAACTTTTGCAAAAAAATAAAAAAAAAAAAAAACTACTTCTAGGGGCTATTTGGAAACTATAAGAAGTGGTTCTACCGGAGACAAACCTCGTCGTCTTCTTCCCCTCTTCTTCTCTTTTGTTATTTGAAACTCTTCTATTTGATTTATTTGGTGCACATGGTTTATTCCCAAATTCTCATTGTGGTGAGGAAGTAATCATCATAGAGTCTCTTCATTCCCAAGCTCCATTTGTGAAATTAGGGCTTTGATTTTGAAAATTTTCAGCTAAAAAAGCCTAAAATGCAAATAAGATTTTGTGGGGAATAGGGTCACAATTTAGGATTTCTAAGTGAATCCCTCTTTGTTTCATCTTTGCTTTCATAATTTCATTTTGTATTTGGGATTTCTTTTAGGGTCTAAATTTTGGGAACGAAAAGTTTTGTTTATAATTTTCATGTTGGTTGAATGAATTTTTTTTTTTTTTTTTTTTTTTGCAAGTTCTAATTTTTTTCTAATTTGTAATTATATATATTGTACTTGTAGTGGGACATTCAATCTTTGCCTGGGATTGGGAAATAGCTTGCTTCAAAAAAAAGGTATGTAACTTAATTATTCTGTATTTCTGTTTTTACCTAAATAGTGTAATAAATTAGTTATTGATATTTGATATATTAATTTGTAGTAGTGGTAGGAGGTTGGGGGTGAGCCAATTGAAAACCTCTTTGTGATTGATTGTTGTAGTATGGCTTTAGGAGGTTGGGGGTGAGCCAATTGAGAACCTTTTTTTGTGATTGAAATTGATTGATTGTTATAGTATGGTTTTAGGAGGTTGGGGATGAGCCAATTGAAAACCCTCATTGTTTGATATATTTTTTATAAGAGTTTAGTTTTTAAAAATAAAAAAATGAATGTCACCTTTTAAAAATTATACCAACTAATTCTCGTTTAATGATTACTTTCTTAGGTTGATAATATAATGGCACAGCAAAAAGGAAAGAAAGGGAAAACTCTTCTTTCTTTCTTTAAACCAAGAGATAACATATCAAAACGACAAAGTACACCATCTTCTTTTAATGTTGATACTCCACCTTCCAATGAGAATGAGCCTCCTTCTAAATCTCAAAGAGTCGAATGTGAGCATGAGCCGCCTTCTAAATCCCCACTTCCCAATGAACATAAACCATTTTTTATTGAACGGGATCCAGGGAAATGTGCACCAATATGGAAATATCTCGTTAATAAGCAAGATGGGGTTAGACGATAATATATCAACAAAACTTGCAGAAAATGGGGGACGAATTTCTGCACTTCGCAACAAGATGGGGGGCGAATTTCCGGCAAATTCCTTGGTTCTCTACATTGAAAAAGAACTTGCAGAAAATATCGATTTTGACTCAATAATAGATGATTTATATTCTGTGAAAGACCGTAGGGTACATATTCCAAACTCTAACTCAGCAACAAGAAATACTTCTGTCCTATGAAGCTCATAACAACTCTCCTCAAAATCCACCACCAATCGCCTCCATACCTCAATGAGTTGAAGGACGAGAGACAGCCCGACCACCGGCCCCAAGGAAAGTAGCCGTTGAGAGTAGACGATCGGCACAACATGACGAGAGGAACGAACGTCAGGAAGAAGAGGATAGCAGTTCAGAGGTCGGATCGAGAAGGCGTCCGACAAATCTCGAACGACCACGACAAGTCGGAGAACATGTTGATGAAGGTTCTCAGGGGACGAGAGGATCGGCATTAAGACGACATCGACCAGAAGTCACCCGATTCATTGTGCATCCAAAAAGGAATGAACATACCCGAGAACCTCGACCTGAAGCAAGGGAGACTGACCGCACCTCCCCGTTCATTTCCAAGATCCTTCGTGAACCCTTACCGAACAAGTTTAAACTGCCGACCATCGACTCCTACGATAGAACAACTGATGCGAGAGAACATGTCCTTGTCTTCAAGGATCACATGTACCTCAAAGTTGTATCCGATCCAATCATGTGTCGAGCATTCCCGATGACTCTAAAAGGATCGGCCCGAACCTGGTTCCAAAGGCTCGCTCCAAATTCGATCAGTTCCTTCCAGAGTTTGAGTACGGGGCTAATAGCCCACTTCGTCAGCAGCCATAGACCCAAGAAGCCGGCCATATATCTTTAAATCTTGTTCAGGAAAAAGATGAAAGTCTGAAATCTTTCATACAACGATTCAGCTCGGCCCTCCTCGAAGTAGACGTCATGAACGAAGGAGTCGCTATTGCTGCGATGATTAAGGGACTCCGATCACAGAGCTTGAGAATCTCATTTGGGAAGAGGGAGCCAAAAACATTGACGGAACTATTAGAACGGGCAAGAAAATACATCGGGGTGGGCAACATACTTGACTCCGATAAAAAAGACCGAGAAACAAATCAAAAACAAAAAGATCGGGATCACGATGAAAGAAAGTAGCTCGAAAAAAGGCAGAAGGCCGAGGCTGCCGACGGACGTCAATCCCCCCAAGACGTTTTACGTCTTTCACGCCACTCCGTCTGCTAATCAATACCATCCTGAATGAGGTCGAAACACAACCATATGTAAAATTGCCCTTCAGAATGAGATCAGATCCAAAAAAGAGGGATAAAAACAAATGGTGCGCCTTCCACAAAAACCATGGCCATCTTACCGAAGAGTGTTTCGACCTGAAAATTGAGATCGAAGGCCTGATTAAAAGGGGATTTCTAAAAGAATTTGTGGATCCAGCAAAGCTAGATAACACCAGGCAAGCTAATGCCGGCAGAATTGAAGGCCGACCTGATCAGCATCAAAGATTGGCAGGTGTCATAGACACTATTCATGAAGGTTTCATCTATGCTGGAGAGAGTAGGTCGGCAAGAAAGAAATGTGCAAGGTCAGCACATACGACCCCTTCGAATCATGTATACAGCCTCTCACATCAACAGTCCAGTCGCTACGGATTATTGACCTTCTCCCAGGAAGACCTCAAAGGAGTACACCTGCCACATGATGATCTCTTGGTCATAAAAGCAACCATCGCCAACTAGAAGGTCAGCAAAATCTTGGTAGACACAGGCAGCTCGGCAGATATTCTTTTCGTAACTGCTTAAGAAAGAATGGGAAGAAAAATTATCGATCTTTCACCAATCCATACACCCCTCATAGGTTTCAACGGGTCTTCTCTGCACCCACTAGGATGGACGACTTTGCCAATCACAATTGGAGATCCGCCCACACAAGGAACTAGAGACGCAACCTTTATGGTCGTCGATTGCCCTTCGGCCTACAATGCGATAATCGGACGACCAACGTTGAACGACCTTGGAGCGGCCGCATCTACTCTTCATCTCTGTATAAAATTCCCGACCTCTCATGGGACGGGGGAAGTCAGAGGTGATCAAGCCTTAGCCAAGTTATGTTTTAACATATCACTGATTAATCAAGAACTGCCGAAGGAATAACTTTTTCAAGAAAGTTATCCCAAAAAACTCACCGACCCGTCAAGCAGTACAATGAACAAAGAGGCACAATCCGACCAGAGACCGGAACAACCCTTATATCAATTAAATGAGAAGGAGGCTGGGATGGAGGATCTCCGTGACGAAAATAGTTCCACAACGTCCCCTCTGGAGGGACTGATCGAATTCCAGGTCCACCCCACTGATCCAAACAAAACGGCGAAGATCAGTTCTGAACTTTCCACCCATATAAAGACCGACCTGATATCCTTCTTACGGAGAAATTGGGATATATTTGCTTGGGAGCACGAAGATATGCCAGGGATTGATCCTGTCGTTGTTGTACACAAGCTATTGGTGGGTTTGACCTCCAAACCAGTGCGACAGAAGAAAAGGGTTTCCTCATAAGAGAAAGCTAAAGCCATTAAGGAAGAAGTACAAGAGCTTCTCAAAGCAGGTTTTATTCGGGAAGAGTTTCACCCCGATTGGCTTTCCAACTGCGTTGTGGTCAACAAAAAAAAAACAGGAAAGTGGAGGGTTTGCATCGACTTCACCGATCTGAATAAAGCCTGCCCCAAGGACAACTTCCCTCTCCCAAGAATCGATCAAATGGTGGACGCCACGGCAGGGCATGAACTTCTAAGCTTTATGGATGCTTACTGGGGTTACAACCAGATCATGATGCACCCTACCGATCAAGAGAAAACCTCCTTCATAACGGCAATCGGGATGTTCTGCTTTCTCCGAATGCCCTTCGGACTCATGAACGCAGGATCAACTTACCAACGCACTGTAACTAGAATGTTCGGTCTACTCTTAGGATCAACGATGGAGGTATACATAGACGATGTGCTCGTAAAAAGCTTGAAGGCCCCAAATCACATCCAGCATCTGGATGAAGCCTTTACCATCATGAGAAGATTTGGAATGCACCTCAACCCGACCAAATGTTCGTTCGGGGTAGCTTCGGGAAAATTCATAGGTTTTCTCATCACTGAGAGAGGAATTGAAGCAAATCCCGATCAGATCCGAGCTCTTCTCAACATGAAGTCCCCTGCAAATATAAAAGAAATTCAACGGCTCACTGGTCGGATGGCAGCTCTAAATCGATTCATTTCCAAATCTTCTGAGAAGGGAGCTCACTTTTTCAAAATTTTAAAAGGGAATAAAAGATTTCATTGGACTCCTGAAGCTGAGGCGACCTTTCAACAGCTGAAAACTTACCTTGGCTCACCACCATTACTTTCAAAACCCGAACTCAATGAAACTCTCTTCCTTTACCTCGGTGTCTCCCAAACTGCAGTAAGTTTTGTACTCATTCAAGAAGATAAAGGAATCCAAAGACCTATCTACTACGTTAGTAAAGCTTTGGTGGGTGCAGAAAGTAGATACCCCTACCTTGAGAGGTTGGCCTTTTCCGTTGTAACTACAGCTCGAAGGTTAAGGCAATATTTCCAAGCTCATCCGATAATCGTGCTGACCAATCAACCTTTGAAACACGTCCTTCACCGTCCGAATTCATCAGGAAAAATGGTGCGATGGGCAGTTGAGATTGGAGAATTTGACATAGACTACCGACCTCGACAAGCCGTCAAAGGACAAGCACTTGCCGATTTCGTTGCAGAATTCACACCTGAAGCTCAAATTGATTCCTCGACCAATCCGACCCCACCACCCCATGAAATAAATGAACCACCATCTAACCCAGCTTGGCACCTTTTCGTCGACGGATCATCGAACTGCAAGGGATCGGGAGCAGGAATCTTGCTAGTTTCACCCGAGGGAGAAAAATTCGAACTGGCCTTAAGGCTTTGTTTTAAAGCTACGAACAACGAGGCAGAATACGAAGCATTATTGGCCGGACTCCAAATGGCTGCCGACCTCCTTGTTCGACATGTACATATATTCAGTGATTCCCAATTGGTTGTCAATCAGATCAACGGGATCTACTCGGCCAAAGAACCAGTCATGCAAAAATATCTCTCCAAAGCAAAAGAGGCCTTCAGCAAATTTGCTTCGATCTCCATCAGCCAAGTTCCACGGAAGGAAAATTGTCATGTAGATGCACTGGCCAATCTTGCATCAGTTGTACGGACCGATCTTTCCCGATCAATAGTTGTTAAAATTTCCGAGCATCCTTTTATCAACATACAAGATAAACTAGTCTTTGTGATTCAGTCCGATCCCACATGGATAGACTCAATCAAAGATTACATCAAATCGAGAACCCTTCCTTCTGACAAAGCAGAGGCACGCCGGGTAAGAAGCAGAGCTGCCTGATATTGCATTATTAATAACAGCTTATATCGTCGATCATATTATGGATCGTGCCTACGATGTGTCCTGCCCGACGAAGCCGACTATGTCTTGCGAGAAATCCATGGAGGAATCTGTGGAACCATGCCGGTGCCAGATCACTTGCGAAGAAAGCTGTTCGATAAGGTTACTATTGGCCACATCTAGAAAAAGATGTCACTGCTTTATTCCGAAAGTGCGAAAAATGTCAGCGGTTCGCCCCGATCCCACATCAACCGCCCACCACTCTTACCCCGATCTCAAGCCCTTGGCCATTTGCACAGTGGGGAATTGATATAGTTGGCCCGCTTCTGAACTCAAAAAAGCAAAAGAAATTCCTAGTTGTTGCGATTGATTACTTCACTAAATGGGTTGAAGCCCGACCAGTGGCCCGGATAACTGAAAGCAGCATAAGAAGCTTCATTTGGGAAAATATCATTTGTCGGTTCGGGATTCCTCGGGTTCTGATCGCCGACAATGGAACTCAATTCAACAATACTGGATTACGAAAGTTGTGTAATGACCTCGGCATTCAAAATAATTTTTCCTCACCAGATCACCCTCAGGCAAATGGACAGGTCGAGGTAACTAATCGGACGATCATCCACACTCTGGAAAAAAAAGGTTGGAAAAAGCCAAAGGGTTGTGGGTAGATGATCTTCCATCGGTCCTCTAGGCATACCACACTACTAGTCGGGTTTCCACAGGAGAAACTCCTTTTTCTCTTACATACGGAACTGAAGCTGTAATCCCGGTTGAAATCGGTATGCCAACTTATCGAATTGAAACATTCAACGCAGAAGGAAATGATCGCGAGCTCCGTTTCAATCTTGACATGTTGGAAGAGAAACGAGAGGAAACCCGACTCCGAATCGCTTCCTACAAACATAATTTGGCTCGGGCATACAACAAAAATGTAAAAGCAAGACATTTCCAACCTGGTGACCTGGTTCTCAAAAAAGTCCTCAATCCCAACAAGCTTGAACCCAACTGGGAAGGGCCATACAAAGTTCGTCATTTCAATCGCATCGGTACATATTGGATTACTGATCTAGAGGGCAAACTAATTAAGCGACCTTGGAACGCCGAACATCTCAAGAAATACTACCAATAGGGAACTCATTCTCTCATTTGTAAAATCGGGACATAGCCAACCATGTGTTGCTACCCGATCACTTCTTCTTGATAGAACTTTTGATGTATGTTTCTTTTATATATAAAATGTCTCCTTCCCGATCTCATGCTTTATTTTAATTTGTTTGAAATACAACATATTTTGCATCCCGGCCTAATTTCATTTAAATTATTGCTAATTTGTTTTGCTAAGTTATATGATTCTTTTTCCCGACTTCATTCACTTGTCTAATTTTTATTATAAAACTGTTATATGAAATATTAAATCTCTTATTTAGAATTCCATTTGCATTCGACATTTAAAAGTCCCAGACCATTTTGGGCCAGCGAAAAACATTGTTTTTTGCTCCTACCGATCAATGAGTTTGATCAAGGGGCATAAACGTCTCAACGTTACCCTAGATACTATGGTATCCATTATACGATGAAACGATCTCATCATAAAAAGTTCGATATCTAAATTCATAAACATCATTCTGGACCTCGAACTAGGGGCAGGATAGAGATCGACTTATTGCAACACAAAAACATAAACAACCCGACAAGAAAAAGAGATTACTATTCATTCAAAAAGGAAAGAACATATCAGCTACAAAGTTCATACAAAACAGATCGTCCAAAAAAGGATAAACCAGAACATTTCAAAAGAAAAGAAGATCAGTCATCAACTTGGATAGTCTGATCATGAGATGTCGGAGTCTGTGGGTCTGGAAGAATCGGCAGGTCGGCAGAAATAGGAGTCGTAGAATCGGGAAGATTTTGGCCAGCACCTTCTTGATCGGCATCAACATCTTCTTCATCACCTTCCGAAATCATCGGCTCGACAGGAGACTTTGCAGCAGCACGTCTGGCCTTAAATTCTTCAAGAGTAACCCTTGACAAATCAATATCAGGATAGAACTGGGCCACAAGATCACTTGCTGCGTCAAACCCCTGGACCGAAAACGAAACTGCCGAATTGATCACCAATGCTTTCAGCTCAGAAGAAGATCGATATTCTGATAAGGACTTCTCCACGGTCTCTTTTTCAGATTCCCGAACTCTCTCAAGCTCAGATTCCCGAACTCTCTCAAGCTCGGCCTTCAAATTGTCAATCTGCCTTTGCAAATCATCTTCCTTCTCCTTCGACTTATTTCTCTCTTCCGCCAGTGCTGCTTTCGCTTCCCGAGCTTCAGCAAACTTCTCATTGGCGGCCTCCTTCAACTTCTTGTTGATTATTTCAATCGAGCCTCTGGCCCTCTTAGCATCCCGAGCAGCTCTGACAGAGTGAAGTCCAATAAAAGCACTCTACATAAAACGATTACAAGATCAGCCAAAACACGAAACAAATCGGTAAAAAAAAATAAAAAAAAAAAAAACTATATATACCTTCAACGCAGAATGAGCTAGCTGCTCAACAAGATCAGAAGACGTTAATTGCAGAATTGCCTCCTGATCAGCTTGACCCAAAAGACCTTCCAGGGCCTTCAAACTAGAAGACGGGCTGTTCAGGAAGGTGCTTCCGATGGTCAGCCCAGAAAGTGTCAAAGGGGTGGATTGACCTGCACTCAGCCAGTCCTCAGCAGATCCCCGAGAGGGACAAACCCCGAGGCCCGAGCCTGCGGAAGAACCGTTCCCGACCTGCCTCGTAATCGGTATCCCAGTTGGGACTGTTTTCGAGAACCGAAGCCTCTTCGACTTCTTCCGAACTGAAGGCTCGGCCCGAACTTAATCAACAGGAACCGACTGCGAAGGGTTGATCCCCGGGGAAACTCCCGCCGGCACGTCATCAATATTCAAATTCATACCTACGGTAAACAAGATATGCAATAAAGAAAAAGAATAAAAATTATTAAACGGACAAGGCAAATAAATCGAGATACCTTTTCTTATTCGATTGTTTTCTCTCCTTCGATATTTCTGTCTAGCCTTTCGATCAGTAATCTCTTTCAGAATCCGAAGCTCGTCTTCCCGATCTTCAGGTCCTATCTCAAAATGCCGATATTGATCAAGAATTGAGGCGATGGGACGACCGTCTATAGTCCGATCTCTGAAAAGACGAGGGACGAGATCGGTTTGAAGAAAAAACTTTTGATAGTTCAAGTAAAAAGGTTTCCAGATCAGGTCACTCCGTAACCAATTGAAACTACGATCTTCGGAGGATACCCGAGCTGTCCGAGCAAAAATCTCAGAATTCAGAGCTAGACAACGCGTGATTTTATCCGCTACAAAAATAATAAAGGGGTCAGCATCAGAGCCAAAGAAAGTACAGAATAAATAAAGTTCATATGACGCCCCGATCTTATCTACCTGGTTGAGGTCTCCACTCTCTTGGAACAGGAAAGACATGTTCCTCATCCAACCCGAACTCCTATCCAGGTCCACTTACGAAAAAAATAGCTATTCTTCCGGATGGAGGAAGGAAGATCTCCGATGCCGGGTCTCTTGGTTCGATTGCCCAAGTACCACCATCCTGGGGATGCCCGACCATTCTCTTTAAGGAAGCACATGAACTTCAGATCAGCGAAGTTCGGCTCCCACCCAAGCGACCTCCACAAAACAGTGAAACCCAGAAGAACTCGCCATGAGTTCGGGGTCAGCATCATAGGACAAACCCCCAAGCGGTGGAGTACCTCCCTAACGAAGGACTGTAAAGGGAACCTAAGACCGATCTTGAAGGTCTCTTCATAAAAACAAACCTCGCTAGGAAGAACGTCGGTAGCACGGATGTTCGCACCGGGGATCCTAATATTCACAGAATTCGAGATGCCATACGATCTCCTAATCTCTGTTTCTCTCTCTTTCCCTATAAGGTTTATGTGGACAAAGGGATATGGAGGACGGGGAAGTGGTTCCCCGACCCTTCGAGTAGGATTAGGAGGTTGGATTTGGATCGGGGGGACATCTATTTCCTCATACATGGAGCCCGAAGTGCTAGCTCCGGAGCCACCACGGTTTCCTGTTCTAAAACGATTCGGAGAATGATCCCGACCAGACATAGTTGAATATAACTGTTTGATTAAAAAGAAATGTCACCGAAAAACTCGAGAAAATATGCCAGAAAATTCGAAAGTTTGCCGGAAAACTCAACAAAATTCAAGAAAGTTGAAAAAACTACAGACGAAGTCTAAAAATTCGAAAAAAATAAACGGTGAAAGAAGTTAAAGGTACACGAAATACCTCTTTTAACTGAGAAGAAGGCTGAAAACACGATCGAAAAGCAAAAGAGACGCTAGAATCCGACAGGACAAGCTCCGGTGAAGTCTCTGAAAACTCCGGCGATAGTACGAATCGAAGAAGGAACGAAATGAGGGGGAAAAATTTTATCTCTACTATTTATAGCTTGTCCAGCAAGCAATTAGAAGATGAACGACACGTGTCAGTCATTTAACGGTACCGATTGAGGCAATCGAGGAACCCATTATGGCGCCTGCCAAAACATTGCCTCGAGCACATCACCGGAGCGATGGCTGACGCCGTAAACCTTGGTTCCAAAAACGACGGATGACGCCTCGAAAACCCAAACAACAATGTAAGATGAGCTGCCCACACCACTCCAAGCACCGATCACGTTGAATACAGAAAATAAATCTAAAACTTCAGATCATCCGATCTTATGATTACCCGATCTGTTATACTTCCAATAAATATCGTCCGAAAATATGTTCTTGGAAGTAGGGGCAACTGATAAGGGTAAAAACCATCGACCGATCTGAAGCTAAATACATGGATATAATACTCCAATCAGGTTAGTATTTTCCGATCTCTGATCAAAAGACACCAACCGTTAGCCGAACTGATTTACATCGGAATAAAGCGCATACCCAGTTTATTAGACTATTCGATCTTTGATTATAATGAATTTGTTCACCGACCTTGATATTAGTTCTATTCGGTCTGACCAACATAAATGTGACACCGGGCTATAAGAAACTCTGCCGATCTCCTGTAACTGTCTCATCATTTCAAAAGCGAATCTTCACAAACAGGCTCTGACCTCCTGCAACGATCCTCATAATTACTACGATTCGATAGAGACAGACCGTTATAGAAATGGTGCATTTCCGATTATACCCCCTAACGGCATAAAAGAAATGGAAAAGACACTCGAGCACAGACTCTAAAAACTGACCCTATAAAAAGGGAAGTGTTGCATCCCATACCAGGTACGCAACATTCCCCAAGAAAAATACTCTATTTGCATTCTCTATTCACTGACTTGATCGTCGGAGCTTTGCAGGTAGAGCACCACACCGGTGTAAGTAGAATATCCTTTGATCAACGGTCTCAACCGTAGAACCATTCCCTTTCACCACTTTTCGACATCATGAGTGAGGTTTTCTTTCCTTGTCGGGTGTAGTGGGAATCTCGATGTCGAGTCAAGGCAGGGAATGGAATGTTTTGAGGCTAATAGGGCCTTTGGTGCCTTGCGAAGAGAAATCTTTGAGACAGCAAATCCAAACCACTAGCCGTGGGTGCAACCCGATCAATCTATTTTTTCTTATTGTACAATCTAAAATTTAACTTCATTTTTACGTAAAACTAATTTAAAATCAGAAAAAATATAGCGTTATGCCTCCAAACAAACACCAAAAACAAAACCGTACCTGTAAAACCAAGATTGGATACGAAGATATCCCGCCGTTATAATCCACCGCCGGAATAAGTCGCCGGAGCTCCAAAGTAGGCGCAAAATCACCAAAATCATCGACGACGGAGCTCGTCTCAGCCTCAACGAACAGCACGCCTTCACCATTACAGTTGATCTCAATGCGACTGTCTTCATCCATCTTCAATCTACCAGCAATGGGGTAAAAAGGCACAAGTGCTCTGCTCAATGCCTCCTTCATCACTTGAGCATCGAAGAAATTGGAGGATCCGTTTGGCCGGTAAAAGTAGACGCTCGGAGTGTGCATGCTCGTCACCACCAGGTCCACGTTAGAGTTCCACAGGTTCCGATTCGGCGTCTCCTGCGCCGGCCGAACCATAGTCGACGCCCTCACGTTGATCTCCATCCTGCTCATTCTCTGTGCTATCGTGCGGCCTCCTCTTGCTACTGTGCGCCGCTCCGAAGTAAAAATCCTACCGATTGCAGATTTTGGATGCTATACTTTAATCTAATTCCTTGTTTGGAGATTGGAGATTGGAAATCAGAAATTGGAAATGGAAATTAGAGAGAGAGAGAGGAGGGAACTGATAAGGATAGGTCAAGGTGGTCGTCTTTTAAAGTAGAACGCCAATATATGGTGGTTCGTGCATGGATGCAACTTGTACGTGGACTTGAGTTAGAATACTTGGCCACGTTGTGTTGATGATGGATGTTCATCATTCTGTGGTCATATTTTGTCCAAGTAACGAGTGCTAAAGAGTAAAGACCATGAGGGGAAGCTGATGTATGTAAAAGCATTACAAATCAAAATAGTATAGGTTTGAAGTAAAGGATATATATTTAAGCAAGGAAGAGAACATCAAAGATGTAGAAAAGAAACATTGAGACAGACGTGTGGAATGGGCGAACAAAATGCTGAGCTTTCATTTGTCACCAGGAGAGATTTTCTGCCAGTATCTAGAATGAGTGTCCCACTTACTATCAGCATTTTGGTTATAATCTGAAGTCGTTGATATGAATTATAGAAGGATATCTTTATAAGAATAGAACCATATATATATATATATATATATATATAGTACAATACTATCATTTGGGATCAATTTTAAAGAATTTTTTTAAACCTTTACCACAAATTTATATATAGAGAGAGAGAATTGATACAATCAACATTTGCTGACTCTAGTTAAATTCTATTGTAATGGATTTTATTTTCAAACGTCTTAATAATAATCCACATGTGTAATCCTTTTCTTTTGATGTCTGTTAAATTTGGCCCTCCATGGAATTTGGTCATATGTGGAATTGGAATTAGTGTCTAGTACAATTCTAATTCTGATGGATGGAATTCAAAATGGAATTAATATTTGGATGGCATTAAAATTTAGAACACTAAATTTGAATTTTGGGAGAAAAATTATGTTTTTTCTTTTTCTTTTTTGTCAAAATTTTTCAAAATCAAAGAGAGAGAGAGTGTGTGTGAGGATTAGCATAATCCTAACAAATTAGAAAAGGAAAAAAAAAATTAAGGATGGATAAACCTAGTTTCAAAGTGAGAGATAGGAGTCGGTGAAACTGTAAAAAGAGGGAGGAACCATAAGAACTAAGGTTGACAAAGTGAAGGCCAACAGTTTTGCTGTTAATGAAATGGAAAAGGAGAGGTTGCGGGCAAGGGATTCTAAGAATTATGACGATTGCTTTATAACTAAAGGAGAATTCAATGGGATTAGAAGGCGAGATGATCTCCTTTTTTTTTTTTTTTTAACGCATATACATGCCAACAAAATAAACTAAAATTGCTACATTTTACAACAAAATTTAACATGCCATATATATATATATATACAAATCTCGTTCGAGATCTCTCTTCATGGGTCAAGCCGACCCGACCCACAATATATCATGCCTACACAAAATTTAACATGTCAAAAAATCTTCAATTTTATATATTTTGACATTCTGCGCTTCTGTAGGGTCAGTTGCAGAATATATTTTAAAAAATCAACCGTTTGATAAAATACTTATCTTATGAATGTCATGCCTACCAAAAATCATGATGATCCAATGGTTGGTTTTTGAAAAAAAAAATGACTGCAATATGTGACATTTGAATAACTCTAAGAAAGTTGTTTTTGTTGAAAATTTGAATATAACATGTTAAATTTTGTTGTTAAATGTAGCAATTTTATTTTATTTTGTTGGCGTGTATATGCGTTATTATAAATAAATAATAATAAAAAAATGAATCGACCCGTGATATATGGGTTGGTGGGTCGAGTCGACCCATGAAGAGATATCTCGAACGAGATTTGTATATATATGACATGTTAAATTTTGTTGTTAAATGCAGCAATGTTATTTTATTTTAAGTGTTTTTTTGTTGGCATGTATATGTGTTAAATTTAAAAAACAAAAAAATTAAAATGAATTTTTTTTTTTTTTTTAAAAGAAGAAAAAAAAGTCGACCTATGATATACTTGTTCGCAGGTCGGGTCAGGTTGGGTCATGATATATGGGTATGAGTCTAAATGGGTCAAAACATGATACCTTAAATGGGTCATGTACATTTTGTGGCCGAACCCATTTAGACCCAACCCAAAGCCGCCAAAACCCACCCATTTGCCACCCCTAGCGAGATCATGTTTCCATTTCTAGTAATGCCTCCAAACACTAGATTTTTTTTTTTTTTTTTTTTTTCTGAAATGAAAGTAAACTAAACACACACACCCAGTTAGCCTCACAGAGTACAGGACGAAGGAAATACCCAAACTGACTCCTCAAAAGGGCCTAACTTAAGAGAAGAAGATGGTTCTTTAACAATACCAAACACACTCGCTAACCAACCAATGTGGGACTAACCCACTAAAACAATAGATTTGAAAATGGGAATATTCCAACTCGAATAGTCCATATCAACCTCTTAATTCCGGCCCCATTTTCTGGTTTCAATCACTACCGTACCAACTTTATTCATAGGATGCAATAACTGTAGCAACATTATTATTCTAAGATCTATCTGCCAACTGTATTCATTAAATCAACATTTATTAAAAGGGTCACATTGATTTATGACTCAAAACGACTTTCCAAAGACCATTAAACAATAATATTCTTTTCAACCTACCGTTTTAATTTTCGTGTCATTTTCAACCATTCAGTTTCAAAGTTTCAAATATGAAAAAAAAAAAAAAAAAAAAAAAACAATTTTAAAAATATGACCTACTTCCAAGAAATTTCTGAAAAGGTGTCAGAAAACAATTTCGTTTTCAAAAATTTAAAAATAATTATTGCAACAAAAAACTAATGGGGCGATACTCTTTTAAGAAGGCCATTTTCCGACAGTAGGGGAGTGAACAAAGCAACACATACTACTCATTCAATTTTCCAAAATTTCCTGAAAACTTTAGGCCACTGGGAAATAATTTTCACCATATTGTTCATTTTGTAATTCATGGTGGGAATTTGTTAGGGTAGTACAGTCAATCGAGAATCACACCTAACTATTCAATAGACGAACTATTCAATAGACGAAATTTATAAGTAATTTCATCCATTCCTAAAAATTATAATCTAGATTCAAATCTCAGCAATAATAGATTTAGAGTACTTATATTTTATATTTATATATAAATTTTTTATTAAAAAAAAAAAAAACTAAACTAAACTAATAGTGTCTAGATTGGTGTCGATATTTTTAGGGCTTGCTTTAGCTGCTGAGCAAGTATGGTGCGGCTCAGCCATTTGGCCTTTTAGCCAATATAAATCAGGTGTTTCGAAAAACTGATCGTTAGATTGAATATTATTCCTATGTATGACAGGCATGCCAAAAATCACAGTGATCTGACGGTCAATTTATGAGATACATACTGTGAAAATTTTTAATGAACTATATATCAAATACAAACTGTTAAAAATTTTTACTATATGTATCTCATAAATCAATCGTCAGACCACTGTAATTTTTGGCATGCCTGTCATACATAGGAATAATGTTCAATACATATGAATAATATTCAATCCAGCGGTAAGTTTTTCAAAATACCTTATTTACATAGGCGAAAAGGCCAAATGGTTGCTGAGCCGCACCATACTTGCTCAACAGCTAAACCAAAGTCATATTTTTAGATCATGAGACTGTGGATCTAGTCATGGTTGCAGTAAAATGAACAAAATCTTTTCTTCTTTTTTTTTTTTAATTTAATTTATCAAAATTAACAATGTCAGCTAAAGCTAAGTCAGCATTGTTATTTTTTTAATGGGAATGTAGATTGTAGACTAATGCCCGTCTCTATGCATGGATGCATTTAGTGTACTTCGAATTATCTATATTGGAAAATGATTGGGATACCGTCCTCTTTCTTTTTTTTTTTTTTTTTTCCGTCTTACGTAGCTTATAATTATAATTATGAGGAAGAGCCGTGGTGCTGCTACCGAGTTTTTTGCAAAAGTATGGTTTGACCAAAACTGTTTTTACAGGAATAGGGCTGCTGCAAAAAAATTTACAAAAGTGATTGTAGCCGCAACAGCAGCTTTAAAATTTCAATTTATTAAGATGCCGCAGCAGCGGCTTCAAAAAAATCCTTTTTTTTTTTAATTTTATTTATTTATTTATGATAATTTCACGTTTAACAGTTTTTCACAGTCAGTTTTCTCAGAAACCAACCGTTAGATCATTGTGATTTTTGGCAGGCATGACATACATTATTGAAGTATTTAATCCGACGGTCAGTTTTCTAAAATTTGTACCGTAAGTGGCTCTACAAGAAAGCACCTAATCACAGTGATCCGACGGTTTTCTTACATCAGGTGCTCTCTTGTAGAGCCACTTGCAGGGCAAATTTTAGAAAACTGACCGTTGGATTAGATACCCTAATCATGTATATTATGCCTGCCAAAAATCACAGTGATCCAACGGTTGGTTTCTGAAAAACTGACTATAAAAAACTGTTAAACGTGAAATTATCAAAAAAAAATAAAAAAAAATTTTGTTGAAGCCGCTATTGCGGTTTCTTAATATATTGAAATCTTAAAGCCGCAACAACGGCTTCATCTACTTTTGTAAATTTGTTTTGGCCAACCATATTCTTGTCAAAAAGTTTTTTTCAAACCTTACATTTGCAAAAAGCTCGCTGCTACCTACCATTTAGGTCTCGTATTTAAAGCTTACAGACTCTGGTCCATGCACACCATTTAATGCACTGCCACATGCACACCATTAATATAGTGTTCGGATTTGCTGGTGAGCAGGGGTTTGCTCACCAGGTGGTGAGCAGCCGGTGAGATCGCGACACGTCAGCGAATGCCCAAATCCAAGGGCCCAAGCTCGAAACGCGCATGGCGGGGTCGTTTTGGATTAAAAAAAGCTTCCAAGCTTCCTCTTTAACGCCGTTAACCCCGTTAGCTTACTGTTGGTCAGTGTTTTTGCAAAAAATTTCCCGCCAACTTCTCTCTCCTCCCACCCCAATTGTACCCTCGTCAGGACCCAAATGTCCTCTCTCTCTCTCTCTCTCTCTCTCTCTATCCTCACGAACCAAAATTTCTTCTCTCTCTCTATCCTCACGACCCAAAATTTCTTCTATCTCTCTCCTCTTTGACCCTAAGTACATCTCTTCCTCTCATCAAAGCATCATTGATACAGTGGAGTGCAAGGTTTTGATCACAATATATACAATATACACAACTCTTCATTGCAAGATTTTGATATTATACGCAACCATATTATTTATCTCTCATCAAAATCACAACTCTTCATTGCAAGATTTGGATCTACACAGCTGAACATCTCAAGATCTCCATCAATCTCCCTCATACCAGCCACTCCAGGTAAGGCATTGGTTTATGATAATTTTATATATGTGAAAAATATATATTTTGATGAGATCTATATGCAAACGAGGGTGATATTTAGTAAATTATATTTATGAGGTATTGAGAAATTGAAAAAAAAATATATAGAAAGAATGAACATATGAGAGAAGGAAAACGAGGGTTTTTTTAAAAAAATACCCAAGATCAATCACAGGGATTGTAGGATTGGCTATCGAAATAGTCGACTGTTACCATTTATTTAGTCGACTATAACAGGATTGGTTTAGAAAATTATATGTTCATATATACATTTAGTAGTTGATATACATGTGGTTTGCACTTGAATGTATGCTCTACAGTTGACTGTTATATGGATAATGTGTGTATAATGGAAATTTGGTTATGATATTTTTTCTTTGTGGACATGATGTGTGCAAACTATTACCCTACTGAATATTCTCATTTTATCAATTTAATTGATACAGTTGATTGAGTATGGATTTTAGTAATGAAAGGAATGTTGACAATTGCGAAGATATTCCAAAATTGGGTATGGAGTTTGATAGTGAAGAAGCAGCATATAATTTTTATAACGATTATGGGAGGCGGGTTGGATTTAGCATTAGGAGAGGTAGTGTTGGTAGAACTAAAAAGACGAAGGAGTTGACAAGCAGAATTTTTCTTTGTTGTAAAGAGGGTGTTCGTGATAACAAGAGAAGAGACCAATTGCCAAACAATCCAAGAGCGGAAACAAGATGTGGTTGCAATGCTCATATGGGTATAAAGATAAACAGGGAGAAGGGAAAATTTGAAATATACACTTTAACGGTTGATCATAACCACGAGCTTGTTCCTGCGCGGTGCTCCTATATGATGGGGTCACAACGTAGGATTTCTGATTTGCATGCAACACAAATTGAATTGGCAGAACAGTCTGGAATTCCTCTTAGGTCTGCATATGAGTTACTTGGTAGAGAAGCTGGAGGAAGGGAAAGTCTCGGTTTCACTAAACAAGACCAGAAAAATTACTTACGAGGTAGAAGACAGAAGAACTTGGCATTTGGGGAAGCTGGTAGCATATACGAATACTTTAAAAAACAATCATTTGAGAATGACTCATTTTACTCCGCTGTCCAGTTTGACAGTGAGGAATTAATTACAAATATTTTTTGGGCTGATGCAAGGATGATAATGGATTATGGTATATTTGGTGATGTGGTGAGTTTTGATACAACTTACAAGATAAATAAGGAGCATCGGCCGTTTGCTGTATTTGTTGGGTTCAATCATCACAGGGAAACTGTAGTGTTTGGTGCGGCATTGATGTATGATGAAACAGCAGAGTCTTACAAATGGTTGTTTAGGACGTTCTTGGAAGCAATGTGTAACAAGTCTCCAAAAACCATTTTAACGGATCAAGACGCTGCCATGGCCATTGCTGTCAAAGAAGAGTTTCCATCAACTTTTCATCGTCTATGCAAGTGGCATATAATGCAGAATGCACTCAAGCACACTAATAATATTGGGAATCGCGTTCCTGATGCTTGTACTATTAAAAACAAGATTGCATACCTCATGGATAATATTGATTCAGAGGATGAATTTTTACAGGAGTGGAATTGTATGCTTGAAGAACACGATGTTCGGGAGAATAGGTGGCTAAAAATGTTGTTTGATGCAAGGCAAAAGTGGGCACATTGCTATGTTAGTTATGAATGGTCTGCTGGTATGAAAAGCACA
>JAESVK010000924.1:66890-79580 GCA_017140935.1 Hamamelis virginiana
CCCCCCCCCCCCCCCCCCCCCCCCCCCCTCTTGAGATTAAGCTTAGTTCATTCAAATTCTAGCTAACAAGGGTCATGAAGATAAAATTTGTAGCATGGCTTTTGTTCATCACATGCAACATAGCACTATCAAGTTCAGCTACTGAAAACTTTATGAGAGGAGAAGAAGCTCATGGTAGGAATCATTTAGGCCTTTTTTTTTGTTGAAGTTCAAATGATATATATGCATTTCATAAGCCATTACCATTCAACTCATTTTGCAATATATTGTTCCATATATATGCAGGTGTAAATGAGACAACTGGGTTTTGTGGAAAAGTATTTGAGGAAAAACACGAATTAACGTTCGATTTGAAAAAGGCAAAGGGGGGGAAAGGGTCTTATGGTGGTGCAAATATTGTTCATCGCCCGCATCCCGATCGAAAAAAGGCTGATGCATCATCACTGGCCAGGCCCTCTTTCTTTGTTTCAGCTACTATTGCTTATGTTAGCTTCAGTTTACTACCTGTTTTTGACTTCTGATTACTTAAGGTGAATTGGGTACTTAAGAAGTTTGATACAATGCAAAGATGAAGAAAAAGAAGACAGAGATGGAGTCTGATTAGTTTTTTATTTCTCTTCTTTTTTTTCCTCTTTCAGTTGTCACCTCTCAAGGCAATTTGGATGAGTTTCCCAATTAAATTCCTTGTGCTGACAAGAAGTTCTAATTTTTACTTCTTGCTAAAAAGAGAGATTTCAATGGGATCATTAGAGTTAGATCATTAATGTAAAAAAATACTTGCATCAAGCAACAAGATAACTATAGGAAATATAATTAAAAGTAGATAGTATGCGCTTGCAACTACTATCCAGCTCAACTTCAAAGTTAACCCATTTAATACCAATTATCAACCCAACTCAGCAAAGTAGTGAAAAATCAACATTAATGAATATTTGAGAGACATTTTATTCCAAGGGAAAGCCTAACTTCTTCTCTGTTCTTCAACTTCTTCCCATCTATGTCACCTAAAGAGTACGAAATTTCTGAACATAACCAAAAAAGAGAGAGTAAAAAACAGGCTCAAAGTCCTGTTTTGTGAGCGCGATTAAAAAGATTGATTGTTGAATCTTGCAAGTTATAAATTGACTAGAACAAGTTCACACCAAGGATACTTTCAAGTGGGGCATAATTAAATAATCTTGTTGCTATGAGAAGCCCCAAGATATCATGCTGCACATAAAACATAGCTAGCTGCTTCTTCTTTTTCTTCTTTTTTGGGTAAAAGCAAAATATATAACTAGCTTTTATATATGAATCCATTATAATTCCTTCTAGGGTGCCAACTGATGCACACCATGATCAAATGTGAATTCTACTGCAAAGTGAACAGAGTGGTGGCACCTCAACTCTTAGTTTGTTGCGGCCAACATTAATATTATGACATAAGAGTTACAAATTTGACAACTCAAACCAAACTAAATCAAATCCCAATAAAATTACATTATCCTCTAGAGATTTTTCCTTAAATATAGACCACACTATATATGAAGATGAAGAACGGTGATTAAATCGATGAGTATGGCAGTGATTATATTGAAAAACAACAAGAACCCATAAAAAATTTACCGTTCCCAATTAAGATCAGGATACTCTAATGAACTATATACAATGATTACCTGAATAATATATTGTCAACCAGTTGAAGATTGTAAGTGAAGAAATTTCATATTTGTTCGACTTGTAGAGAGTAAGTTTAGAAAGAATTAATCATAGCAACTATGTCATTCATTGGAAAGGAAGACTTGAATACTTAGAGATGATTATGACCTTCATGTAATTACTTAAAGCATGGGCGGCGAGTAAGGAAAATTGGGTTGAAGACAAAAATTTTGTCTTCCCACCAGAGAGTATAAAAGCATGGCAGTCACATTCCATAGAAAACAGTCAAAATCTAATCATTTTTGTTGTCATGGGCGGAACCAAGAGGAAGGAAAGGGGGGCCATGGCCTCCCCTTAACCTTTGAAATTCTTTTATATATTAAGTATATTATATTATACATTATATATATTATACAAATATTCTAAAGATTGCCCCCCTTAATTTAATGACAAGATTGGAAGAGAAAATTAGAATTAAAATTTTGAAAAAGGGGTTTATCAGAAATTTGAATCACTCAAAAAAAATTTAAAATAAAAGAAATATACTCAATTGAATTTTTGGAAAAAAAAATACAACCTTAAAATAGGTTATTTCAAACTATAGGCCACAAACTTTAATAAACTTGTACAGAGTATAATGAATTTGGATTGAAGAAATATTTACTATATCGGTGGAATCCTTGAGTTGACTGCTAATATAGCTAAATAAATTTGTATGAATTTTTATGATATTGCAATTTGGACACTAACATTTTATAAAATTATGATTATACACTTTATAAAAATGGCTATTTTATACCATTTTTGTATGAATATTTTTTGCATTTACAATAAAGCTAGTTTTGGCCCCCCTCCAAATAAAATCCTGATTCCGCCCCTGTTTGTTATATATATATATATATACTATCAAGAGATTTGATAAGAAATTGGATAGATAGATTATCAAACCAAGATGATCGTTAGTGTTAGAGCAATATACAGAATTCCCGTATACTCGCATGGATGAGAGTACTCCAGAGTACGTGATGTGTTGGCTTTCACATAGAAGTAGAAACACACAAAAATATTAGGCATACAACATAAGAAAATCATTAGGTGGTCCATTAGAAAATGAAGTAAATGGATCATTCATTGCTAGGATAAGGCCAGCATGGCCATCAGTACACCATTTTTCAAAGTTCTATCTTCATTGATCCTAGCAATGGACTACTGACTTTTGTACCACAAAGTATATATATGCTACACCTCCAACAGTGGGTCCTATATATTGAATCAGGTTGGATGCTCATCCAGTTGGAAAAGCTAATTAAGATGGTGAGATAGCTAAAAAATGAAAATTAAGAAAAAGACTGGTTCAACAAACTCAACCCATTTTTGAGCAATGAATCTTGTTGAAATGCGATGGCTCTAAGCATGTGAAAATATTGTTGGAAAGTAGCTGCACAACCACAATGAGAAAGACTGATACTAACCCACCAACCAGAACGTTTAAATTTTACTTTTTTTATCTTTTTCTGTACATGCATGACCCTTCATTCTATCATTTTAAGTGGGATCCCATCGCATTTTCTCACATTAACTCTTCTACGTACTCTTAAAGTTTTCTTCTTCTTTTTAAATATTAATCAGTATCGCTCTATATACCAAAAAATATTGTCCAATAAAGTATTTCAAATGAATCTAAACGGCTAGACCCTTCATTTATTATTAAGGAGAGGGGTTGCTAAAAAAGAGAAGAGCTGGATATCTGCTATATTATTTGGAACATTTTTTTTTTTTGGAAGTATAGCATTTTCTAATATTAATATGACTCTGCTACGAACAGTACCAGTATTACGATGTGTGTCCCCTAAAAGATCCATGTGTGACATGCTGGGCATCAAATCATTTGAATTAATATAGCTGCCGTGTACGTATTTTCCATAAATGAACTCATGCAGCTCCTCTCGGATACACTGGAGGGGTCTACTTATATCTAAATTAACTTCACATCAGCATCAAGGCTGACCTTGAGCACACAGGGTTTAAAGAAGTTGGGTGTGGAAGTAAATAGTCGGGGTCTACGTACTAAGTACAATCCAACATTAAAAACCATTTTTCACTTTTCAAATGCAAATGCAGCCAATAAACTTATTCGTGCCTAACACGTACGTATGACGAATCAAATGGATGTTTAACTATATATATATATATATATCAAATGGTTGTTGAGACTAGGACAGTTGCGTAAATCAAATACAGCATTCTTATTTCAACCTAAGATAAAACATCACTGTCACTATCAACTTCATGTTCAAATTACTTTGATACAATTGCTTTCAAACTCCTTGCTTTCAAAAATCAGAATAAGTGTTTTTACTTCATAATTAACAATGTGTAAAGAAAATGCAGGAAAGAAATGCAATTAACCACCAAATTAAAATTTCCTTAAATGTCATATAAGAACTGCTCAAAGAGTTTCATGTGATCCGATTGCAGAGAAATGGCAAGAGATAAGCTTCCATCGTTACTTGGGCTTGGTAACATGAAGGCCAACCCCTCATACGCAATCCCACCCGGGCCCATGAATATAGGCCGGCCCCACCCAAAATCCGCATCGTGAATGGGCAACCTGGTCCAGCTCGTTATCCCAAGATTCGGACACCTAAAAGTATGGGCCCCACGGACTAGGGCCGATAAATCAGGTTGGAGCTCCAAGTAATCAAGGGCGGATCTTAAGTAATCGTTGTCCATTCGGACCAAGGCCTCGTGGATCCGACCCGCGGAATACCACAATGGCTTTGAGAGAAGATCACCCGATACCGCAATTGGCGTGGCTGTGAAGATCACGTTGCCGAAATAACCCGGTGGGAGTGAGGGTCGAATCCTAGATCGTCCATCCGTGGCGATGTACATTTTGGTGTCTTGATCATCGGGGAGACCACGTGCCTTGCATGTGCAGCGCCACACGTGTCCTGCCAGCATTTCATAAGAGCTATAGTTGACCGTATTGCCATCTTCCTTTGACTTGGCTTTGAGGGTGTTGAGTTGGTCCCGAGTAAGTTTGAATATTGAAACGGCTGTGTTATCGGGACTAGATTGGGATTTTGTGGTTTGAGGAGGGGCTTTCATGGGAGGAGGGGGCTGGTATTCAATGTGGCGGAATACAGGTTGAGGTGGGTCATTGGCACGGAGTAAGGTCCGGTCGATGAACGGTGGAATGGTGAGGTCAAGACCACGAGCCATATCGGACCATGTGTTCACAAAGTGAAGACCAGAAGCTCCATCTGCCACGTGGTGTTGCATACCAACACCTAGTGAAACTCCACCACATTTGAAATATGTGACCTGCACAGGATCAACAATATTAATTAATGGTGAATTAAGAAAGGGAGGTGGTATGTGTGAAGTATCATCAATATCAAATCAAAACTTATGTTTAAATTTTTTACTGTGGAAGCAGTATCTACAATTTTCAAAGAAAATTATAATCTCTTAAGATGTTTTTTCCGAGAAAATTATGACCAATGGAGAAAAAGTCGGTATTGGGAATTTACCAAAGCTATAGAAAAATTTCAAAAGGCTTTCATGTTAGGAAATGCTTGAATGATTCAATTCTTGCCATATATAGCAGGTGGCTTGAATAAAAATTCAACTGTGGCTGCTGCATTAACTAATATATTCATCCTCATGATATTAAAAAAAATATAACCCTGCAACACAGTCTCCACTCATGCCCATGACCCAAAAAAAATATATATTAAAAAAATCATGTCCATGCCAAATTAAACCTAACCCAACAAGAGTCTCCATTCATTTAATTTGAATCAATTCACTATAATGATTCTACACCCCACCCCATACACAACCTGATGAACTTAACTTAACCAACCTACCATTAACATAATGAAATCAATTCATTCATTTAATTCAACTGCATTGTCAATTTCTAATTAACAAATTTAATCCAAACAAACTCTTTCCTATAATTCTCTACCCCAAACACAACCTAACTCAAAACAAAGCCAAATTTCTAATTTTGCCTCCCATTTTATTTCATACTTTTTTATTCTATACCATATTTGGAACTTGAAAAAAACAATATTAATAATGAAATAAAAATTTATTTTTAAATAAATTTCAGTATTTTTGTTTTCTTTATCTCTCCTTTTTTTTTTTTTAAGTCCAAACAAAATTATAAAAAATACATTGAACCCATTAATTGAGAAAAAGATGAGAGAGAGAGAGAGAGAGCCGTTTTAGATTCTTCAACCTCAACCATGTGCAAGGAAGAAAGCAAGAGAAAATGCGAATTAAGGGATTGAAAAGACAGGATCGATCACATGCCACGGAAAAGTTTTGGTATGTAGTTGGCAAAATAACTATGATAAGGGTATAGTAGAGGCTGTATAGTTGAATAGTAACTATGGTTGATAATGGTGGCCATAGTAATAATGGAATAGTAGTGGCCTTAATGAAGAAAATGATTCCTCCCTCTTGTCCAGTAAAGAAACTGGACGAGAGGGAAAGATAATTTTATTCGTGCACTCTTTCATTCCTATTTTTTAATCCAAACAGAAAAATTAAAATAAAAAGGGTAGATTCCATTTTCACTCTTATCACTACGCGACCAAACCAATGCAAACAAGTAAGCATTCATATTAAATTGGTCATGCATTCACACTCAAAAAGCAAACTTAGAAAAATTTTACCAAAGAAAAAAGAATCAAATTGTGACAGGCTTATCATTAATTATTAAACTAATCACACGCTATTCATTACTCTTCTTTTCTTTGTAAAAAATTAAAGAGAAACCATAATTGTATTACGATGCATATATAATATATATATATATATATATATGTGTGTGTTCTAGGTAAGGGTATTTGACTTAGTTTAACTAAAGTTAGCTAAAAACACAAGCGTTTGGATTGAAATTTTGAGATGAATAATTCATTAAGAGGAATAAAATTATATATATATATATATATATATATATATATATATATATATATATATGGCTTTATTTTTATAAGAATATCCTAATATAAATTATATTAGTTCACTTAATTATGATTTTTGAAAAATATCCAATAATAAATTAATAAGTGTTAGTAAAATTATTTAAAAGTTAAAATTAAATGAAATGTAATCTAAAAGTCTGAATTAAGAATTTTTATATAGTAAGTTAAACTATGACATTTCTACAGGTCGTGATACCGGTGACCAGATATCAAACCATCTAAGAATAGAAGCAATATATACATATGTATTGCTTTTTCCTGCTCTTCTTTTTAGAAAAAAAATAAATAAATAAATAAATGGGATTTATCAAACCTTAAAAAAAAAAATCAACCTGAGGTTTACTTTTTGTGTTTTGATGGGTGTTGTACTATTGTTGTAATCAATTTGAGGGTTCACATCACTATGGCCATAGTCATGGGACCCACTAGCCGTGGGTCCAACCCGATCAATCTATTTTTTCTTATTTTACAATCTAAAATTTAACTTTATTTTTACGTAAAACTAAGTTAAAATCAGAAAAAAGATAGCGATATGCCTCCAAACAAACACCAAATACAAAACCGCACCTGTAAAACCAAAATTGCATACGAAGATATCCCGCCGTTATAATCTACCGCCGGAATAAGTCGCCGGAGCTCCAAAGTAGGCGCAAAATCGCCAAAATCATCGACGACAGAGCTCGTCTCAGCCTCAACGAATAGCACGCCTTCACCATTACAGTCGATCTCAATGCGACCGTCTTCATCTCTCTTCAATCTACCAGCCATGGGATAAAAAGGCACAAGTGCTCTGCTCAATGCCTCCTTCATCACTTGAGCATCGAAGAAATTGGAGGATCCGTTTGGCCGGTAAAAGTAGACGCTTGGAGTGTGCATGCTCGGCACCACCAGGTCCACGTTAGAGTTCCACAGGCTCCGATTCGGCGTCTCCTGCGCCGGCCGCACCATAGTCGACGCCCTCACGTTGATCTCCATTTTGCTCATTCTCTGTGCTATCGTACGCCCTCCTCTTGCTACTGTGCGCAGCTCCGAAGTAAAAATCCTACCACCTGCAGATTTTGGAAGCTATACTTTAATCTAATTCCTTGTTTGGAGATTGGATATTGGAAATTAGAGAGAGAGAGGAGGGAAATTTACCAGGAAGGAGGAGAGAAAAAAATGTGTTTTGTTTGTTAGGGCAATGAGAATTGTCCTAAGGATTTTGGTGGGAGTGGGTTGGGTTTTAAAAACCAAAAGCTGGGAAAGAAGTAAAGAGTTGTGTCATTCACCAACCCCGCCCAACTGAGGTTGACCAATAACCAAACGACATCTGGCTCTATATCTTGACCGGCACAATTAAGTAAGAGATAGAGAGAAAAAGTGTAGGCTTTAGAGAGAGAGAGAGAGAGTGAATTAGATCGGAAGTCGGTAAGATGTTGACACCACCAGTGCAATCGGCCACCAACTCTTATCCCATTGAGCTTTGGTGGTGAGGGGCCACGTGTACACACACAACCGGTGATGAGCGGTAGACATTGTATATTAACTATTATTGTGTTTACAACGTGGACCCCAGTTATTGGTCGGTGAATAATGACGTTATGAGTGACTAAGCATTATTCGTCTCTCCGTGATAACGCCGCAACTCTATCCGTTTGGTATCTAATCGAGTCTCAAATATAAAATGAAGTGTTTTTTAATGCGCTGTCACTTTTTAATTTTTATTTTTAAAAATAAAAATATAAAATTTTGATAATACAAAATATTGATATTTCTTTTAAAAATTTGAGTTTTTTTATTTTAATTATTAAATATCATTATCATGTGGTATAAAAAATATATATATGTGGCAGCTTATAGAAACAAATCTATGTTCTAAAAAATATTTTAAAAATATGTCTCTAATGAATTGACCAATAACATAATTCATTTTTTTTTTTTATCAAATTCTATTCTTTAATAAAAATAATATTTATGTCCATATTGGTTTAATGGTGAGACTTTAGACCTGGTAAATGATGTAAAATGACTATATTGTTTTGTTGTTTTTTTTATTTAAATATATTTATTAAAAATTAAAATTAACAATGTCAATTGATAAGGCTAGGTCATGGTTGTCATCTTTTAATGTAGACCAATGGTGGTTCGTGCATGGATGCACCTTGTGGACTTGAGTTATAGACTGGACCATGTTGTACGCGTTGATGATATATGTTCGTTCATCATTTGTGGTCATATTTTGTCTCTTTTTAAATAAAAAAAAATATTCAGAAAGTTTAATAAATAGTTAATTTTATGAGAAGAATCCAAACGTGAGACTTTTACTTTTAGACAGGGGCGGAGCTAGAAATTTTCTCGAGAGGGGTCAAAATTTTTGAGTAAATATTAATGTTCCATAATTAATACACATTGTTTTAGAGGTGTGCAATTTAAGGAGTATGTCTCATACAACACCTTTCGCGGATAAGGTATTGAACGACGCTGTCTAATACTAAATTAGTAAATTGGAGCATAGCACAGGCAGAAATGTTTTCCCAAATCCCAATTGAAAAATTAAAAGACACAGAAAAAATATAACAGCCAAAAATGAAAATGAAAAATAGGAAAAAGCATCCGATTTCTGCAATTTTCACACTGTACAACTTCTTAGATACATGAACCCAAACGGTTCAGTTCCGATCTTACCAAGGACGGCAACACCCATCCCTCCCTCTCTCTCTAAAACATCAAAACTGCCTAATTAGGTTCAGCGACTCGAACGAGACAACTGAGAAGTTGCCCGCCGGCTACCGAGAGAGAAGATAGAACCGACCGTATGAGCCAGACCCCACCACAATCGCCACCTTCACCTGGCCTCGCTTCAGGATCGGACGGCCATTAAGCCTCTGCGAGAAATTTCCACCGTTGATCATCGATCTCCTTGCACCTTCCATCTCTCTCTCTCTTCTTTCCTCTGTTTGTAGATCAGAGGATGAGAACATTGTGTATTATTTTTTTTTTTTTACAAAAGTCAGTGGGGTCACTTGACCCCTCAAGCACCCCCTGGCTCCGCCCCTGCTTTTAGACCATTTATTTACTTGTCGAAGTAACGAGTGATAAAGAGTAAAGACCATATGGGGAAGCAGAAGTTAAAGCATTAAAAATTAAAATAATATGGGCTATAAGTAAACGATATTTAATCAAGGAAGACAATATCAAAGACGTAGATAAGAAACATTGAGACAGACGTGTGGAATGGGTCAACAAAATACTGAGCTCTCATTTCTCACCCAAAAAAAAACATTAACAAGAGAGGTTTTCCACAAGTATTCGTGTGGAAGTGGATCAACAAAATGCATAGTTTTCATTTTTCACCAGAGAGGTTTTCCACAACTATAACTCATTGTCCCACTTACTATCAGAATTTTGGTTATATTTTAAAGTCGTTGATATGAATTATAGAATGATATCTTTATAAGAACAAAACCATATATATATATAGAGAGAGAGAGAGTATGATACTATCATTTAGGATCAATTTTAAAGAATTTTTTTAAACCTTTACCACAAATATATATATACATATGGCCATATATATATATATATAGGGATAGGATCCCTTAACACATAGTTTTTATATATATATATATATATATATATATATAATGAAATCAATTCATTCATTTAATTCAACTGCATTGTCAATTTCTCATTAACAAAATCCAAACAAACTCTTTCCTATAATTCTCTACCCCAAACACAACCTAACCAAGTGCAAGGTAGAAAGCAAGAGAAGATGCGAATTAAGGGATTGAAAAGACAGGATTGATGACATGCCACGGAAAAGTTTTGGTACGTAGTTGGCAAAATAACTAATTATTAGATTTTTCATAAAAGAAGTGCCCGCCTTATTAATGAGTATAGGAATCGAAAATGACAATACGAGAGTGGTGCCAACAACCAACTATCTGAGACATTAATTTGATTAGAGAAAATCAAAGTCTCAAACCTTGATAGTTCCTGGAGAAGTGAGCTTGTCATACCAGCTTTCATGTGTTGTGTAAACACTTCTACAAGACAGGCACTACTTCTGCATTCAATGTACTTTAATGGAAGACTACACCTAGATTTGAAACTTTTTTTTTTCTTTTTCTTTTTCTTTTTCTTTTTAAGAGAGATTTGATATTTAAAACTTAGACATGTGGACGATCTCTCAATAAGACGAGATTAGGTGTTCATTTATATTATCATTATGGACCGCTCTAATAGTTTCTTGTTTGAAAATACTTTTTACACCAATTTTTAGTGCTCATTTTTGTTTTATATGCGCGCGGGACAACATATTAATAAAATAATAATATTTATAAAAATTCAGATATTCTATATGAATTGAACATATTTGATACTCCTAGACAGAAAAATGTTTTTACGAGAGACACCTTATTTTAACTAAAATCAGCTAAGATCCTTGAGCCATTGGATTGGAATCTTGAGATGAATCATGTATTAAGTAAATGAGATTTCAAGGGCTTGTATTGTTAGCTTATTTTAGTTAAAATGAGGTATTATTGATAAGATCAGGACGACTCCTAGATTCTTAGCATAATCATTTACGGTTTCATATACAATTAATGTAAAAGCCTTGAATAGGGAAAAGGGTGACAATGGGCATGGAAATTAATTAGGGACTATGTGGGAAGAATATTTACATGTTACCAAGTCAGCAAAAAGCCTTGCTTTTTCTATGCTAGCTAGACCTTGAGTTTTAATTTACATCATTGGATTTTGAGTCTCCAAAATTTATGACCTTACCATCTTAACTCATTCTTAGCATCGGATGATTTTGAACTGAAACTATATAACGTGAATAGATTCATAATCAATCATTCTGTATCCAATTAAGCTTTGATAGGAATATATTCCTATCAAAAGAATGAGATCGAGAAAGGAAAGAAAAATGAAAAAAAATTCTTAGAATTGAATTTCTTTCTCATGCATTTTCAGCATATTGCGTTTCCTTTCACTCATTATATATCCAAACAGAAGTTTAATGAGGCTAGCGGAAATAGGGGATATGTGTGAGGTCTGAACAAAAACTTGACAGAATCTTTAGTGGAAAGAGAGGGTGGGAAAAGCCAAGAACAATGTCTGTCGAGATTGCTAGCTAGAGTCTATTTAGGAGTTTTGAAAATCGTATCTGGTCTAATTTGACTCTTGATTGTTATAAATTTACTTATTGTGGGTTTTTTTTTGGGGCACACAATAAAAATTTAACTCATCTTAATTTCTCTAATATAAATAAATGGGTATTGATGCACGTCTATGTAGTCAATCAAATAAACAATAAAAACACATTTATGCTTAATTTCTAATAATCTTTTCAACTTATAGTTTTAATTTTCGTGTCATTTTCAACCATTCGATTTCAAAGTTTCAAATATGCAAAAAAAATAAATAAATAAATAAAATTGAACAATTTTAGAAAAAGGACCTATTTCCAAGAAATTTCTAAAAAGGTGTCAGAAAGCAATTTCATTTTCAAAAATTTAAAAAGAATTATTGCAACAAAAAACTAATGAGGGCAATACTCTTTAAGAAGTCCATTTTCCGACACTAGAAGAGTGAACAAAGCAACACATACTACTCATTCAATTTTTCAAAATTTCCTAAAAACTTTAGGCCACTTGGGTTGAAACTTTACTTAGACTGAAAATAATTTTTACCAAATTGTTCATTTTGTAACCGATGGTGGGAACTTGTGAGGGCAGTACAGTCAGTCGAGAATCACGCCTAGTTATTCAATGGACAAAATTTATAAGTAATTTCATCCATTCCTAAAAACTTATCATCTAGATTCAAATCTCAGCAAGAATAAATTTAGGGTATATATATATATATATATAAACTAATAATGTCTAGATTGGTGTTGATATTTTTAGATCATGAGACTGGATCTAGTCATGGTTGCAGACTTGCAGTAAAATGAAAAAAATCATTTTTTTTTAATTTAATTTATCAAAATTAACAATGTCTGCTAAGGCTAGTGATGATGACAAAAGTCTAACAAAGTAAAAACAAAAGACGAAGTCCG